>OX104127.1:94078155-94678155 GCA_944470555.2 Heterobilharzia americana
CCGCAGAAAACCTACAAAATGACAAGTAGTATTTTGTTATAGTCCCATTATTTTGCCTTATTACTTTTTATCTGTGATTGGATTTATTCGACTGCATTATTATCGGTACTAATCGAATAACCACTGGTCGGATTATTTTAAACCATCTTATTTGCTTCCTTATAAATGCTGCGAACATTATGCATTTCTGGTCTTTTGTGGGGATCACTCTAGCAGATAACAGATTCGCTAGTTCTTTTCCTTGTCCATCTTAATCCGTATTCGTGGTGTATACGGCACAGAACCACTTGGCGTTAATCGACAATAACATCGTTACTGTGTAGTACCCAAGTTCACAACACAGGCAAAAGTGTTTAATTAGTCCTTTTGCATGTATATAACTTGTATTCATTAAATGATGGTTTGATTCTCAATCTTTTGTTTCATCTAGCTAATTTGGTTTTGAGGGTAAACACTTATCCCATTTTGTTGTGTGAAGTCAGAGGTATCCACGGCCGAGTTTTTCTCCTGATTGTTTATTTCCAAGATCGGAATGCACACAGTAGCCACGTGCATAATCGTGTACTAGGCGATGAGTCTCACCTATTGTACGAGGATCAATGATACCATATAGCTGACTACACCTCGGTAAGTGGGAAAGGGTTCGAACTCGTGACCCACTGACTGAAAGTCACCTCCGTATCTATTCATTGTAAACAAACTTGTCATTGACCTGAAACTCAGTTCGCCAATATAGTTATATAAACTGATACCAAGGGACTAATATATTCACTGATTGTATTTGTTTAGATTTTTAGATTCTCACTTTTGAAGGTGTTTCGATCAATTTACTACTATTAGATATTGTTTCTCCTGTATTTCAGCTGTGTACTCAGTGTTACTTGCTTTACATCTAAGACGTATTCTACCCTCTTCTGTTGTTGATGAACCTCGTCAATCAGGTTTATTTAAGACTGGTGATAGTAGCATGGTGTTATGGGATCATGATGCATCTTTAAAGTTGCATATACGAAAAAGCATAGAGGGAATTCTGCGTTCAGCTGTTGGATTTCAACGAGTCACCAATATTACTCGTGTATCTAATAAACCAAATACTCAAGATTTGTTTGGAACTTCTGACTTTGTATACTACCAAGTCGAACTCACATCCACTGGTCATAGTTCATTACAAGCACCTCAGGACCTTTTAGAACATCGCCTTCATGAAGGATTCTTGTCAGATGTCGGTGCTGTTGATCCGCGTATGAGTTACGTAAAACTTATTCAACCAAAGATTCCAGGTAATTACTTCTTCAGCTGAGGTCAGCTGATCATGAAAACTATTTCTGTTTTAAACAGTTGTTTCCACTTTTTGGTTGACTGTAAGCTATTTTAAGAAGTTAGGAAGTTATTTATAACATTTTAACTGCTTTCTTACTCTTTCAGACCTGTTTTCTGGGGTGAGAGCGTTTAAAATTCATTTCAGTATTATTTCACAAGGAATTAAACACTAATAGCGTATACGATGAACTGAATTACCTGTTATTGAAGGCCAGACAGGTGTCGTAAAAATAGATCAAACTGGTACTAGTTTCTACGCAAAGTGATATTAATTATCTAGTTTTTTGTTTCCTTTATAGACTTACTGAGGTAACCTCGATTTATTTTACAGCACCTATGTTCAAACATATTTTGTGCATAATTAATCTTCATCCGTTTACAGTTTCGTGAATTACATTGTTAAATATTCGGAATATTTCTTCAATTTATCGTTTAATCTTCACGTGTGTGTTGTCTAGTTGTATGTATGAGCATTTAGCTATTTTATTCAGCTCCAAAATATAAAACTTGTCTTCTTTGAAAGTATGCTTCTTTGGGACACTATTATTACTTTACTTTAGTCAGAGATGGCCTTGTAATTGTTACTCACGTTATGACTGTATCATTTCCTTTTGAAAGGTTTTGAATTCTAGCCAGTGTTCTCAGCAGTATCACATTATCTAAGCTACTGAAACTATCTATCCTTCTGATCATAAATTAATGATGGATAGTGGTTAGCAGTGGAACCTTAGACACTCATTTCGTCCTATTTGGGACTCATCGGCTGGATATGCTTGTCTCCTAGTGAACGATATTGTTCGCACTAGGACTCGAACTCGGAACCGATTGCTTCAAACCCCAGAGCGTTATCCACTAGACTACCAAGTCACGACGGTTACTTTTTGTGCGAAGGGTATAGTCTTAATGTTATTTCTCTTATTATCCCTTCATTGAGTGAAGTGATACAGAGGCCGATACGGCTAACGAGTACCAAATTGGACGAAATGTACATCCTGCATTCAACTGCTAGCCACTATCCATCATTAACGTGTAATTTAAACACAGGTAATATCGAGGCATCCGCTCAAGAGCCCATGTGTCAATAGAGATCGATCAATTAGGTCCACTCAACGACGAGATAATACAAGCAGCAACATTATCCTTCTGATTTACAAATCTTTATTATCTATAAAGTGTAACCATGTTAGAATTTCGCAGTTTTGCGATATCTTCAAGATTGCAAATGATTTTATGCATGAATATGCCAAGATACAAGATACAAATCACGGTTTTCTTTTTTCCACTACCTTTGTTTCTAATTTACTACAATTTTTGTTCGAATGTCTTTTTTTTTCATATTACTGATGGTACTATCAGTTAGTGTTACATTTTTGAGTTGTAATACCTATTGCTGACTTGGGATATACAAAGTTGTTTTTATAGGTGGGGTCAGTTTCCACTTTGTTGATCTATGAAATGGATTACTGCAATAATGTGTATTTTACAAATCTATGGCCTATTAGTAAAGAATTGAGTAAATAACTGAACCACAGCGTCATAATAGTTCATCATAGGTCTTGGACGATTTGTCGTAAGCATTCACCTGACTTAAAAGTAAAACTTGTCAAGCTACTGACTACTAGTTCACTATAAATAATTTCTTGCTCAAATAGATGATTAAATCTGTGGTTTTTTTTCTTGATAGATCTTATACTTTTATATATAGAAACCTACCCGTAGAATGTAACACTTGTGTGAAATTTTTTTCTGGCAATGTACTTTTTCAAAGGAAATAATCAAAAATATCAGTGTAACTTAACACCAACCTTTTCAATAGCAAGGTCAGTTCATTCATTCAAAAAAACAAACATAAGAATAACCCCCCAAGAACATTTATTTTATTTTGAATCACTAACATTACTTTGGAATGAACTTGTTGAAATATCATCATGATACCCAGTATCGTTCAAGGTTTTCTTTTCATTGATAATAATCTCACACATGTTTCGTTGACTTCACTGTTACCTTAATTATTTCCTCATTGTTCTCTTCTTTTTATCATTATTGTAGTGTTAGTAGAAATAGTATGCAAAGTTAGTGTATTAGTCATGTGACTGAGATTTGAGATCTCACTTGTCCTAGTCGCTTTAGATCTGCATTCATTTATTTTTGTCAGAAAGCATTCCTTCAAAGAGAAATATTTATAATTGGATTTCTATCACCATCAACTATAACACTGAAGTAAGACAAAAATAATTGTTTTGGAAAATTGCATAGAAAATGTCTATCGTTAAAAAGCTTTGTATACAAAACTGACTGAGTGCAATACAAGAAACAAGTGTATCAGAGTAGTATTAATTTATTTCATCAAAATCTAATTAACAATTACAAGTTAGCAGAACATTCCAGAATTATTTCCGGTTAGGGAGTGAAATATGTTGAATAAGTAAAGGAAGTTAGTCAATACACATTTGGGTTTAGAGTGGGAAAATAAACAAGGGATTATCAAAATAAGATTGTAATTGCATAATGCAGGATGAATCTATAACAGTCAAAGCCTTATGATAGTCATGGCAAAGATAAAGGTTGAACGTACCTTTTTTGGACATATAACTCTGGCTTGAACTTCTGGATGGCTAACGCTTCAACTATAGCCAAATGCCACGATCTTACTCCCTATAGCTATAGCTGAAGCGCTAGCCATCCAGAAGTTGAAACCAATGTTATTTAAATTTTGAGGGAGTTGTGGAGATTTGGAATTATTTCAAGTTGTTATTCATCGTAGACTGACATCAGTTGGAGGAACAAAGGAAACCTAGGAGCACTGGACAGCTGTTTCGTCCTAGTATGGGACTCCTCAGCAGTGCGCACCCACGATCCCACCAGCAGGGATCGAACCTGAAGGTCGCGGGTTCGATCTCTGCTGGTGGGGTCGTGGGTGCGCACTGCTGAGGAGTCCCATACTAGGACGAAACAGCTGTCCAGTGCTCCCAGGTTTCCTTTGTTCCTCCAACTGATGTCAGTCTACGATGAATAACAATGTTATTTATTCAAAAAAGATACATACAACCTTTATCTTTTCCATGGCTACCATAAAATTCTGACTGTTATAATTCATCCTGCATTAGGTGACTATACATAATCCCTTGTTTATTATCCTACTCTGTCAGATTTATCCGGTAATACATAATTACATTAATTTCATAATCCCGTATCTATTTTCTCACTCTAAACCCAAATATGTATAATTAACTTCCTTCAGTTATTCACGATCTACAAGTTATATTCATCTTGATGTCTAGCAGTGGAATCCAGAGCGTCCGCTTTTCGTCCTATTTGGAACTCATTATCTGGATGTACCTGCACTCCAGTGAGTGATGTTGTTCTCACTGAGATTCGAACCCAGTACCCATCACTTCAAACTCCAAGGTGTTATCCATTAGGCCACAGAAGCACGATAGCCACCTCTAGTACAACGGGTGTTAGTTATTGGTATTCACTGAAGTGCTTGTAATTCCCCATTGTTTTACTGGATCGAATTGTTCGACCTCTGTGGGCACATGGGCTCCTATGCGGATGCCTCAATACTGCCTGAATCTGTATTATAATAATTTGCTTAGTTGTTTCATTTATATTTTTGTTTACACAGATCCAGCACCTGTAACGCCATTGCATGAAGTACCCTCTCAAGACTCTGAGGACTTTTTAAATAAGCAAGTAAGTCGACCGGCACTAGATATTCTTTTTGAAGTGATGATAAATATTTTGCAACTAAGAATGTAAATATGCAGTGAATGTGTACTTAAATCTTAGATTTTCATAGTTTAAATGATTTTTGGTTTCAGGAAAAGAAATAATTTCAGCTAAGGTATGCCCTCGCTTACTTTGTTCCTGCAATTGTAAGATCTCAAGTTTATACACTTCGGTTCAGAATATTCAACAAATCCAATAGTTATTCTATGAAAAGTAGTAACAATGATCGAATTAAATGGTGACTATGTTTTTCAAAAGAGTTATATGAAAATCAGAAGTGTCATGGTCAGTGAAAACCTATCATATGAGAACATAAAAGAAGTAAAATTATTAATTTTGAACATTAAGTTGTACAGTATTTTAAAATAGAATGTTAACAGTAAAAGGAAAATAATAATGGGTATGTTTTCTCCCGTGGAGTCAGGAATATTGTTCTTTTCGCAGGCATTTTTAAGAATGACTTCAATCTTTCAAATAGGTAATAGTGGATCTACTATAAATGCAGTTTAATTTGGAGGTTTGTGGAGACTTATTTATTAATTTCAGGTTGGTATTCATCATAGACTGACATCAGTCGGAGAAACACTAAAAACTTTGCAGTAATGGACAGCTGTTTCATCATAGTATGGGACTCTTTAGCAGCGTACGCCCATTACTCGTGACCGGTGGGGCCAACCAAATCGGACACGAGGCAGTTACCCATTGAAAGCATTGGATGGAAGTAAGGTATGTGGTGAACTGACAGAAGTAGGAAATATGGACCATTAGATTCCAACCTAGTGGTTCAATGTTTACGTGCTGGTCGCAGAACGCAAAGACCCTCGGTTCGATCCCTGACGGGGCCAGAAGTACACGCTGTTGAGGAGTCCCATACTAGAACAACGTAGTTGTCCAATGCTTTCAAGTTTCCAGTATTTATCCAACTGGTCTTAGTTCATGATAAATGCCAACCTGAGATAAATACAGTTGTTGAACACTATCAACACTGGCCAGATTTATTTACAAGCTGTGACGAAATTTAGCAAAAGTGGTATGTTTTTATTTCCTTTGCATCATGCATTAGTTTTCATATGCATTACGAAACCGAATTTTTGTGTACATAAGGTTTCTGAAGTCTTGTTTCTACCCAGGTCTTTAATAATAGTTCTAAAAGTTGATTCCCTCCTTCATTAAGAGTACAATACATCGTACATTTTACTCTTATGCTTCTATTGATCACATTCCGTTTTGAAATACTATACAAGTTAATGTTCAAAATTAATAATTTTACTTCTTTTATGTTCTCATATGATAGGTTTTCACTGACCATGACACTTCTGATTTTCATATAACTCTTTTGAAAAACATAGTCACCATTTAATTCGATCATTGTTACTACTTTTCATAGAATAACTATTGGATTTGTTGAATATTCTGAACCGAAGTGTATAAACTTGAGATCTTATAATTGTGAGAATGAAATAAGTGAACTTATCGTCTTCTCTTATGTGTTAAGCCATCATATTCAATAGCTTCAGAGAGCCAGATAGGTTTTTAATTTCTTGACGTCATTCATTGAATTCTAGTCAACAGAGCATAGATTATTGAGTTGACTCGATGTATTGCATAACTTCTTCTTGATTGTAAGTTTTAAGTCTTTCCTTCTAGAAAAAGGAGATTCTTATCTCCATTTGACATTCAGCTAATGAGATAACAAATCATAGTATATAATTTCTTTCTGTAGGTATGCGTTCTGTCTGTTGTCAAATAAATAGTGATTGAAGTTGATTTCATTTTCTATTTATAGGTGATGTAGGAAAATGTCATTATGGATGTGTTTGTATGTATGTGCATAGACACTAATCTTTATATACTTAGCATCCAGCTAAATTACTTTTGGGAAATACAAGGAATAAATTGGGATTACTTGACTTTTTTGCTTGAAAACAAAAACATCTAACGCTAATCGTGTCAACAATCCTTCTTCCCAAATTATTTTTCTCATCCTTTTACAACCGCTAATAACATTCAAAGAAAAAAAGCTTAGGTATTCCTTCCAAACTGGTCAGTCATTTTAATTTCTGTTCACTCTACCGCACTAACTTGATTCTGTCTAGTTTATTTTATTTTATTTAGACTATTTTTCATCCAACTAAAAGTGAGACACCTCAGAGTGCAGCTCAACCCCAGTCTACTGGACACAAAATGGTTGCAGTGAGAAGTTCAGGTGATTTAACCCATTTTATTTATTTTTCTTCGCACTTGCATGCCAATCTGTTGTTCCTTTTATTTCAAATGTCCAAAATAAACCTAACATACTAACTGGTCGTAGTGATTAGAAATATTTCTGTTGTTTTCAGGCAATAATATGGTTGTTTAGAAATGACGTTTCTGGTAGGTTAATTTCGAATTTCATAAATAAATAAATGCACTCCTCTTCCACTCTCGTCTCTCTTTTACATACTGTTTTGGTTTCAAAACCTACTCCGCACACTTCTGTTTGGCCACATTAGACATAGCTTATAGTCTGTTACATATATTTGTTGTAGGTTGAGTTGCATTAAGTATTTATACCGTCCATTTCCATCGGCATCATGAGCTATATACATCATTGTACTTATTGTCAGTATTTTAAATATACAAGGCAGTATTTTATATCCTGTAATGCTATATTTCAATCATGGTTGGGAAATCTAACTTTTTCGCTATGTCGAGGGTTTTATTGGTTGAAACCAGCAAAGTGACTAACTATATATGCTTATGTGCTTTCAAAACAAACACACAAGATGAAGTAACAGTAAATGCTTCCCTTAAAAAATAATAACGATGGCTTTATTCTAAAAGATATTTCGAGAAGACTACAGAGTCTTCAGCGTGTCATATAGCATCACTGGGACAGAAATAATGTATATGTATACATTGTAAAATCAAATAAGTATAAATTACCTATAAAAAGAATATTTACTCCATCTACAACTTTCTTTAAAATGGAGAGTCAACTTAAGTAAAGAATCACATTAACTTGAATTGTACGCGTCTGTGTTTCTAACTTTTCATTCTATAAATACATAAATAACAGCAAACTGTGTACTCTTTAGTCAATTTGCTTTCAGAAACAAAAGTTGATTAGTTAGTTCATTTCTGATACTTTCTTCGTAGTGCAGGAAACGAGCTAAATACGGTAATGTAGAGATTTCATATTAGTATTACGTGCATGAAGTCGAATATACTTGGTCTTGGTCTTTCCTGACAACTAACATGCAAAGAGCTTCGACTGAAGAGGATTGTTGGTCATCTCATAAAATAACTCCTGCCAGATATTTACATGAGTTAAGACGTTTATCCACTACAGTTTTAGTTAGAAGGTTTAGAGGTACACCACTAGTTTCACTGAAAATCTTCAAAGTTCTACGTAATATAATAGTCTTCTTAGTAGCCCAGGAAAGAATAAAATAGAACAATAGAGGAGAATTGGCAAGATACAAGAGTTTATAGAAAAACACACACCGAGGTAAATCATACTTGTAGCATTCTGGGATACACAACCATCAATAGAACAAGAATCATGGAACCTAAGCAGTTTGCATAGGTTATGTTTACATCTGAAACTAAAGTTCATAGTTTGATATTTTGAAGAACTAAGCATAAGGCCATTCAGGGAAGACCGTCGTATATATATATATACGACGGAAACCCATTCAGTTGGGAACAATCTGTTGAAGAGGAGAGAGATATGGGAACTGTCACGTCATCAGCATATTTGATAAAATTGATTCCAGCTGAAGATGGTAAATCATATAGAAAGAAAAAGGCCTGGGGAAAGGATGGCGCGTTGGGTAACACTAGTCACAGTAAACAATGAGGTGGGGCGCTTTCCTCTGTGAGCAGTATATTGCTTCCTTTCAGAGAGAAATAAAGCCAGCTGATTATCCAGGATCAAAAGTCAGTATGAAACCCATGTAGCTTGTCCAGCAAAAAAGGTCTTGGGACATAATCAAATGCTGAAGTGTGGTCTAAAAGGGCACACCTGATTTACTTGGCATTTTTACCAAGATCACAAGCAATATTTTGATAGAGGACAGTAGTGGGAACCAGAGTACTTCTTTTGATTTCATATACAGATTGGTTATGGTCTCCAAAAAATTTCAATGAGGGTTCGAGCACAGGTATTATTATCTTCCCCATTATTTTCAAGAACAATGATGCAACTGTAGTCGGACGAAATTTCAGACATACGCCTGAAGTTGCCGACTCAGGTACGAGGACTATGTTAATATCTTTCCAGGCAGCCGGTATGGTGTTTTCTGAAAAAAGATCTGTTAAACATGTTATTTGGTGGTTGGTTGAACATAGCACTGTTTGTGTATATGAAACTCGACATGCCATCCGAGCCTAAACTGTATGAAGGATTCAGGAATTTGAAAACATTTTTCTCGGGGAATTTCGGACGGCATTCTTCGTTGGGAACGGGTGGACAGAGTGGGTTGAGATAGTTGGATTGGCGTACAAACGATTTGTTCAAAGCACAGATATCAACACATGCTTCTTTACCAAGGTGTTTACTACCAATGAGGTCTTTAAAAAGTTTCCACATGCTGGAAGAGCCTTTGCATGGCAAGAGTTTCTGGTTATATAATAGACAGACGTTTAATTTCCAACTGAATGAAAAAGTTCAATCGATGAGCACCAATACTGTCACTTACTTTATGTAGCCTTTCTTTTTTTCTTTTTAGTCTCTTAAGTTGAGGGAAGGATATACCATCGAAGCTTAAAAAATTTTTTTCACTAGGGCAACAGGTATACAGGCAGAACTTGAGATAGCATATCACACCATTACTAGTGTCGTTCAAAACATCGCCGTCATATATATTACAGCTCGTACATTGTAGATTAAGTATGTTACCATGTAAATAGTTTCTATGTACGGTTTTCTTAGATGTGAAGGTTGGTTTGCATAGTTTGCCATATATTTTGGACAAAACACGTATGATGCAATGATCTGTGATGGAATACTCAGAAACCATTGTACAAGCCCTTTGGGATTCAACGTTTATTTTCAGATAGTGTTCATAGGTTTATATATGTGTGAATATCTCTGAGCTGAGAACCATCTTTGATTATCATTGTGTCTTTTGGTTAAATGATTTTGCAAGTTAAATTAAATTATGTATCAAAATCCAACTTTAGTTTTCGTGGTCACAGTAGACATTCATGTGTAAAAAAGTTAACTTGAGATTTGTAAATAGAAACTTATTAACTGCTTGCTAACCTCCATGTTACCCTGCTGGTTAAAGGTCAAACTGTAATGATTCTACCTTGGTCATTTTTTGTACTTAAGTTTCTGTCTTATCGTCTGCTTGTTGAATCTAGATATTATTGGATAATATGTAAGTAGTCTGTGGATTATCAGTTGCCTTTTGGTTTCATTCATTTTGACCATGAAATGTTGGTCAGCTGATTATAGTGAGACGATAATGTCAAAATTTATGGGCTAAGATATCTAGTTTGGGAATTCAATCGATTCAGTTTGAAGTTAATTGAAATACCATCATAATTAGAGTAAATTCACTCTCACTCAAATTACAGTTACAACATTGTGTCTCTCTGAATACCTTCAAGCCTTTTTCAAATCACAAAATTCACTTTAGTTTCCGAAAGCCGTATGGTATTGACCAACTTTGACCATAACCTGAAGTGCAGGTTTTCAATAACTTGACTACCTTAGCTGCTATCTTTATCAAGTAAATCATTTTTATGTTAACCTGTACCAGCGGCGATTGGTAGAAGCTGTTTTTCGAGTATTTGACTGAACTTGAGGTTATTGCATGTACTTAAATATCTAGACGTAAGTCAGAGCAGACGCATAAGTATAAAGCATCTTTGTGCTCAGCTCGAAGAAGATAATGTGAAGGATTTTCTGAGAGAGATTCAAATAAAAGTTCAAGTAATCCATTCATTTTAGTATAGAGTTGTGAATTTCAGGTAAATCAAAAAAATATTGAGCAATCGTTAAGTATTTAGGGAGGTGTGTGAAATCGTTTCGATGGAAAGGTAAGATGAGGTGAAATTAGGCTCAAAGTAATGTAAAACTTCGGGGCTTTTTTAGCGGTTACGTGTAAAACACTAGTAGTTAGTAATAATTATTCTGTTTGAAGGTGATAATAAGGCGACCGATGTTAAAAAGTGATTGTGAATAAGGCTCTCTTCGACAAAAGAGATAAATGATTTGTTTTATGCTTAATTGATTGAAAGGATGGAGTAAACAACTGTAGAAGCAATTCACTTAATATCCACTGAACCTTCGATTGGTATCCATTGCATTATTTCTACCCTAACTGGAGATTAGTTACAGGAACTGCTTGATAACTAAACCAGCCGTTCTAATAAAGATGGAGATTCCTAAACAACAACTTCCACATCTTACCCTTAATAGTCCCTCAGTCCCCCGGAAAACGAGGAAATTGTAAAACCATAAGTTAGTTTTTGACTCGACTACTTACGAAATACAATTATGTTTATATATTTTATTAATGTCCGTGGTTAGTGAGGCCTTTATAGGATCATTGTTCTCACTAACTTACCCAATCGGATATTTACCCATATAGTCATGTTATTATCTGGAAATTTCCAGTTAGAATTGATTGACTGTAAGTATATTTGGTGGTTTCTGGCTTTGAGGATGTGTCAACACGCCTATGGCACAATAAAATTTTGTTTATAAGTCAAGTTTTTAGTACATTGTCCAGCAGTGCAGCCTGTTTCACTCTATATCGGAATGACTAGGCCTTCGAGCTTAAATGAACTGGGTATACTTAAAGAGTTTCCTTACCAATGCTTTCTCTTTGTTGCTCATATCCTTTGAAGCCAGCATGTCTCAAATGTCAAGTTTGGGAATTTCAAGTGGTAGAAATAAACTGACTACTGATTTTTTCGCGTAGCATCAACATGATTGTATCGTAAGATTTTAACTTTTTACTGAAAAGTTGACTCACTTTGTTGATCTAAGTGGAAGGTAGGCTGTTCAAGAAAAGCAATAAAAAGAAGTAAAAATTCAAAGGTTTCATTCTCACCTATCTCACTAATATTATCCGGTTTATATTTTTTTTAATTTATTATTTTGTGTAAGATACAACTGTGTTAATATAATACTGCGTTGGATTTTGTTTTCAATCAATCGATTCATAAGTTTCCTTCACGTAGTTGTTTGCAGGTATTTTGTGAACTGTCAACCATTTTCAGTGCTTTAATTTCCTACCCTGTTTTAATCCCATTATTCCTTCCCGTTTTTACAGAGCTATCTGAAGCTTCCTATCTTGGTTCCCAGCAGTTATTGGGTGTGAAACCGTTGACTTCTAAGTCGTCTGGAAATGCAGCCCATATACTGGGACCTTTTTCTGCTAGTGTTATGGATCCAGGTGCATCAGCGGTACGTCAGACATCAATCCAGAGTAGATCGCTTCATCGTCAGTCGTGGACTACAGGAACATCAACTTCTCAAATTCTAAGTCAACCTGGTGTTATTGCCGGTAAGTAGTTGATAATCCGGGTGTACTAATTATCTGTTAGTACTTTGTTATTAAGCATATGTTTGAATGAGACTGACAGAAAAAATCAGCATAGAACCTCGCACACAAGTCCATCGGTTCAAGTTTGCCTCACTTCACAGTAGTATGCGAAGAACAAGTGGATCAAAAAGTGCAATATCAAATTAGATAAAGGTGTGCGGATGAGGAAGGAATTTGAAAATCAAGGTTGGTAAAAATGTTCAAACTTTAGGTGTCAGGTAGTGAATATATCTGCACTATTGTGACTGGCTTTCAGCCATGTCACCAAGAGTCTCCAACCACTGATTTCTGTTATCTCGGGGACCCTAGTCAGGCGGCATCTACCTCCCTTCATGACTTAGATCAGCAGTCACAGACTGTATTGACTGATGCTGCATCCTGGTTTGGTCTCCCTCAACCGTCTTCCAAACTAATACGACTTCTGCTGGCATAACACATCGAAGTAGGTACGGTTTGACGTGCGTAGTGCATGTCCAAGCCACTTCAGTCGGGGAAAGTTCACAACCTCATCAATCCACTCGCCTTTTTGCTTAGTATCCTTCGCTCATATGATGATTACACCATACGCGAACAACGTTATGAAGACACTTGTGGTCAAAATCTCGTGACTGTTTCATATCTTCTACTTTCAGCGGTCATGTCTCATAGCCGCATAACAGGACAGAACGAACTGCAGCGCAGTATACTCGTCCTTCGATAGGTAGCTGGATATCTCACCATTCGGGGTGTGAGATGAAGCAAGTTGGCGAGTGCTAAACGTGCCTTCCGAATCCGGGCTTGAACCTCATCAGCAAGCAGTCAGTCGAGGCTGATTGGAACTCCCGAAGTAAGTGAATTGGTTGACACGTACCATCACTTGTTCCCTATCCCTAAACTGGGAGTAGTTGCAGACCAGTCGTGGAGCATCATCTTATATTTGACAGGTGGATGTGAAACGCGTGCCAAGCATAGACAGATTTCTGCTCGAGGTGTTCAGGAGAGCCTGGATTTTGTCAGCATCTCCGCCTAGCAGGACAGTGTCATTTGCGTACTCCAAGTCAAATCTAAGTTATATCACCTGAAGTCTTCAATCGCTAGTTTCTGTTGTCTCGTAGACTCCACTCGGAAAGTCTACATTTCCCTACGCAGCTCAGATCAACAGTTAAAGACTTCAGGGATCGATGCTATATTTTAGTCCAACCGCATTAAACCTTTTTCCAGTCTGGCATACTTCAGCTAACATTGCACAAAAAAGCTGATAGTGACTAGGTATACGTAACTCATTTTCCAGCTATCTGAGTGGATGAAACTTCACAACTTCATAAACTCACTTTCCTCCTCTGTTTAATGTCTCATCTCTGACTTCTACGTTACTACTTGGTGAAACCTTAGCATACACCTGAAACCTCCGCATGTCCTCTATCTTTATTGGTCATGTGTCATAAATTGTGTTTTAGCTGCTAGGTTTCTACTGTCCTTTGAAATCCAAAAAGTGAACCCCTGTACTTCAAAACTTGCAACATGTTTACATAACCACTTACTTGGTCCCAAGAAGTAACCCATTCATAAGGAATAAAAGATATTTATCCTGGTAAGAATTTCATCATAAAATTGAGTTGTAATTTCCAAAAAGTATATTTCGGGTCGTTTCACATAATCTGATACCGAAAGGTTGCACTATTTAGCTGATAACTTCTCAAGTACTATATGCCTTAGTCTGAATTTGGTTAATCAAACTGAATCACTTTTATTTTTTAGAAATCTTTATGCATTTAGTTATTTTTTTTGCCTTTTTCCCTTTTCTCTTTTACTGTTTTTGTCCTTACAGGCATTGTTGGTAGTGTTGTTGTTGTCCTGTTACTGTTAATTCTTCTCATTCTATTCTGTATTTATCGTTTACGTAAAAAAGATGAAGGATCATATGCTTTAGATGAACCGAAAAAGTTACCCGCTGTCAACACTTATACCAGAGCGCCAACACGAGAATTCTATGCTTAAAAATTGTATTGCATCAAGTTGGGCTTTGTAACTGACTAGCTGTACATCCCGATAAGAGTTTTTATATATACATACCCTCTTACTTGCAAACAATGATGCAAAGATAAGCAGAAAGATTTTTTTAACTAGGTATCTGATTAATAATAGAAGTTTGCGTCTTGTAAGTGTTAATGTTGATCTCTTATCTTTAATTCACTTTCTTTGCATTTTGTTTTTTATTTCTGTCTATTTCCTTTTCATTATTTTACTTTTTGTTAGTAATGACATCACTTCAATATTATAGTTATTTTCCTGTGTAGCATTGTATATGTGTACTGACATTGATCATTAAAGTAAATCAAGTAATTGATATAAGATGTAGACAAATGCATATGTAGGTGAGATTTTAACCTTCATCTTAAAGTGTTTTTCATCACTGAATAGCATAACGTGGAGAAGTATTGAAAACCTGGGAGCGCTGAACAGGTGTTTGGTCCTAGTTTGAGAATGAACGTACTATATCACCAATTGAGTGAAGTAGGAAATAGTGAACTGTTGAATTTCAACCCAGTGTTTGAATGCTAACGTCTTCACTGGGAAATGTGAAGGCCTCGGGGTTTTATTCCTCGTAGTGTCGTGGATGCTTAGTATTGAGAAGTTCAACTTTGGTGTAACAGTTATTCAGTACGTCTTCAAATTATATCAGTCCATGGTGCGAACTGTCATCAATTTGTTTACCTCGACTATTTTTACTTTTTGATTTTATTTTAGTGGCTACGTGCAATATTATATTATTTTATTATATATTTTATTACTGATGTTATGTGTGTACAGAGTGTGTACGTATAAGACAAAAATAAGCATAATTAATTTTTAGTTGGTGTTTTCTACGCTATTCTTTGCCAATGTATGTATTAATATCTAGATTGCATCTCTATGGGTTTGCTTTCTTTGCATTTTTACTTTCTGATGAAAGTTTTCTCTCTCTTCGCCTTTGCATCAAATCCTTTTGACTGTTACAGTCTACTTTCTATATGGTATCATTTTCACTTATGTAGCGTTGATTAAAAGCTGTACTGATGGAGATATAGTCGTATATATTCTTCCACTGGATAAATTTATGTGCATTTATCACTTTTATTGTATAGATTACTGATTAATCCAGACTCTGTTGCTTTTAATACAGCTACTCTTACAACTTTTAACTGCTGTTCACATATGTGTATATTTCATTATCCATTCAAAGAGTATTAGATGGAAAAAAGAGCGAACTAGTAAATCTGGTGATGTCTTTTTACTCACCATGAATTCTTTTCTTCCTTTCAGGTTATAAATTGTAATCATGACTTCTGTAATTTTTTTATTGAAGGACACATATATATGTGTCGAGAGAACCTATTTGTACTATATTTAGAATTCATTTCATTAGACTAAAGGTCTTCTGGTGTTCATATGTTTGCTAGTTGATGTAACTAAGCAATGCTACCAAAGTTTGGTTGATAACCCATTGATTAAAGTAGTGCTGGCTCTGAATTATATTGTATGATGAACGAACTGCACACTAGGATGCAACAGAATTCCTTTCTCACGATAATGTATTGTACCAATACACGTGATGTAGAACGATAATATAGAGTTTTATAGACTTCAAGATCAAGATTTGATCTAATAGAGTTGAATAGGTTGTGGATTTGGGTAAACCTATTAGTACAGTAGTTCTGCCATTCCGCCAAGGTATAATGGGAGAGCTACAAAGAATCTTAAGGAAGCACCGAATTACAGCCTTTTACAAGACAACCAATACTCGAGAATTTTCAAGTCCACTTAAAAGATAAAAATCCTTTTACCTCCACACATAGATGTGTCTGCAAATTGGGTTTTGTCGGCTGTGATGCTTGTTATATTAGGGAATCATACCATGAGATCTTCATTCATGCTAAAGAACATGCAAGTTACACAAGACGACCACCAAATAATCCTGTAGAACTAGAGAATTTATAAATGAAATCGGCAATTGTTGTTCATGCTATTGATCATAGTCACAAAATTGATATTGAAAATATTAAAACAATTCAAACAAGGTTTTTCAAAATACAAGAAAAGATGGAAAGCTGAGGCATTTTACATTATTATCATTTGACTATCTGAGATAGCCGTAGTTTGGCATACTAGTATTTTTACTGGGTGATGATTGAAGGTGAGATGGAAATCTGGACCGCGGCCGGATTCGAATGATAACCATTATGATAACCCCTCTCTCTAATTCAGTTTGATTTAGATTGGGATGAGAAGTCCTGACTAGCCAGCCAGTGTGAATCCAATCAAGCGGTAGTAACGCGTCAAGAATTTACATGGTAGTCGGGCAAAAGCCTTGGTGATTGAAGTGAAATAAAATTCTGGTGGGCAGTCGGACCACTTAGCCCAGTTGGCAGAGCACCGGGCGGATAACCCGGTGGTCTCTGGTTCGATTTAACATTATGTTGAATCTTAATGCACTCAACAAAAAGGGAAGGTTTAACTATCCAATCAACTTGGACATTATATAGGAATAAACATGTTACACGGTAGTTATAACTGAAGTACATACACATAAACAAACTGAATTCTTCATACATAGTATTTTTTTCTCTCACATCTATTCACATGTGCACACACATTCACATCACCTTGGCCTCACTGATAACAGTGACATTTGATGTTGTTGCTTGACATTTATTCCCAAATTATGAACACGCATGAACGACGTGATCTGATTTGTCACCATTTATTATTTAGTCATGCAGTAACTTGTATAGTTTCTATTCTCTGAAGAAACGATTTCTACGAGGTCGCGAAACGTCAGAAATTTTCTTTCTTACCTCATTGGGATTATACGAATATGTCGATAATACGGAGAACAAATCAAGATTCATTCGAATAAAATAGTCCATCTTCAGTACCAAAACTAATTCTCTTATAAACTTTTACAAATTAACTATTCATGTCACTTGCGTGACTATCGGTTTATCTATCCGTTTTCCAGTCGTTAAATTTAAGCTTTAGAATACTTTAATAACAGACATTTAACAAGAAAATAAAGATTTACATAGCATTGAATAGAATGAACATTGAAGAGAAGATGGGGAAAATAATTATGTACATATATGCGTATGAATTGGAGGGGATTGTGCACAATGTTATTCTAGAATCAATAAACGGACGTCATGGTTAAGTAAAAGCAGTAAAAGGTTAACAGGTTTTCATTATATTGAAGAATAAGAAAAATCTATGAGGTATCGCTAAATCTCAAACAGACCACACGAAAAGTTTTCTTTCGAAATTAGAATCTGATTTGCCGAATAAAATTTAAGAAGTTCAACCAAAAAGTTCAGTTAAAAACTAGCAGAAGGTTTGAGAAAACCCAGTCTAGAATTCTCGTAAAAGAACAACTATGTGATGATATTCTCAGAAACCCTGAGAAGTATGTACACGACCTAACCACCTTGATACTGAACCAGACAGAAGAGTAAGTCTATTCACTTGAAGTAAATCCCTAAGAGGTGCAGTAAAAGAATAGATACAGAGACGTAGTTGGAGAATCTATATAACCAGTTGTCTGAGTTGAAACCCCCAGATGATGAAAAAAACAAAGTTGGTTTAAACCGAAGGCTCGTTGGCATTGTCAATCAGTATATCCTTTCGCCATTCCCGAAATCTAGAGTGCTATCTAAGAATCACTAAACAGTTTTGAGTAATATAATGAGTAATGAAGACATCGTGATTCTTGGACAGCACAAAGGCAGTAGTGTTGTCAAAATGGATAGAGACAAATACACGAACAAGATAATGTCAATCTTCGATAATCCATAGGGATTTTTAACTGGTCTCACGCAGAAAGGTATGACATCATCAGAAATACGGGTGACAGGAAAGTTAGGAGAATCTTGAAGAGGAAGTAGTGGACATACCATACATGCACGGCTTGCTAGAAGTGTAAAAAGCTGATGTCTCGATGAGACCATTACTATCAGTGGTCAACTCACCGTTAAACAAGCTTGGCCGATGGTAGCAAAACACTTAGAATCCTCTCATTCTGAAAGGTACCTATGAATTCACACAAATATAAGCGACCTTAATATCTCCCACAAATTCACGGTTACTTTTGGTACATCATCCTTCTTTAGGAAGATACCACTAGAAGAGATAGAAAAGATATCGTATGTCAGTATCCAGAACTAATTCCAAAATATGAACTCATCAGATTTTGCTGATGTGTATAAAGAATGTCTGATTTCAGTCCAATGACACCCTATACCGCGAAATTTATGGAGTCGATATGGGCAGGCATCTGAGCCCAATCCCCGCTAATAACTTCATAGGCAGTCTAGAACAGACGAAGCTAAAATATTCAGTCGACCAAACAGCATTCTACGCAAGGTTTGCTGACAATCAATTTATTGCAATCAATAATGGTGAACACGACTCACCTTTACTGAATATTTATAATGATTTTATTATTATTATTTGCCCTTTGGATTCCTAGTGGAACAAACGGATTCACTTGCACGTCTCCATTTCACTCTCTTCTATGCAGTCTTTCAACATGGCTCCAACACTACCAACAAGTTCTCATCTCCTACTCACATGATCTCCTCCATGTCACCCTCGCCTCGGATGCCCAACTCGTCATTCCTCTTTGGATTCCACTCGACAAACTGACCTCGCGCCTGATGCACCCAAACCATCTTCTCAGTGCATACATAAAATAATACATCTCCACTTTCCTCTGCATATTTGTTTGCCGATGGGTTCTTGGTTACTTCGTTACCAGCCACAGTGAGTTACTTGTTGCTTTCTCTTATCATTCTGGGAATCCATCTCATCTTCAGTGTCAGTATCGAGTGAGCGAAGGCGCTAGCTGTTGATGAGGCATGTCTGCAGTTTGTTGGAAATGCTTTTCGCAACACCCCGACAAGTCTCTCAACAATCACACAGGAACACTGACTTGACTGAATTAGTGTTGAAAATCCAGAGTGCAGTGCAGTAGATCTCCACACTAACATCACATTAATGAAGACTGTCTTACTGTTTCTCCAATACTGTCTCTGACGTCCTCATCTGTGCCTGTGACGCCTGTAGTTTAACGATGTTGCCTTGCCTAAGTGGGTGAAAGGGACTACTCCCCTCAGATTTCTCCCCTTCATGGTGATTGGTGCCTGTTGTGGATGCTGTTGTTTTGTTGTTGGCCTGTTGATTGGGCATCTTCATCACCACTGTCTTCTCTACCTTCACCTCAAGTCACGTCTTCACTGCCTCGCCTCATATGCCAACTTATTAGTTTTCGCCTGTACATCTTCGAGTTTATGCGACAAGACATTAGACACAAATCATCATCAACGGCGAAATCCAAATCTTCTAGAATTTTTTCGTCGGTCCAACCAGAGCATAACCGTCTTCTCGCTCCTCACAGTTTCTTGCATCATCCAGTCCAGTCCAGTCAACCACAATCAGGAAGATCATCGATGATAGTAGGCAGTAACCTTGTCTTACTCCTGCCTATCTTCACTTCCACTTCGAAGGCATCACTGAGCTCTCCATTGTGTTGTGAATCACTTGATATGTAGCATCACATAGCATATAGCTGCTGTTCAATGATGTTGGTGAAGGTTTGTGGCACTGAAAACGTAGTGTTGAAGCAGCTGCCTGTCAAATTACTTCTCAGTCGACGCCTAGACCGAAGACCTTCTCAAAGTGGATGAAGTTGTGGCGTGGTAGAGAGTTGACTGCCATTCCATGCCCGTGTTCCATCATGATGATGATGATGATGATGATGTGTAGAGCAGCGCTGCCATTTGATCCGCACATGATTTGCTCTTCCTGAATCGGCTCATCAGACCAAATACTCTTTGGGACAGTCCCAACTCTTGTTACCTCCAGCTTATCTACCAATTCATATGTACGTGCCACAGTACAACCATCAGAAGAACAGAAAGGAGGGTTTTTGTCCACGTTTCTGAAGATATCCCGAAGAATCTGAGTTTTAAGGGTCCATAGGATTTAAATAGTACAATTACTCGGCATTTGCTTGATATTGGACATAACGTCGACATATTAAGATCACTGAAGGTGATCAATAGACACCAGAAACCCACTCCATAGGGGTCTGCTGAGGCAGTTGCAATGAAAAGACTCCAATCTGATCTACGTATTCAGAAAGATACTGTTTTCAATCTCGCATTACATTGGTGATTTTAATCTCCTAGATTTGTAAGTGCAAGATCTCATGACCTCAAGATCTTTAGATTTTTCCTGACTTTATTTTTCTATTTCAAAACCTACCTTACTTTTTTGCTGCATTTTTCTTATTCCTCAATATAATGAAAACCTGTTAACCTTTTACTGCTTTTACTTAACCATGACGTCCGTTTTATTGATTCTAGAATAACATTGTGCACAATCCCCTCCAATTCATACGCATATATGTACATAATTATTTTCCCCATCTTCTCTTCAATGTTCATTCTATTACTGCATGAATAGTTAACCTTTGAGTAGTCTTAACAACTTCATCAATGTCGACCAACTTAAATCTTTGTTACCTTCCATCTCAATTCATAAAATCTTGTCGATTTGCTATCGCACTTTGTGTAACATGTTATTTACCACCAACATGATATTCAATAGGTTGTAAAGCAGCTAAGGAGAATCCACGAAATACATGCATGTCAATTATGCTACTAATGTTTTTCTTGCTTTGTTCAAATTCGTGAAAGGAAACATTTGTAATTGATTTGTTTCCCGACACGAATAAATCTGCAAAATGAAAGGACGTGCTATGATAATATGTAACAATTTTGATTTTAGACTTAATATTATTGAGGAATTCAATGAAGTAAAGCGGGATTTGTGAACATGAAAAGCGAAACAATAGTTGTCGAAATGTGTAGAAAGCAGAGAAACGTTCTGCGACATTTGCTTGTTCTTATTTCTTGTAGAATGCTTCATGAAACACAGTCATTGACTTAATTAGTTATTTCGAACTGTGTATAATCAACGTAAGCAAAAGCCATTTAATCCAAGAAAAGTTAGTAGCATCATTCTTTTGTCTTAGTACAATCAAAGAGAAGTTTAAATTAACTTCGCCATCGAATGTACCGTAGACTCACATAATGTTCATTTTCTTAGTTGACCTAATGGACGTTACTATGTGACTTATGAATGGAATAAGAGAGCTTTGAGTATTAATTGTTTACTGTTTAGCGTCAACTGATATGATCGTGATGATGAAATATCATCACTTCAACGAAGCTTGATACCGAGTGATCGTTCACTTACATTACAATTGGGTAAACCATTCACCTATGAGTGTTGATATTAAATCTGTTTTACACTTGTTCTATTTAGCTGGTTTCACTGAAAAATCCAGTCAGATTACGGTGTTTCAATGGTTCGAATCCCACTGCGACTGAGTTCTCCTAACTTCAGTCCTCTCCGTTCACGTCTAAGATATCAGTCTTATTTTTTCATCCTATAAGGGAAATATAAAACATACAAAAATTGAATTTATTAAAACTAACTATAGGTGTGCATATTGATCTGAGGATGAAATTCAGTGACACTCAGATTCGTTAGAAAAAGTTACTCTGCCACTCGTTGATCGAAATATCTTTTGTAATAGTCTATCCTCTAGAAATTATCACTTATCGCAACTTTAATACATGATGCTGCTACAAAATTTCACGTCTGTGAGATGAAACTATGAGTTTCAAAACACGGATTATAAAAAATACTTGGAAACGCCAGGAAACTGCAGTGTGATTACTGGTCTCATTGTGGTGACGTACTTGATTTCGTCTCGAGTTATTCAGTTGGATCTCACTAAGGCTGCATGAGGCAATAACAGATATTCTTCACCCCAATAAGCCATATTTCGCACTAACTGCTCTTACGAACCAACCTCAAGGCTAGTCGGAAAGAGATGTTACGGAGGCTTCTGAGGCGATACGGATGATAAATATTGATTAACCTTGTTATTACAAGATAAATTAATGTCTGTCACATGCAAACACAGGTCAAATTACGTCGTAACCACTTTCATGATATGTTCACAGGATGGGAGTGATCCCATGAACGCAACGTTAATTAGACATAAACATTCATTGGATATCCTTAGCTGGGAGATACCAAGTTCGACAGGTGTTTAGTAGAACTGCCCGTATTGATGCATCGTTCAACCAATCTTTGATCGCATTCTTCCTTATTTCTAAATCTCTCACATTTTAGCCTCCTACGATAATGTGCTGATTAGAGGTGTGGCAACTCTCAAAGTTACACAAAAATTATAGGTACCAAGTAGACGGTTATTGACACCCGAACTCTTCCAGATAGGATAAAATCGCCACCACAGATTAGTGTATGCTACCATGACTTTCATTAGGCTACTGGAATCCTCACAGATCACAACTGAGCTAGCACTCGCGCAACTATCCAGGAACACAGACATTTCGACAGTTTCCAACGTTTCACCGCCAACGAGGTGTCCTAACAGACTCCCACGTATCGGCCTAAAGCAATTGACTGAGATTCGCATAGTGGGACGATATCATCTGTATATTCAAAGTTTTTATCGTGACATATTTAGACAATCCATTCAATTCACAGCTCTCTCGAAGCTGCTATCAATTGCAAAGTCATAAAGGGGGGTGAATTTGTGTAATCATGCTTAAGTGAACATTTTGTTTGAAACGATGGGAATGAATCTTTTTTATATGACTTTCGATATGCTGATAAAGGAATCGTAACTAGTTTTAATATAAAAAACAGCAATTCCTGGCCTGAAATACGTACAACGATGTTTGAATTTCTGACGAAGGATCCACATATGAGTAATCTATCTATGACCAAAAAGAGTGGCCGAATTATTTATGTGGACGGCAGTAAAATAGCCATCAGAAGTTTGAGCCAAAGAATTTTGTAGTCAGTCCATATATTTCCCATCAATACAAAACTTGGACTTTAACTTCTATGTAATATCACGATATTATCTCAATGTTCTTCTTGAATAAACCCATTGAAAACTTGTGCATTGTGGAATGAATCAATTTACTGTATATGCATCATTCCAAAATTGACAAATTTAAAGAAGATAAATCGATTTCTGATTTCATTTTCAAAATGTATCTGCCCTAACATGGCTTGATTTCATGCTGTACAAATGCATTTTATAATTGTAAAACCTGATGAGAATTTGTTGAAAAGGAGTGACGTTAAAGGCCACTCTAGCAACTGCTGGTACAACGAATCAAGTTTCGGTATTTTGGCTAGGGAGTTAGATTTTCGTAAAATAGAGAGCTGTGATTAGTTGTCTTAACAGTGACTAGGGTTACCTTTAAAGTCATTCATTGTAAAGAATACCCTTTGTTCAGATTGCTTCTTGTTCTAAGGTGAATGTTTACATACGATGAGCAAAATTATTGCTAGTGATCACACACGTAGTTAAAGTTATAATCCAAATAATTTTCAAAATACCATCAAAACTTGATGACTGTATATGTGCCACTGTGCTGCTTTGCAATAATCATTTGGCGGCTTGATAAGTGAGATACTTGGTATGTAATTTTGAAGGCCAATCTAACAACAAGTGAAATGGCCAATTAGGTTTCTTTATTTCTGCTGAGAAGGCAGATTTTCATAAAATATAGCAGTCTGAATGATTACTGCAGTTGCTGTTGGAGTGGCCTTTCAAGTCACTTGGTTATGGGCCAGTTAAGATTTCGCACCTTTTCACTTTGTTTAAATTGATCTAAATTTGTAGGTTAGTTAAATAAAGTGGTTTAATTCATTAACAACATCACTTTTGTTGGCAACCTTATTTGAAACATGGGACTTAAAATGGATTAAAAGCGCTTCAGTTCCAATTGGATTTAATTTTACACGTTGTAAGTATGGTTCTCTGAATTTTATGGAAAGTTATTATAATATTTGTGGTGCATCAAGATCCATGACAGACCTAAGGGAAAATGCGTACATATTTTAGGTTGTAGATCCAGGATAAACTTAAAACAAAATGATTTCAAATTTTACTATTCGCGTCATTATTCTTCTTTTATTAAAGTTTATAAAGGTATTTATTTTTCACTCGGTTCTCATGAAAGTACTCAACTTCCAGAAGGGCAACAGATAATGTTAAGCTGAAACTTCTGCTATTAACTCTCTCATTTTAGAGGAACTTTTCTATCGGAACATACTAACTTTCGAACAGAAACAGAAAAGCTCTTCATATTGTCTAGTAGACTGGAAAGTACACAAGTTTCTGTTAACTGTAAATAAAAACCAATGAAGCAACCTCTTGAAAAGTTGCATGTAACTGATTCTCTTCCCCTCAGAAATATGCTCACTAACTCCACGCTTCTTTTCGTCTCAAAATTTGAAATACCTCAACACTTAATTCATACTTTATTTTATTGTTTATTCAGTATCTCCCTTCTCTCTATCACTTCACATTAAGTCTGTTGTCTAAATGCATACCGATTTGAACTACCAAACTGTTTTATCAGGTCTATTTTAACACTGAAGACTAATCTGTAATAGTTGTCCAATCTTAATTAGATGGGTATTCATGTATAAGCCTTTTTTATCAAATCACCGAAACCAACGTTTCATAGGATTTTCATCCTTTCATACAAATGTTTCATTTATTAGTGAAAATAACTGTACGCTTCATAAAATTGGATCGATAATTCCCTGTAAAACTTGGGCTAAAATAAGTAAACAAGTAAATATCTTTGGAGTTCATTATCATTCGAAAAACTGTCCTGAAATGATTTAATATGATTGTTGTTTGATACATTGTCTTTTAAAGTAAATTGACTATATCCAGGTTAATGGAAATGCGAAGAATGAACGAGGTTATTGAATCAATAACTCAGTAGCCGTTATAGGTAACATGCGTATAAATTGATGAGTAAGTGAATCGTTAAAAAGACTGAAGTACAATTCATTTATACTTAATAATAAATGAAAGGTCCCTTTGAGAGAAGAAGAAATAATAGTGGTCAAATTTTATAGTATAGTAAGAATAATGAGTGTTCAAACTGCAGTCATACATATTGGCGTGTGATATACCGTAAGAAGGGAGATGGAATATGCACACACACACTTTTTTCGGTTAACCTATTTTACTAGTCCACACAGTAACACTTCAATGTTTCTAACACTGATGGGAATTAATAGGATTTTTAGAATATAATTCCAGTAATCTATGAGCAAGAGGATGGTTAAGTTTAAAAAAGCACGGAATTATCTCAATATGTGGGGTAAACTGTGAATTAATAAATAAAAGAAAAACTACACGTAATAAAATACGTGAAAAGCTGTCAATAAGAGGAATTATACTATTTTACTCGGAAATCATTAATAATGAAGGAGTGATATTCAATTTGTTTTCTGATAATTGTAACCAAATGTAAGGGAATAATATTATGTTGGAAAATGAATTTTTATTGATTTTTTCTCATTCAGAATCCCAGTTCATCTTGTGGCGTAAAGTGAATGAATTTTCGGAAATATTTCACCAACGTCAACTCAGTGTTTTGGAATAGAGTTGCAAAGTTTCTCGGATATATCTTTAAATTTCAACCTACAGTCACTAAGATAACAGGAAGAACTGTCTCTATTTTTGTTAGCTGGTTGAAGGTAATCATCAGGAAGCCCTGAAACTAGGCTTCATGCTTGTTGGCACTCGTCAGCAACGCGTGTCTGCAACCTTGACGAAACTGATTTCCCGCCTGAGGTTCGAACCCGTATCACCCAGTGTTGTAGTTGGTTTTACCACCGAGCCATTTGAACCGCGGCTGACTTCCTGTAGGATTGGGTTGCGTGCGTTGATTGGTCAGGGGAGTGAAACCGATTTCGTGTTATCCAGTCCTGAGTGCAGACAGAATCCTATCGATCATATTTGCAATGTGGCTACTAAGCTAGGAGGTTCAGCATTGCGATGGACATTAGTAGATGCTAGTTGGTTAGAGGCAACCGGCAGGAAACCCTGGACCTAGGTTTCGTGTTTGTTGGCACTCGTCAGCAAGGCGAATCCGCAACCTTGAAGGAACTGATGTCCAGGTCTTCCTATTGATTACTCCCAATCACCTAACACCAACTATTGTAAACCACGATGCTGTGCCTCCTAGCTTGGTGGTCACATTGCAAGTATGGCTGGTAGGATTTGGTCTGCACTCAGAACTAGACAACATGAAGTTGGTTGCTCTGCCTTAATCAATCAGTTCATTTTTATATTTGTTTTTATATCTGTACCATCAACTAAATATCTTTTCAAGTAGGTAATTCTAATCATAAAAGCATAAAACAACCTGACTTGATTTAACTAAAAAAACTGATTTAACTGAAGAAATTTCTCCCAGCCAACATTAAACATCAATCATAACTACAATTTGAGAATCACTGATAGTATCAAGTTTTTGTTGTGTTTTACTGTTTCATCCACATGCATGCAATAAAATGCTCTCTACCCACTTTATCTCAATGAACATAATGTTGTTCATTGTTTTGTTTTGCTTTTATTTCCAATTACCTAACCACTGATTTTACTCTGCATTCCTATACCAGAGAGAAATAGGAAAAGTGATATTATGACAAAAATTGATTGAAGACTATTTAATACTTAGTTTTATTTTCTTGTCGAGCAGAAACGACAAGGTGAGTAAGACGCTTAGCATCACTGATTTCATTTTGACTTGCGAAACGAATAGAAAGAAAGTGGCAAGGAAAGAAAAGAACGATCAGTTAGCTAAGATTTCAGCGTTATAGTATTTGACTAAGTTAAGAAAAACTCAATGTTAACAGTTTAATATTTTGACTAGGTATCAAAAGATGTATCATAACTGGCCAACTAAGTTTGGACAAGAGATTTTAAATTGTACAGTAAGAACTGAGACAGGTATTTTCTAAGCATTTTAGAAGTCTTTTTAAACCTAAATTATGGATACAATTAAATCAAATAAACTACTCTGAATATCAAGTGACTCTAAATGGCCACCTTAGGAAAGACTGAAACAAGTGACTAGGTTTAACTCTTTTGGTTCAAAATGTGAATTTTCGTAAAACAGAAAAGTCTAGTTGACTATTTCAGTAGTTGTTAGGATGGTCTTTAAAGTTACCTCTGATTATTCTGATAAATCAATAGTACACCCATTAAGGTCATACTAGTTATACAGCAGCATACATCAAAAATTGAAACTCAAAAGTTTTCATCACAGTTACCAATGGTTGAAAACGTTAACTCATGTTTTGGCCATTTGCAGTCAGTTTTCGTAGCATTTTAAGATGCTGGTTGTGTTACTTTTGCTTAGTACTTGACCAGTCTTACGAAAATTAATGTGTCGCAATACCAAACTAATTAGTACCTTAGCTTCGTGTAAGTATTGATCACACAAGACAAAAAACACGTTATACCGTAAAAGATGCTCAGACGATCAGTTTATTTATGAGTTCAGGGGAAGAACAGTCATTTATATGTCTATTATTGGCTGAGCTAAGGACTCTGAGTACGTTGTTACTGATTAGCGCGAAGAGGATGCGAAAACGGCGTACCTTGACTCGCGGATACCTAAACGTTAAAATAAACTCGCACAACTAAAGTTATCAAAGGATGCCGTAGAAGATTATTCAGCTATTATTTAGATAGCTTAAATATTGACATGTTTTTAAGGTAGCGTTCATCACGGACTGATAGCAGTTGGAGAACCATTGAAAACCTGGGAGCACTGGACAGCTGCTGTGTCCTATTACAGGACTCCCAGCAGTACTCACCCTCTAACCTGCAAGGCCTCAAACCCAGGACCTTCAAGTTTCACGGTGAATGCATTAACCATCCAGTCAATCAGAAATGAGGCGGATGCCAACTAAAGACGTTAGGCGGTAGTCGCGCTGTATCACGAATTCACAGAAGTGGGAAACAGTGGCTAAGTGGTTAGTATGTTCGCCATGGAGCCTGAAGGTCCTGGGTTCTATTCCTGGCCGAGTGGTGGGTGCGTAGTATTGTGGAGCTGTATACTAGGACAAAATGGCTTCGCAGTGCTCCCAACTTTCCAATAATCATCCAACTGATGTCATTCCGTGATTCACACCACCACTGAAGAGTTCCTCACTAGCAGTATTATTGGCGCTAAGAAGGGGTACTATGTCATCAACTCCCTATAAGCTGTCAGTATATCAAGTACACAGTTAGTGTACAAATTATTTACCTATACTCCGTGAAAAAGTGATTACAAATATCTTGATCGGTAGAAAATGACTGTAATCATGTTGTAGCAACTTGATATGAAGTATGATTTCACGAGTGTTTTACTCACATTTTACCTTCCTTTTACTTCATTCAGTACCCTGTAAAGTCGATATTAGGGTTTTGAAACGACACTTACTAAACTAATTGCCAGGATAATTTAACACACCGTGCCAAGCTTATGTAAGTGAAATCAGGTCATTATATCGAATGTTTTATAAAGGTCAAATCATATTGGAAGATAGGAAAAATACCGAACGCCAGAGGCAATGTGATATGCGTAATTGGTTTGCAAACTACATTCTTGTCACAAATGGATAGCAAATCATGCCGCAAATTCAGTTCTATTTAATGAACAGCAACAGTCGAGTGACTTGCCTCTCAGTCGACGTTGTGATAGGCTCCTTTTTCTTAGTTATCAGTCATTCACCATAAATTAAAAGTTCAACTTCGAACACAAGGTAGTCAGGTAGATTGAAAAATCGGTCAGACTACTTCATTTCAATGTTTATTGTTTGCTTCTCCATTAAATGAGAGATCTACTTAGTCTTACCATCAGGCATATCATCATCTAACGTTGATGTCTACAGAGTGACTGGAGATATACATATTTCTTTCATCACTGCATCCTTCCAAACCAGGCTGAGTTCACTTCATTCTATTACCTTCAAATCTTTCATATATAAGCTAACCAAAAAAAATTGTGTATTTACACACGCTTAATCAATAACAGAGCTAACTTCGAAATCTTCAGTTGTATTAAATAGTAAAAACAAAAACCTTCAGAAATTATCTAAATCTAACTTATGTAGAAACAGAATAATAATCAAAGAAGTTAATGGAGTAATCAACAACACAATAAACGCTTGTGTGTTGATGTGAAAAAACCTATGAATTAATAAAAACGGGTCATTAATTGCACATAAAAGTGAGGTACTGTAAATAATGACGGAGGTATTCTGCTTGATCTTTATTTGCGGCTTTAACAGTCGATAATTTCTATGAGCTAGAAATAATTTGACCAAACATGACAAAATAAGATTTTATACAGTTGCAGTAATAATCGTAGCCGTATTAGTGGTAGTGGTAATAGTGTGAGTACTATTAGTAATAGTAATAATAATGATGAATATTTCCTAATAATTTCTTGGAACCTATCCTAGTTAACTACTTCACTAGTTACTAACCCATCCTAAGCCCGGATAAAGAGGGAAGGTTGGGCAAACGGCTAGCAACCCTACACCAGAAAACCAATCCAATCACTAAAGAAACTTCAAAGCATAGAGAGTATATAAGAAATAAAGTAAACTTGTTCCTTGCTGGAATCGGAAAGACGAAATGACGCCGGTTGGTGAAAGCCTTCGGAAAGCCAATTGGCCAATGTGTCTACTCTCTCTCTCTCTCTCGATGAAAGGGAAGTAAAAACACAGTGAAAATAGAATATCCGCACCATGTTTAAAGCTGGTTGACTGGGAAGGCTGCCCATATTACAAAAGAGATGAGAATGTATAACATAGGCTTGCTAGGAATCTCCGAAAGCAGATGGAATGGAAGTGAACTCTCCAAACTGTCAACTGAACAGGAGTCAATAATCTACTCAGATATTATCGCCCAAACGACAACCATGAGCACAGTACACTGGGTTTTAAAGTGGCTATCATGATGTCCCACTCGTAAGAGCACCGAAGCTCTCACGCAGTGGGAACCATTCTCCTCCGCGATCAGGATCATGACAGCAAGATTCAAATCGAAAGGAAAGAAAGTTACAACCATGTAATGCTAGTATACGCACCTACAAATAATGCAGATGAAGCGAGGAAGGAGGAATTCTATAGACAACTACAATCAGTAGTAGACAAGACCCCACTCTAGATGGTGACATCAAAATTCATTTTAATGGGTGGTGTGACATGAATGCTAGACTGAGAGAGGACAACACAGGAAGAGAACTCATCATGAGTTGAGAGGCACTCAGTGAAGTGATGAATGAGAATGGAGAACTGTTTGCATACTTATGCGCATTCAACGATTTGGTGATTGGAGGCGGGCTGTGTGCACAAGCACAGGGATATTCACAAAGCGAAATAGGTTTGATTTCAAGAGACACCAGGACACACTACACTACAAATCGATCGACTTCATCTCAATATGAAGAAAGGGGAGATGCAGCCTACTGGACACAAGTTGATGAAGAGGAGCAGATGTAGATTCACAGTACTCACACCACTATCTAGTGCAAGAAACGTACCTTCAAAACCAAGTTGTAAGCTCTCAATTCAACGAAGTTGGTGTTAAACCGTGGTGCAAGTCCAACACGTAGAACGGAAACTGAAGGAAGAAACTACAAAGGATATCTTCACACCAGCTATCACCATCACCTGCAACTCGTCCAGAAATACCACCAGCAGCACAGACACACAACTATCAGTGAACACAAACCCACCGAGAAAAGCACGGTGAAGTCCTGACGCCATGAAGTTGGTGAAATCCGAAGAAGCAGCAGTGCCAGGTGGAATTCCAACAAAAGCACTGAAAACGGACTCAGAGGCAACAGCGGACACGCTCACACCACTATCGCAGACGGTTTGCAAGGAAGAAGGAGGGCAAGAAGTAAGGGGAGGTGTCTTCTGATTAACTGAAAAAAGGGCTACCTTGTCAAACTCGCAAAGAAGAGAGACTTAGTTGTTTGCAAGAGCAAGAACTGGCACGGAATCATGCTCCATTCCCTGTCCACGCGAAGCAAAATATTGAGCCACATCATCCCGGAGACACTAAGAAATGTTGTACATTCAAAAATGACGGTTGGAACAGACTAGCTGGGTGGCTGGCTGGATTCAGGAAGAGCAAATCATGTGCGGATCAAATGGCAGCGCTGCTCTACACATCATCATCATCATCATCATCATGATGGAACACGGGCATGGAATGGCAGTCAACTCTCTACCACGCCACAACTTCATCCACTTTGAGAAGGTCTTCGGTCTAGGCGTCGACTGAGAAGTAATTTGACAGGCAGCTGCTTCAACACTACGTTTTCAGTGCCACAAACCTTCACCAACATCATTGAACAGCAACTATATGCTATGTGATGCTACATATCAAGTGATTCACAACACAATGGGAAGCTCAGTGATGCCTTTGAAGTGGAAGTGAAGATAGGCAGGAGTAAGACAAGGTTACTGCCTACCGATGATCTTCCTGATTGTGGTTGACTGGACTGGACTGGATGATGAAAGAAACTGTAAGGAGCGAGAAGACGGTTATGCTCTGGTTGGACCGATGAAAAGATTCTACAAGATTTGGATTTCGCCGTTGATGATGATTTGTGTCTAATGTCTTGTCGCACAAACTCGAAGATGTACAGGCGAAAACTAACAAGTTGGCATATGAGGCGAGGCAGTGAAGACGTGACTTGAGGTGAAGGTAGAGAAGACAGTGGTGATGAAGATGCCCAATCAACCAACCAACAACAAAGCAACAGCATCCACAACAGGCACCAATCACCATGAAGGGGAGAAATCTGAAGGGAGTAGTCCCTTTCACCCACTTAGGCAAGGCAACATCGTTCAAACTACAGGCGTCACAGGCACAGATGAGGACGTCAGAGACAGTATCGGAGAAACAGTAAGACAGTCTTTCATTAATGTGATGTTAGTGTGGAGATCTACTGCACTGCACTCTGGATTTTCAACACTAATTCAGTCAAGTCAGTGTTCCTGTGTGATTGTTGAGAGACTTGTCGGGGTGTTGCGAAAAGCATTTCCAACAAACTGCAGACATGCCTCATCAACAGCTGGCGCCTTCGCTCACTCGATACTGACACTGAAGATGAGATGGATTCCCAGAATAATAAGAGAAAGCAACAAGTAACTCACTGTGGCTGGTAACGAAGTAACCAAGAACCCATCGGCAAACAAATATGCAGAGGAAAGTGGAGATGTATTGTGTTGATTATGCACTGAGAAGACGGTTTGGGTGCATCAGGCGCGCGGCCAGTTTGTGGAGTGGAATCCAAAGAGGAGATGACGAGTTGGGCGTCGGAGGCGAGGGTGACATGGAGGAGATCATATGAGAAGGAGATGAGAACTTGTTGGTAGTGTTGGAGCCATGTTGAAAGACTGCATAGAAGAGAGTGAAATGGAGACGTGCAAGTGAATCCGTTTGTTCCACTAGGAATCCAAACGGCAAATAATGATAATAATAATTTTCTCTAGGGTAATATGAAGATGTTTTGAATCTTAAATTTAACGCGACATTTCCAACTGAATTTCTGAAGCACTGTTTGCAATCCTAATGCCTTTCAGGTCTCTGAATTATCTCAGCTATCATCTTCATGCAAAACATTGATTTGATCTGAAATACAGTGATTCGTTATGCAGATATTTCTCTGCTACACTCAGTTAATGGTGAGTAAACTTGGAAATATTAGGGTTGAAGGGAAATGCTTATGAATAATCGAAGTGATAACCAGATAACACTTAATAAACAGAAACTGAATGGTCACCTGAGTTCTGTCACTCGTATCAAACACAATAATGCTTTTTTCATAATTCTACCACTTATAAAGATCTCAGTAGATTGAAAATTCCATTTCCGAAAAAGGAAAATGAAAACTCATACTTCATTTTCTCTATCCTTCCTACTAAAGTTGCTTATGTGTAAGAGGACAGGAGAAACTCAAATCATCCAGGAAAGAATATCGAAGCATTCAGTAAGGAATTGTCAAAAGTTTCATTTCCATTTTTTGATGCAAATCTACGGCAGGACAAGTAAATGCTAAAATCTAATGGCGGCCTACTTGATACGTGTTACCTGTATATGTGATATACCTGTTGTATCATTTAAGAGAGAAACATCTGAGGAAAATTTTTCTTCCTAAGTTCACTTAGGCTTCACTAACTAAGAAACGAAGGATCAATACTCAGAAACTCATTATTTGGATTAAAACAAGAGATGGTTCTATATAAAGTGGTAATGTGGGAATATTATATTAAAAGGAAAAACCATTTAGCGGTTAGAAACACAAATTGAAATGCATATTTGTAAAAGCAGTCTATGTAATGGCAGATATTTCGTAAGGACAGCTTATCAAGAAAGTACGTGGTGTCCAGTTCCATGAAAGTCCATTGGAAAATAAATGGATGTGGCATTATTTTCTCAGCTTGCTTATGGTATCATTATCTCTGTTAGGCCATATATTTGCAGTCACATTTTTTTGGAAATTGGAAACTGGTCCGTCGAGGGGTCAATTGTTGCTATGAAATTATACCGTCATCATATGGATGATACATTTATAGTCTTTGGTCAGTGCTTATGCAGTAGTTCTATACTGAACCACTTCAGAGGGTCTAATACGTCAGTTCATTTTACTTTTGACAGTAAAATCAATGGTTAAATGCATTTTCTTGACATGCTAATGACAAGAAAAGATCGTTCTATAACGAGAAGTATTTTATGGGAAACTGATGACTAAGGCACAACATAAACACTTTCTCAGCTTCTTGCCGATGAAATACTGAACGCAACATAATCAGATGCTTAGCATTTAGAGCAAGGTAGATTTGCTCCAAGAAATGTATAGAAAAGAATTATGTATAGTAAGATGTCACAACAATAAAAATAAACCATCTGGTTTCAGAATCATTGTGTATCAAAATGACTTTTTACTGTGGCTTTATTCGACTTTGAAAAATGTGAAATTAATTTCACCCCTCGTGCATGCATTCAATTAGGTTTCATTCACAAAAGATACAGTTGTTAGTCTTGAATAACCTTAAACGTCTCACTTTTTGAAATTTGTTTTCGAAATTTATTCATTCCATATCAGTTTTCTATTCTGGTCGTCTGTTATCTTGCAGGCGAATTATCTCATTTCCCACCACCTAATTTTACACCAAAGTGGCAGGTTTAATTGAAATGATAACTTGTAAAACTATTTCTTATCTTATCCACTCTTCATATTTCTTTCGCATTTCTGGAATAATCATTATGAAAATGAGCACTTTTCTCAATAACTGTGGTAGTTGTTCCCGATTTCTGTGGCCTTACTTAGTCAAGATCTATGTGATAAACATGAAGTGAATGTTTGCACAGAACGATGGAATTGTTAGTTTTGGTAATATATAGGGCGAATTCTAAACTGTCACAATTTAAAGATAGTATTTATCACAAACTGACATCAGTTTGAGTACCATTGAAAACCTGGGAACAGTGGACGGTTGTCTCCTCAGTGTGCGGATTTCTTGGTATTACGCATCCACGACTACAACAAGGTTTCACCTGGCGGAATTCAGTTTTCCCGTCGGTCACCTAATCATCCATCCATTGGGTTGGATACAATGCGACTGTCATTCGACTAATATCAGCCCGATATGAATCCCGCCATCAGAACAATCAAACCTCACAAAGCCTTAACACTGAATAACTGTCCACTTCCTATTATTGGCATACATTTTGATGAATTACAGAAGCTTGAATCAGATGTTGTGACTTGTTGGGCAGATCAAGTGGAGTGTGAGGATCAGTTCTCAATGATGGTTTGAATTATGGTCGCATTATATCGTGAAGTGAAATAATGGGAAACGGGGACCATTGTGTTTTGACCCACTGGCTTAATAGTAACGTGCTGACCACCAGATCTGAGTGTCCTGAGATCTTGAGTCTTATACCAGGACGAGGCAGCTGTTTAGTTCTGAGTGGTTCTCTAAATCATGTCAGTCCATAAAGAATACCAGTTTGAAATCAGTGAAATCTCTGCAAACCTCTTAACATTTAGAATGTTTCATAGTTTAGTCACATTTAAAGTAAATCTATGATGACTTGCATCACAGTTCTCTATCAATAGGCTGTTGGAGTCGAAGCTAACCATGTCCTATTCGTGAATAATTTTGGTGTATTTTAATCTTCTTTGAGATGGACTTTGAAAGCAGTATATATACTTCATTGTTAGAATTTATGAAAAGCAGTCATTATTGCTAATTGGTTAACAAACACTTATTTGAAACGGCAGATTAGGTTTTCAAATGAAGATGATAATGGTGAAAATTTAGAATTATCTGAGCTCTGATATTTTGTTCTAGACGTTTCATTACTAGGCTTGGTGACGTCGTCAACGCTAACTTCAAAATTGTTTTATTAATTATGATTGACTAAACATCAATAGACTATGGACAGTCAGAAGAAATGTGGACTTCGAAATCACCCATGGGTCTGTCGAGGAAAATCCAGTAAATCATTTTCCAAATTCAGCGACTATTGGAACTGAAAAACAGACCACACTGGAAAATAGTAAATTTCAACAACACAAGTAGTAATCACCACACAGTAGAACTTCTATCAAGTATTCCCCGACACTTAAAGGAGAAAGCAGAACTAGTTGGTAATCTATTCAGAGATACATCTATGCAGGAACTTAGGAAATAGAGATAAAGCATTACTGCTTCACCAAATACAGAGGAGAGTCAAAAGTTGTTCTCATGACGTTGTGGTCATTATGAGAATTAATGAAATTAAATCCAGCTCGGATGACAATGATAACGCCTAATTAACAGGCTATTTCTTCATTAATGGAAAAAAGACAAGACAAGTGAATAAATACAGTCGCCAAAGGAGAAGTCAGGACTGGTCAACTGACCAATAGTGTGGAAAGAGATAAGTCAGAAACATACTTGTTATCTTCTCTTGCAGGAATTAATGAATACTCATCGAGAGTAGATCAAATGTTTTTATTCGTTAAAGATTGCAGCAAGTATGACATTTAGACTGATTTAAGAAGTATTGTTTACAATAATCTAAGCTGGGAAGACCGTAAAACTACTACTACTGGCACTACTACTACTACTACTACTACTAAATTCACGTCTCATTCTGTGAGTAATGCAGGCCATATGGATAAAACTTTTACAGGAGATTGTAGTGTTGATGTGCATGTACGTTCTGAACTGTTAATTTACTTCATTACTTAGAGCATCTAGTAATCATCGATAATTATCTTTTCGTTATAACAGTATAAAAGTTCGATCAACAATAATCATTCATTATGGAAAGAATTAATTCATTAGAAATATATTTTTAATGAATGTTTTCACACAGTGACGTTATTTAGTTTTGGTAATATTTCGAGCAAAATTAACAAAACTTAATAATATCATCGTGTGTAAACATTCATTACAAGTATATTTCTAATAAATTGGTGCAACTTTGGCAGGGAGAACTGTTCACTTGATGAAGGTTCACTTTTTCTCCAAAACTCTGTATTTTCTCAAGCAGCTGAGTGTGTGAAAATCATTCCGTATTTGCTACACACCTAAATGCATTGAAGAAACATTTTTTAAAGTTGACTGTAACTCATTCTCATTCATTGTGCATATGCATTGGGTTACAGTGTAAATGTGATATTTAACAAGATATAATCTAGTGTGATGAAGCTCTCACCTTAAATTTAGTGAAGTGAACGTTTTATATAGGGTAAAGTATTAGGACTCAATCAGTAGAAAATACTTCAACATTTAAATTTCATTCTTTCCACCAGTGATCAGTTGGAGGGATGTATAATTTTGACGGAAACAATGCTCCATTGGGGATTAAAGATTAGACCTCTAGGTGTAAAATTAAAAACTTTAAAACTAAGCAATCCAATCATAGATGAGGATTAGGATGACTGGGTTGAATACAAAAATTCGAAATAAGTAAAGACTTTCTATCAGCCGAGTCTGAGAATGCGACAACAGTAAATACCACTGCTGTGACACTTTTCAAGATGAATGGCTATATTGTGAAACTGGTAAGTGAATTTCCGTCCTAAATAAAGAATAGACATTACACTAATCATCAAACAGTTTTTCGAGTACTTTTTGTGGTACACATTACGCTTGCCATATAAATCACAGGTAACTCAGTCGACAATGGGATGCCTTTTATGACCATTTAATCTTCAAATATAGCTTTGCAGCATGAATCAAGCTACGCAATTATGTTAAATTAAGAAATTAAATTAGTAAACTGTATTCTCTCCACTGGAGTAGATTATTGACTCACCAGTTGACAGTTTGATGAGTCCACTTCCATTCCATCTGCTCTCGCAGATTCCTAGCACTTGTATGCTATACCTTCTCATCTCTTTGGCAATCTGGGTAGCTTTGCTAGCCAGCTTCAAACATTGTGCAGACATTCCATGTCCCTGTGTTTGCAAACTTCAGTGTGGGTAGTCGTCGAGCCAGCTGGAAATTCTTTCCGCTGGTTGCAGTTCCCAATTAGCCATTTTAAAGTTCAGTCCAATAAAACAGTCATATCTTATGTGGATGGAAAACGTGGATAGCTCGGTATTAACATGAGTCTGATTGGAATTCCATATTAGATTTGTTTATTTGATATACAGCGCACAGTGATACAGTATTATTTACTTCACTACGTTTCAGGCATAAATTATTGCTCATAATCATACCAATGTGATATGATATGATTATGAGCAATAATTTATGCCTGAAACGTAGTGAAGTAAATAATACTGTATCACTGTGCGCTGTATATCAAATAAACAAATCTAATATGGAATTATATTCTACCACAGTTCCCAAGTTTTACATTTATATTAATGAGTCTGATTGGGACTAAAGTTATTTTGATCAGACTAGTGTTCGGGTAAATAATTGAAATTTAAACCCGGTTTCAGCTAAACAACATATTGCCGTTCTATTTGTCTTCCACTGAGAATATCACTAATCACCCAGGTATTCAACTTCAATAACATACAACGCAGGTTCTAATTTCCACTGTTTATAACTAACAAACAAGTAACACTAGGTTGACTGCTTGCTTATCAGACATTTATCAAGATATGCCAAACGTCGTTACAGTTATGTCATAGTCTGATAAGCTGATAGTGTAGTCCAGGACGTGAGTTTCTTCCCATTTGGGACCTGTCAGGGGATTTGCTAGCACTTTAGTGATTGGTGTTATTCCCACTGAGACTCGAACCTAGTACCTACTGCTTTGACCGCCAGAAAAGTATCCACTGGACCACTGGGGCACGGGAGCTACTTCTTGTGCAACGGGCATAGGTTGTTGTTTGGTGCTTGTAATTTCCCGTTTTTACAGTCGATCGAATTGTTCGACCTCTCTCAGTAGGTGGGCTCCTGTGAGGATGCCTCTATACTCCATAGATATTGATAACCTTGTAGTGGATTTGATGGCTAGCAGTGGAATGCAGTACGCACGTTCTGTCCTATGTCTTACAGCTATTTTGTTGATGTAAATTAGAGGTTCGAGAAAATGGTTCTTCTGCTCATACTTTCATCTAGATTCGACAAACAAAAAGGTATGTTTCATAAAACAGAATTGTTAACCGTTTGTTGTAAATCACTTGTATTGGTCATATACGAAGCAACTACAAAATATATGAGAAGAAATTGGGAAATTTGAGGTGAGTAGGAGATCAGTCACTCAAATGACAATAGCATTTCTCTTATTTTATCCCATTATTATCTCAGCACCTGAAGGATTAACTGCAGTAGCGTTTACTTGTGAGAGATACACTGCAATCTAATCAGTGAATAGTCTAGGTTGTAGTTCTTGCATATCATTTCTATAACAGATATTCACCTCTATTCTTTTTGCTTTACACACAGATTTCCAGAAACAGAGTCACATACTAGTGTATGTTTGGTTAGTTTCGTTAACCATGTACAAGACTTTAACTACTAGTGCGAAGTACTTTATACTTAACTACTTTGACATTTGTATTTTTCATGGTCGAGTCAAGGTTTCTTCTCCCTTGTGAACTGATTATGGTGTTTATTAGACTGACCTTAACAATTATAGTACATTAATTAGTTTGGCATCCTCTTCCATCCATACCAGAGTGAAATTCACTAACATATCACTGTATTTCACACAACCATATTTGAATCACTGAAATATTTGCCTCGATAAACCGGGAGTGGCTTCTAGAAGAACTGGATCAGACACACTAACTGGTCATTGGGGAGTAAATAGATGCTATTATAGAGTTACATACACAAATACAATGATTTGTGACCCAAAGACAGTTGTAACTGCTTCTGATATAATCCCCGAGCTAGATTTTCAGGGTTTTGCTAGTAGCTTCAATCGGCTCATTATATGTCACTATCAACGAATCCTCTCAGTCAGTTGGATTCCTCGAGGTGGTTAAGATTTGTGCACTAGTCTGAGGTTTGCATTTAGCACAAAGTTACACAACGACACCCGGTTACTGGATGCAAAGTGGGTAGAGAGAAGTTTCGATTGGTGATTCGGTGGTTGTGGTCTTAAAGCTAATCGAAGAAGATGTAGTGTAATGGTAATAGGTAATAAAGATACTTGATTATTCCTTACATAATTGTGATCACTGGTCGTCCAAAGTGGCGCTTGTGTATCATAGACATGTATTAGTTCATTTTATAGAAATATTCGATATGACAGCTGACATAAGCGGTGTGACGTAATCTGCAATGTTTACCAGCCAATATTTTGTTAACTTTTGTTATCTTGTACCAAATGTTCGACTCCGCGTCATATTCTTCCTCCTTTGACGGAACGTTTTACAGTCTTACAAAAATCTTTGTCCGAGGATTATTCACACTGAGTTCTATATAAAAAATATGTTACTTTTTGGTTATGGTGGTTTAAAGTTATCTCGAACAGTCACCAACTCCTACTGATGCAGTACAACTGTAAAAGAATGAAAACAAAATATGCAGCATCTTTCAAATCGTAAAGCTACTTAGTAAGCAAGCTAAAGTACGTTGTACACGAACCTTGATGATTTTTCATAAATTTTATTATTGATTATGAATCAAGTGTTTTGTTTATCCAGTCACAAGTGACTCAGTTTTAAAGAATTACTTCTGATTGTTGCTCTTAACAGGATAATCTGAAACTTAAAATATGACATAGGTATTCTCTTGTTGTAGGTGTAACTTGGCTACGTAAGTCAGCAACTGTATTCAACCAGATGATAAGTTGTTACATTTCACTGCCTTTTAAAAAGTCACATCATAATTTCATTGACGTGAAAATAAAACAGAATCTGAATATTATACTCTCCGTGATCAAAATTTGACCTGATAGAGTTGAATAAATTGAGCACTGGGTAAATTAAATTCTAAATGAAATATATTTGTGAAATCCTAGTGAAGTAGAAAAATAAATTTCTGACGTTTTGCGACTTCATGGAAATCGCTTCTTCAGAGAACGATACCTGTACAATTGTCGATTGCTTAGATAGTTACAATGGATAACTTGTACAGATTTTATTGTCTGAAGAAGCAATTTAAACGAAGTCGTGAAACGTCAAAAATCTATTTTTCTACTTCATCGGGATTTCTCAAATATATTCCATTTAAAATCAGAATACAAAGAATCATTCGAATACGCTTGATTTTTTTGTGTGTAAAAGGTTGTAGAGCGCTGCTGAAGTCACCGATTTGTTTTCTTGTAATAAGTCGATAGCACAACTAGACAGTTTGGTTTTTCACTTAAAATAAATGAAAAACAAGTCACAGTGATATGAATCCAAGATGTAACAAGAAATTTACATTTACAGGTGTTGTGTCCGTGTTAGAAAACATTTTCGTAATGCAAAACATTGGTTCCCATACTCACCTTAACGATTGGTGTCTAATTACCCTTCAATAAAGGCTACTTCTATTGCACTCTTCTATCGAGAACTTTCTTTTAGCCGTTGAACAAGCAAAGCGTTTAAAGTGAGCAAAAGAAGAGAACTGTTTGTTTCAGTGAATTCACTTTCATGCAGTAACAGATATTTTGTGGCAAAACGATTAATTAAATTTATTGATTCTATTAACACAAAAGCTACTTGTAAACACTGAGAAAACAACGAAACATCGATTTAGTCTAATTATGGAAGGACATTTAATCGAACCACGGGAATGAATACATAAATAAGCTAATAAAGGGAAAGCAAGATCGAATAGGGACCAATGGCAACAAATATTTGGGATTCATGGTTTGCACACTATATAACTAAAACGGTGATATTAAATTAGCGTCAAAGCAGTAATGACCTCTGGAAAAAATACCGGGGGAGTAAGGTCCTGTGTTTTTTCATCAGTCTGTCCAAAGCCAATACGGATATTCTGAATAGTAGCAATTACAGAATAAATTGATTGCTGTCTCTAAAACCTAAGTGTTTTACTCATCTAATAAATTCACACGAGAAAAAAGAAATTTATCCATCTGCTCTCCTTTCTAACAAATTTACTTCATAAGCTTGAACAGGGAAAAAATCAGTAAGTGTAAATAAAAATATATGAGCTCATGTTCATTATTCCCTTCACTTTTATCAACTGCTCGCAGCATCAAAATGTACACAAGAATTGAAAATACTTCTGTCAATTTCATAAGAAGTTATTGATGAGGTCAACCTGTAATATAGATCATGTAAAGAATTAAAGCAAAGGAGGTCGATACAGGTATATGAGGGGAAGAATAAGTACTTAGAAGATTTCTGGGTGAATACTCTTGAAAGCAAAAGTTAAGAGGTGGATAGGAAATAACTATCGTAGTTTGTATGACATCAAAATTGTTTCAAACTTACAAACTTTTAAAAATTGAAGTGAGTAGCAGTTGGATAAAAACTGGAGTCTGACATAAAATAAAAATATGCAAGATAGAATGAAGTAAAGAAAGTTAGCATGCATTTCATTGTAAACTTATTACCAGAAGAATGGTTGGTTGACAACCGTATCCTTTTTGTGATTTGTTTCAATTCTCTTAATGGCTACCCCTTGGACAAAACTTAATGGTCTAGAGTTCATTTGTATATTGATCACTTGGAACGATTTAAGACTGTCAAGACTGTGTCCAGAGTCAATCAGGTGATGAGAAATTACACTCTTTAGTCAATGTATGTGGGCTGTTTAATTATGGATTCATGAGGATGTGGTCAGAAATACTTGCGAAAACCCTCATCTCGTGTATTCCGATATATGTGCTCTGACATATATATATGTAAACTGGTGGATTTGGCTGGAGGTAACATGAAGTCGAAATCAGATAACTTTCCGTGGTCAAAACGAACGATTTTGTCTAGCATGAGGAGATCAATTTGGCAGGCGAATTCGTTCTCATTGTTGCATTTAATTGGAACCAATGGATATCCTACGTAACAACTAACAAGTAATTTAATTCGTAATCAACAAAGAAATTCTCTTCAGTTTCTTAAGAATGTTTGTTAACTTTTGTCCATCTTGTTCCCTTTATTCTCATTGATGGGTTTCATGAATTTTATCTCATCAGATTAATGTTTTGTCGATGCAATTATTGCGATTCTTCATCACTATACCCAAACATTTATCGTGTCATATCGGTCATCAGATCTTTAAGTACTTTGATTAGGTATTTAGAAATCTGTGATAGTTATCAAGGAGTGTCGACTTGGAGTGTGCCAGCCACCTTCAACTGTTTGCACTAAACCACAAGTTTTATTCTTAGACTTTTAAAATGCAGTTGAGAGTGAAGTTTATTGATATTTGAGATCTCGAAATGTTTCCTGACTTTTGATTGAATGGAAACATATATTACACATTTCAGTAATGATTTCTGAAATGTTTTTAAATGGTTGAAGGGAGTACTGGAATCAATTTGCTCCAAGACCAAGTAAACTGTCTAACTTACATTCAGAAAGTCCAGGAGATTAGGTAGGTGCATATGGTTTCGAGAGAAATTGACAAATTTTGCGTAAAGGAATGAAAAATATGTCAAAAAGGGAAAATCACGTGAAATTCTTTAGTAAAGGAACACTGAAGATACAATGCACCTCATTTGTAAGTTACCAACGAAAGTATGGTGATGAAGTGCAGGATTTGACCAGGATTTGAAACTGCACATTCTAGAATTGGCTGTTATTTGTTGACTGAATACTTTACTTATATTACAAATTATTCAAAGTAATCTGCATGATTAGTTCGCTCTTGATAGACATTTCTCATATTTGGTAGTTTAAAAAAAATAATTAGCAAAACTTCTTAAAAATGACAAACAAAACTATGGAATTATTACTAGAAAATTGCATATAATGGTATGTGTTTCCATTTATACAGATTAGTTCAAATTTCTCTATTAAATTTAACCGGAAAAATAAAATCTGTCAAATGTTTCCATGGTCATGTGTGCTAGGCATGGCTAAGCGAAAAGGATTGTAACAGGAATCTTTATTGAGTTTATTGTCTTATGAACGACGAAGCAACTAGATTAGGTTGAATATTGAGACAAATTGGTTACAATTCAATGAAGTGTCTGGTGAAAAACAAAATTCCGAAACTAAAACGAGTTGAAGCATTTTACCTTCCATTTAAAAAACGAGTGTATATATATGTTTATAAACATCTTGGAAATTAAAAACCATATATACTACTTATGAATTTGAACATAGTTTGATACTATTCAGTAAAAATGTGAGAAACGCTAAATATCCTTAAAATAAGGTGATCACTTTTCAAAGGATTTGAAAATTACGCGGTCTATGTTAATATTTCTCACAGATGATTAATTTTTTAAGTTCTCAATAGTGACGTCAACAAGGTTTCCGCTGGAAATCATTCAGCAGAGAATACATGGTATGATCTGTGATACAAGTGTCACGAACTAGCGAAAGATAGTGGTGGTGAACAATTTGAGAAGTTAGAAAGCACTCAGCTTAGTCTGTAGAAACTGATCAGCTAGATTCAGTGGAAGCCTTGTTGGCACCAAGGTCGGGTAGTTGGGAAACTGCTCAGCTGTGGGGAATTTCAACGTGGACTGTGCAATGTGGCGCATGTAAATAATTAATATTTTACGTCAAGTATGCATTATTATTAGTCTGCTCTTCGATATACATTTCGTATTCATTCCGACAAATTTAAAGTAATAAACTTTCAGACTATTTGACTCATACAGTTTAGAATATGCACATATAAGCTCCATGCTTTTTACTGCATATTTCATAAATGGTAAATGGTATTTGTAAACTCGGTCACTACTTTTATATATTTTTACCAGTGACTTGACATAATCTGAATTATGAATATATGGACACTTGTAAAACAACCTTAAAATTCCACCTCTTGTTGGTCACTCAATTTCTCTGTAAATAGGGAAGGGGGTCATAGAACAGAAGGAGTATTTACAACGTCAACAATGAATACAGATTACAAGGTTATATATATATATATGTTACAATGACCTAGATTTAAATTCTATTGATTTTTTTCCTCTTCACGTTTTTTCCCGAGACTTTGAAGCAAAGCGATTGGTTGAATAAAAGGCCTTAGGCATTTGCGGCTTCCTATGAAGATTTTGTCAATCTTTCTGCACACTAAAGCACCTATTTAAATCTATAAACTTGTTATTAACATAGTCGACAAGTGTGTAACGAACATAAGCAAAAGCTTTTTTGTTTAAGACAGTGAGTGTTTAGTGGATCAAATCGCATGATTAGTGCATTCGGACACTGTGTACGATTTGAATGTTTGATATAGTTTTTTCTAGCGCTACAACTGAGAAGAAAGCATGTTTCCAAAATATTTTGAATAACTTTATTGAAAATGGTTGACAGATTTATCGAATCACACCAAGTTATCAACCAAGTTCGAGTTAAGTAAAGTTGTTGTTTTATAAAATCGTACACATGATAAATCTATTCTGCTGTTTTATGAATTTACATGACTCACTGTACCTGGTATGATACTGAAACGTTCTCTAATCGCAACTAGAAGTCAACGAACAACTTCGTTTACAAAATACTTTATTTAATAGGATTCGATCAAAATGAATATATATATATATATATATATATATATATATATCTTTAAGATAGGTTGAACTCTGGGCTACCGCTTTCTATAATCGAGTATATTGCATCAAATTTCTTATTTCTATATTGTTTTAATCGTTTAATTATGTCAACCAATCGTATTGTATATTCTCGCGCGTTTTTAAAATCATTACAACCTATCGCTTCGCAAGTTGATAGGAAATTTAAGAAGAAGCACCACGGTGGATGGCAACGAGCTCTGAAGCGTATGACCATAGATCAAATGACTATTCCGGAAATACTTAGCACAAACTGCAGGTCGTTGCCGAATAAAGTTGATTACCTTCAGTCACTCTTGTCCACAAATGTTTATCGAAACACGGGTGTAATAATGCTGCAGGAAACATGGCTTCATAACCTGTATGATGATGACTTAGTCTGCTTAGATGGTTTCAAATTATTTCGACAAGATCGAAGCTTTTCGAAGAAGAAATGTGGTGGTGGTGTAGCAACATTTATTAGTACTAACTGGTCGTCCTCCAACTATGTATGCTTCTGCTTCTCTAACGAAAAAATTGAGTGCATTACCATCAAATGTCGCCCCAAACATTTGAGCAAATACAAATACATATATATCACAAACATGTATGTCACACCTGACTGCAGTTTCTCAGATTTGTCAACTTTTGCTGATAAATTCACTGAATTTGCTGCTCCGGTTCTGGGAAACTCCTTGTCTATTGTCTGTGGTGATTTTAACTCATGTGACTACAGTTTTCTATTATCATTGGGTCATAAAAATATGGTTAACTTTTCCACTCGTCTTGACAACACTCTAGACTTTGCATTTACAAATGAACCTGGCATATATGAAGCCCGTAAACGGGCTCCACTGCTAATTCCGACCACTGTATTGTTCGTGTTTTGCCTAAAGTGTACGGAAAATTATACAAGAAAGCTTTTGCATACCTTTCAAGGAAAGTTCAATACAGATGCTATTCACAAGAAAATATATTACGTTTGAGAAGCATGCTTATAGAAACGGACTGGGATATATTTGCTGATGAAGTTTTAGACAACACTATTACCAATATCACAAGCTATCTCAGATTCTGTCTCGATATCTGCTGCCCTACTGAAACAATTTACATGAGATTTGACAGACTTTCCTCTCCTCATCTCAAGAGGCTTCGGAGAGAAAAGGAAAGGTTGTATAAGGCGAGAGATCACCCTGGCGTTAAAAGGCTTAACTGCCTAATTAAGTCTGAAATACAACGTCTGAATACTATATACAACGAGAAGTTCTTATCGTGTAAGAACTCTTCCAATATATGGAAATTATTTAAAGAGCTTACTGGTAAAAAAAGATGACAACACAAACTCGTTCGGATGTCTGTGCGTTAAACAAGTCATTTATACGTCGGCAAGCTAATTTCACCTTCCTAATGTGCAAAATCAAGTGGATAGCTGCTTTCCAGGTTTCAATACAAATGATGTATTTAAATGTCTAAAGTCTTTGAATCCCTCCCAAAGCTTAGGTCCTGATGGTGTTTCTAGTATCATATTTAGAAAATGTGCAGATATTTTGTGTCATCCACTTACAGATATCTTCAATGTATCGTTCTCTAAAAACATAATACCCACTGCTTGGAAGCAGATAAAAATTGTACCTGTGCCTAAGCCATCTTCTGGATCAGATGTTACTTTTCGACCCATCGCTATAACTTCCCCTTTTCTGAAGACAATGGAGAAATTACTTCTGCTTGTGATTGAGCCTTCATTGATGGCCTTCAGAGATCCAAAACAGTTTGCTTACAAACACCGGAGGAGTACTTTAGATGCAGCTACTGTCTTGCATCATAATATTGTTTCTAGTCTCGACAAAGGTGTTAAGTATGTCCGTTGTGCCTTTTTGGATTACTCATCAGCCTTTGACTCTGTTCCTAGACCACTTTTGTTAAATAAGCTTGCCATAGCTCACACTGATCCATGGGTTACAAAATGGCTGCATTCTTATTTTTCTGAAAGGAAACAGTACACTATTCATAAAGGGATGCGCTCCACTTCATTGCTTACTGAAGCTGGTGTGCCTCAAGGTGCTGTACTTTCTCCTTTTCTGTTTTCTTTTTTTTGCACGATTTGCCTTATTCTGTTGAAACTAATTTTATCAAGTATGCTGACGACCTGACGATTTCTATTCCAGTAAACTCTTCTTTGGATTGCTCGAAATTAAATGAATTCTTGTCTGAAGTTGGTAAATGGTCTCTCTCAAATGGTCTCAAACTAAACCCCTCTAAATGTCAGACCGTTAATTTTAGCCTCAGGCGTAAACAAGACTTATGTGAGCTGCTTAAATCTCATGACGCCTGCTGCATCAATGGTATTTCTGCAGAAAGTAAATCGAGTGTGAACTATCTTGGGTTGTGTTTTACTTCTGACCTTTGTTGGTCGTCCCATATTTTATTGACTTGTAAAAAAATCTTTCGTTTAACTTATTACGTAAAGAAATTGAGGCTTTCTGGTATAACTCAACTGCTTCTTTTACAATTTATTAATTCCTGCATTTTACCTATTCTTCTATATTGTTCCCCATTAATCTTTCCTGGTCTTCTTAAAAAGGACTATGTTATGTTGCGTAGGGCTTTGAAGACCGTCAGCAGGGTGAGTGGTGTGTCTCTGGCTCAACTGATTAACACTGTAGTTGATCGACATATAAATTCCTGCAAGCTACTAGCTACAGAAATTTTAACTGACAGTGAGCATCCACTTCAACAGCTCTCTCCATGTATCTCCTCAGGGAGGACAAGGAGAAACTACATAAGACTGTATGCTCGTACAGCTAAGTATAAGAACTCGACTGTACCTTACCTTGCACGTATATTTTGTGAGGAAAAAAGTGTTAGAACAGAAATCACACATCAACTTTGTGACAGTTAAAAATCTCATTTCAATAATTTAACTTACAATGCAAAATTTTCTCGTTTTTAATATTCTTCACATAACTTAAATTTTTATAATAAAACAATTCAAAAGGCTGCAAAGTAGTATGTATATACTTATATTTTGTTGTTATTGCAATATATATTACGCTGAGAATTCCAAATTGTACCACAAATTGTTTGGAATAAAGTGAATTATTATTATTATGTCTAAATTTGCCCACCTCTATAATACAAGAATAGGGAAGTGTTATGATAAAACTGAACACAATGGAAAGCGAATGTGCAGAGAATTGCCATCAGATTAAAGTAAACAATAACAATGTAGTAAAATTCTAACATTTCTTATTATAATTCCGTAAATTATTTATTTTTGATTTCATTGTCCTCAAAACGACCAGCAATCGTTTTGTTTCATTGCATTAGGAAATCAACTTCTCAATACGTAAGTTTTTGAGTATGATACTTCGACAAAGAGCAAAACAGCAATTCGGGTAAAGACTGTTTGTTCCAAACCAGCAAATATCACTGGTTTAGTCACCGTATACTTTGCCTTAATTTAAAAGACTTAAGGACTAGAAGAAGATATGTAACAAACTAAATAGGTTCAGTTTTGAGGTCTGTGGGGATTTATCGATTTCATGGTAATATTCATCATGGATTGATATCATTTAAAAGAATCACTGGAAATCTGAGAGCACTGAACGGATGTGTAATTCGAATATGGTACTCCTCAGCAGTGCGCATCCACCAATTTGTCAGCGATCGAACTTAGGACATTCACGTTTGCTGGTGAAGACGTAACCACTGAGCCACTGTTTGAAAATCCAGTGGTCCACAGTTTCCTACTTTTGTCAATTCGGAAAGAAGCAAAGGCTGACCATTTAATTCTGATAGAGTGGTTCACTATTAATGTCCTCTCTGTGAAACCTGAACATCCTGTATTCAGTCCTTGGTGTAATCGTGGGTTGACATTACACAACAATCCAATGCTGGGAAGGGGTGGCCATCTAGTGCTTTCAGGTTTTCGTTGGTTTTGTAACTGATGTCAATTCGAGAAGAATACTACCATGGATATGAACCCATTTTATTTAACATCTTCCCGTAAACTTAGAAACAGATTAGAGCCTAAACTTATCATCCTAAGCATAATTATACTACTTGTTTTAAACTGTTGGTAAGGTGAAAACTCTTGAACGAAAACGGGTTTAGTGCATCGGTGAAATACAAAAGACAATAAGCTTATTTTATGGCCAAAGTGATGTTGGTCAGAGCTTTAGAAAGGACTGCAAAGAAAGTAGCTAAACATTCTGGTGGATTACATAGCCGTGTGAATAATAAGCGTATGTTAAATAACAGTAAATAAAAATCAGTAAACAAAAATAGGGTCTGATCAAAACTAGTACCCAGTTATCAGTGAAAGAAAAAGTTAACCACAGTGTTCTTTGAATAAGCATAGGGTTCATTACTTTCAGAACCCACAATAAATTTATCATTCTTGGTTTTTGCTGATCATTCTGCAACTAACCGTTAAACGAAACTTGGTTGTGAATCTAGCTGGATACTGCGCATCGACCGTAACACTTTATTATATGTCTCTAACTTGCTTTGGTTAGAAGCTGGTGATGGAAAGCAAGATGGGTGAGAAGCAGATTAGGTCAGTAGTCAAGAAAAGACAATTTGATGGAGACTTATATCATCAGAAGCCGATCTCAATATTAGGGATATGTCAAGGATAGTGAAAAAGAAGTATTACATCAACACAAAGATGTGGCAAACAGTCCCCATTATTTAATCCATGATATAAATGTCTTCAACTGGAGTTAAATTCCTCACTCATAATCTGAGTTCACGATTCAAGCATTCAAGTATTCACCTGATAACATAAAGCATGGTAAGAGTGCTTCTTGGAGAGGCATTCCTAGCTAGTCACGAAATTCATCCTTTGATATGACTAAACTATGGAAGATAGACTGCGCGTAACAAAAGTGTGTGATATTCGCCTTTCTAGTATTTTCCCTTGTTAAAAGAAGCTCCGAAGCCTAAGAGGATGAAATAATTCCCAACAAGGAACAAACAAAGTAGTTTATATTTTGCGGGGAGAGAAAATGCAATATTCAATACTGAGAAGCAAGGATGTATTCGATACAGGGCTTCAAGCTTGTTTTTTCGCATACACCGTTTCAATAAATATATAAAGTGTTTATTCACAGCAGCAGAGCATGAAATGAAATATAAGTTCAAACTACAGTACATGCATAATGAAAGTTTCATCAAACCGAAAACCCTATCGTGAGCTGTAGTTTCGTTAAGGTCAGGTAAACTCTCTCATCTTAGGAAGTAGTTAGGAAACAGTGTTAACGAATTTTCTATGATCTAAATAGAAAAGAACGGCCACCTTTACTAAAAAGCAAAAGTGAATAGCGTAAATTGTTAGTAAAAAGAACATAGTATCAGTGTTTAACCATGCGCGTCATTTTACTGTGAACATTGAGGGTGTATGTTATGTTTCTTTAATTGTTTCCAGTTTGTATCATTATACTTTTTTCATTTGCTTACAAGTTTTATCTAGATGTAATTCAATAATTAATCCTAAAGGGTATACTTGTAATTCCTCACACGAGTGTTTTGTTCACAAGATCTATGAGCAACATCAGTAATCGCATTAGTTGATGTAATCCTGATAAAAAGATATTAAGAACTATGAAGGCACTTAGTGCTACAGGTTTGATTCTATTCATGCTGATAAGTAGATATTTCAAGTCCAAGTTGGTCAATGACTGCGCCAATTTATTCATCTCTTTCTTCTCTAATAATCTCCGTGAATAAGTTTAGTAACTATATCAAGCACAATTTTTTGCCAAAATGAACTCATACACATCAATTTAAATAATGGATCAGTTGCTTATCTTCTCTTTCCCTCTGTCTGTTATCCTGATTCTTGTCAGGAGATATTTTTCTTACATTGTTTCTGCTACCATAAATTGCTCAGCGTAAAATTCATAAAGTGGGCAAAACTTTATTTCCGAGAAATTATTGGGAATGATAACATGTGAATGTGCTTCTGTTGTTTTCGAAAAAATTAATTTTTATCATCTGTTCATTGTATCTAACAAACTTGAAACTGTGTTAATTAAGCATACGAAACAGATGTTTCAAACTTCAACTCTAAGCAGAAAAACAAATTGAAAAGATAATGAAACTTCCTTTCATTAGTTTAGTTTTCTCAACTCGATTTTTCTAATGTTATAAATTACAAACAAATTCTAATCTACTGTCAGGTAGGAAGAGTAGCGAAAGAAGGGAGTAAGGAGAAAAGAAAACAACGGTGAAAAAATCAGGCAAAAATTCACAACTATTGAAGTGATGGTAAAACAAATATCTTACCTATTATAGCGAATAAAAGGCAAAAAAATAAGTGTTTCGATGTCTTATCACTAAGTGACTCGTTTTTAATCTATGCAAATCGAATAAGGAGAACATCTCTATTCTTGTTAACATAAATGAAAATATATTTGGGTAATAAAAGTATTCATCTTCAACTGTCAACTATTGCAATTTGTTATAACCCTGTTGCCGTTTGTTATGCCGTTTTAGTGGCTACTTAATATAGCTGAAGTTATATATAAGTGCGGACGCTCGGGCAACAACCATAAAAATCCATTCCTTGTTGGTCACTCAGTTTCCTCGATAAATGGAAAAGGCAGTATTACAATGTCAAAACATATACAAAATACAACGATTCATATGAATATTTTTAATCCTCTTGGCTGTTTCCAAGTCTTTCTAGGTTTGAATATCTCATTGACATTTGCCTCTACAACCAATCTGATATTTACACTTTGGTTCATCTACTTTCTCTTGAAACTTCGGTGCAAAACAATTGGTTGTAAAAGGCTTCAGGAGTTTACGGCTCTTTATGAAGATTTTATCAACCTTACTGTACACTATAACACTATCTTATAAGATATTACAATTATGTAGGCCATGATTCATGCGATTAAGAGACAATGAATGAATCTATGATCCAGGAACAGTTATGTTAGCGTTTAACCTACCCTCATCTAATTAGTCCACACAATTCTGAGTCCAAAACCCAAAACCATAGTTTGGTTATCTAAAACTAGAAAAAAAAACACTTTTAGAAATCATAATTTGATTTGCATCAACAATAAGAAATCAGGTTATCGAACTGAAACAACAAGGTACATCGTTATTTTCTATAAAATCCAATTGTGAGTTTAATATATTCAGCCTGAGTTGTTGCGTTTCCTGTAGTCGGTGTTATCCTTGACGCAAGGAGGCAACTTCTGCTTAGCATACTCTTCATTTGATAGGCAGCAGGATGTATTGCTGGAGATTTAAATGAACAAAAGCAAGACAAGTCTCTTGTATACGAAATGAAACTTTGTCATTACTTACCGTGATACAACTTCGCAAGTAAGTAAAGTGTTCAAAAGACTCCATTAGAAGTCGAAGCAGATCAGTTTTGAAGCATCATGTTACATTAAGCATATGTGAAACCCTACTAAACATAACCATACTTTTGCATTCAGAAAACTTTATCAGCGTCTTTCTCTAGCATGCTCTTGCTCTCTGCATAATCTAATTCAGCTAATTGCCGCAGAGTGCTAGGTTACTTTTGATAAGTCAAACCTGTACAGAATTACATCCATCCTCACATTCTTAACAAGGTAAAATAATAATGGTGACAGTGAAAATTGTTAGCGAACACCACACTTTATTGCTACTTTGAGCGACAACTCTTAACCCAACTGCGTGAATTCTAATAGAGACACTTGAATAGTGTAATATACTTCCTTGATATCCTCTTGATAGTCAGACACTACTGCGGTAACGGGATCGAATGTCATACGAAGTTGACAGCTAGTCAGTAAAGATCGGAAGTCTGCCAGATCTTCCTAATTTAATGTTTACGAGTCTTGGAATGACATCGAATAACTACGGTGATCTGCAGATACGATGTTAATTTAAATGATTCCCTTGCGGTTATCACAAGAAGACTTCTCTCCTTTCTTATGGACTCAAGAAAACATTGGGTTAAGTTAGCCTGATAAGGCTGTTTTCGATTCTCATACACCAGAAACTACCCTTTTACTCTACTCAGTAATCATTACCTGTACTTGTGAAAGTTTGTCGATGGTATATTGTCAAATCCTGCTGCTTCGTTCTGTTTTATGTTTGAAATACCTTATTCAAATGTACTTCACTTAAGAAGCTTTACACCTCATTCTGGTTTCGGCTTGAATTTCAACACCTCAGGCATTATTGTTGACTCACTTGGATTATTCTTCAAAGCCACCTAACGGTCTAAACAACAGTTTTAAGAGGTGTTTCTCAGTGGTATTTAACTGACTACCATCTTCTTCATATTATTCTTTCTAATGAGCTCAATCATCTGCTCAGATTTACTCGGTGTGGCTGACTTTTCAAACTACTCAGCTTTCAACATCTCATCCAGTCAGTTAATACCAACATGTCACCTGGTACGAATCCACTGACTCCTCAGACCTGTCGTGTACGTTCCCAACCATCTTCGCCGATTTTTCTATGGTAGACTGAATGTTCTGTGAGACTTTATCAATGTGGGAATAGCTGCAGTATTCGCAGAAATGCCAAGCTATCTCTCTTAAAAATACATTTTATGTTTTGAGCTTCTGGTTGAGCATATAAAAGTTTTATTGCTCAGCACATCCAGCACCAATGATGGTGCAAACTAACACGTGCACAAACTAGCGTGCTAATACAGTTGGAGAGGGTTCTGTGGATGGAGTGGAAATCCTCCCTCTATAGCGTCTAGTGATGGCTTGTAGCCATATGGCCTGTCAGTGTCTAAATTTGACTTGTTTTCAGCAAATACCGACCGAGACAATGAGATATGGGAACTATTCATATCTGTTTTGAATAATTCCTCTCAAATACTGAAGTGCTATCTTACTGAAATTATGTTCAAAATGGATAAACTTAGGCAAAAATAAAGTTTTTAACCCTAAATTCTAATCGATATCATTTCTCTTCCGGTGTGGGATTTAGCGTCAGAGTGTAGTAATTTTTCTCCTACATTTTGGTTCCAATAAAATAAACAGTTTAATGTAGTTCCTGTCAGGAACACTCGAAATAAGTAAATATTTCACAAGATCAGACTTACTTAGAAACAAATTTGCTTTCGAAATCTGTAACGAATGTATCAACACCGACCTTTGCCTATATATTATCATCATCATCGTTAGCACTTCGATAGCTTCGTATCTTGTTCTTACTTCTCACTTTGGTGTAGATAAAAATGTCATCAGTATCTTTAAGCACCAGTTTAGTAGTTAACTGTGCAAGAAGAAAATGTATAACTGAGATGTGAAATGAAACACCGTTTTTTCACCCGTGACATCATACTTGTGGTAACAAATGTAACAGTATACTTAGGATAACAAAGAGTGATTATTAACATTATTATTGTGGTAAACATAATAGAAAGTGTAAAAGAAACACTTTAAAATATTTCAGTTTAATTAAAAGCATTTCACAACAGCTTCTTTAGGGTTCCCGAAGTAAGTCTTATTAAAATCTAGGCTGGTGGATATAGCTCATCACTTATCCAAAGCTCATATGAGACAGAACAACATTTTAATGCCCGAACATTTCATAGCTTTTAAAAAACTACGACAAAATCCAATTATCATCATGCGTAGAATTGACAAAGGTTCAGGAGTTTTGATCATGAACGTGATCATGTAAACTCATGTAAAATGTTATCCATTCTTGATGACAGAAGTAAATTTTATGGTAATGATTCTATAGATGTGTAAATATTACAAGGAACGGTGATGGCTAACCTAACGAAACTCTTTAGTTCAAACAGTATCACTCGGGATAAATTCGACTCATTAAAGCCAATAGAATCCAAATTCTCACATCTACATCGCCTACCCATAATACATAAACCCAACTGTTTTCTTGGCCCTATTTCGTCAATGAATAGATCACCAATATATAACCTCACTCAGTGGCTAGTGGAATTATTGATCCCACTCGAAAGACAGTATTGTATGTTAAAAAATATATTTGAGACAGTTGACTGTCTTGATGATATTAATGTGAGTAATAAAATTATGCACTCTTTTGATGTTAACTCCCTATTCACTAATGTCCATTTGGTCAAAACAGTTGAGATTTTGTGTGGTTACATCACCAATAATTTTTCAATCCGACGCTTTACCTCACTTAAACCTTTATTAGTTTTACTAACTAGCAATGTCAAGTTTCCATTTGAGGGCGAATATTTTGTCGGATTGGTGGTGTTGCCGCATTGCAGGACAGAACGAACTGCAGCGCAGTATACTCGTCCTTCGATAGGTAGCTGGATATCTCACCATTCGGGGTGTGAGATGAACCAAGTTGGCGAGTGCTAAACGTGCCTTCCGTATCCGGGCTTGAACCTCATCAGCAAGCAGTCGGTCGAGGCTGATTGGAACTCCCGAAGTAAGTGAATTGGTTGACACATACCATCACTTGTTCCCTATCCCTAAACTGGGAGTAGTTGCAGACCAGTCGTGGAGCATCATCTTATATTTGACAGGTGGATGCGAAACGCGTGCAAGCATAGACAGATTTCTGCTCGAGTTGTTCAGGAGAGCCTGGATTTTGTCAGCATCTCCACCTAGCAGGACAGTGTCATTTGCATACTTCAGGTGAACCAGATGCCCTCCAGGGAGTGACAGTATTACGATTTTTCTTAGTCTTTACAGATTCATTCAGTTTAACAGCACATAGACATCTGTTGACTGACATAAAGTCGAGAAGTGTGCTTTTTGCACTACAGCCCTATGCAATACACCAGCAAGCCCACGACAGCTAGCCGTTTTGTTGCCGGATACTCGTAATGTGAATTTCGAAGATTCAGAGGAGGTTAAGTGAATAACTACTCTCAGGTCCTGTATATATATATCTCAGAGACGCAGTATTTATCCATGGTTTGGAATTGTGGGTTCTAAAAAGCGATGCTTGCTGTTTGATTTGGTATAGAGTTCGGAGGTCGAAAATATCTACATGATTTGATTCAGGGATCTCAGGACACTAGAAATGAGGTTCTGATGACTTTGGTCGTTAGCAGTGGTTGCAGAATTAGAGGTGGGGGGAGGGGTGGACGGCTCAATATTAGTATCGGAAAGTGTAGACTAAAGAGGAGACAGAGTTGATGAAGACAGGTTATTTTCGATTGGGTCTTTTATACTACTTGGAGCATATGGGCAGTTGACACTGCATGGCTTATTACACCGTGAAAGGACATATCTTTTTAAGGTATCTGAAGCAGAAAAAGATATGTGTAACCTCAGAGCCCATGGGGCTTCTGCATAAAGCCTCTAACACGCACCTTTTGCTGAATGTGGTCTTTAGGTCTGGTTGTTCTACCACTGGATAGACAAAATGCCCATATCACCGACAGCGGAGGTCTGTGGGTTAGAGAGGAGTGTGCTATTTTAGTGGCCGATCGTTCCTAACTCCCGCCTTCCCATCTGGAAAGCAGTATCAAGGTGGCACTGCTGGTCATCCAAGGAAAACACCTTACTCATATCACGCCTCATGCAGCTAGCAGCAGTACGACTTTGACCTCAAACCCTAGTCATAATGTTGTAATTTACTCTACAGAGGTAACTGATTTTCGTCTCACCACTATCCAACAGATCTTCCTGCCATGGTGAGATGTCAAAAAAACAAGCGTTTCCTCAGTATAGGTCGTTGGGTCACTGTGATATGCAAGCCCGACCACCACATCAAGGTAGCAGCTATTGTTCGGGACGGAGGATTATAAGTATCAAAAAATAATAATAATTAATACCCGTTGTACAAGTGACGGCGATCGTGCTTCAGTGGCATAATAAATAATACTTTGGCGTTTGAAGCAATGGGTACGAGTTTGGAGTCTCAGTGTGAATAACATCATTCACTCGGGTGCACGTACATCCGACCATCGAGTCGCAAGTCGAACGAAACGCACATCCTAGGTTCCACTGTTAGTCAACTTTAAGTAAATTCCGATATTTCTTGTGTATTGTTTTGTAACTATTAATTCTGCGCATTGTATATATGGTCGCATAATAAAAGTATACAGAGCAATTTATTTTGCTTATTATTCATGAATATCCACATTCTGATGCTAAATACTAATCGCCTTCCTTAAAAGTCATTTAGATGACAAATCATGTTTTATCTTCTACACAAATTGGAATGGATAGTATTTCTTCATTGATAAACCCATCTACATCGGTTATGAAATGTTTAATTTTACAACAAAAACATGATTTGCTGTTACTGATTAGAAATTTTTTCCATGGTTAATCTAGGTTGCCTATAATCAACTACTTACTTTAATCAAAAGATTTGTTTGCTGTCGTTTCAGCTTCACAATGTATTCTGGTTTAATTCACAGTACTTTCCAGAAACGCTTTAAAGTGATAGAACATCGAAATGGTCAACTTAAGCCCATTAGGCTATTTATTTGTTTTCCGAAGGTTACTTCTGACTAGACTTTCAGAGGTGAGATATCGCTTATTATGTGAATATTATTTGCGCGACTTATAGTTCAAATGGGAGTGTTATGTAATGCAGGTAGAAACTGTGCCGAAATACTTCTATTTTATATGCATATAAAGTATTTGACTAATGTTAGGTGACTGGAGGCAATCGTCAGGGCACCCTCCAAGCAACTAATACCTATCCAAATCCAACACGATGTTGAGCCGCCCGTATTGGTGGCCACAATGCAAAAATGATTGGCAGGATTTACTCAGTGCTCAGGACAATGCATCGTGAAATTTACCACTGTCCGTTGACAGCTTTTTGGTAAACTTATCTGTTCTTGTAAACTAAAAAGTGGTATCACTTTTTGAGAGAGTCTATCAGTGCTGGGGTCAGTTGTGTAGAGAAATATGAACTGCCAGGTTAAGGTTTTTTGTGAAGACTTAAGTTGTTGACTGAAGTAACTAGATGGTACTGCTCACAAATGATTACAGTAGTACAGATGCACTCAAACATTACTCTAATCATCACATCAAGTTTTGCTATTAACAGCAACATTTCTTCTCATAGCTTTCTACAACTTCTGATTACAGTTTTCCTTATGTATTTATCTTTCAAGTTATTCTTTGTATCTTTGCATGCTGTTGTGATGACATGCTAACTTGGACCGTTAAGCTGTAATATTCGGGCTGATGTTAGTATTAGTTATCTCGCAAAGCAATGAGATATACTTGTCACAAAACAACTGAATGTAACTTCTAAAATCCTTTTCCAGTTTTAGAGATTAATCAAGTATAAACTTTTCGGTTGCATTAACCTATTTCCTTGATATTTTTCAGAAAAAGGCTTAAGTACGTGACATTATAAGTTGACCTTGAAGAACTGAATAACTCTAATAAATTTACCAGGAATCTGACATTTTGTTTCAAACATTTACTGATATACCTCAACCTTAAATTAATGACATAAAGTTCCAGGATTCGTAGAAAAAAAGTGAAAGTTGGACAGCGATTCTGAATATATATTTCTATTCATTAGATGAAATGATATCAAGTGATAAACTGTATATTCGACTTGGTTGAAGAGAAAATCTGAAATAGCATATCTATTGAAATATATAATAATACTTATCTGACGGAAAGTTTCTGCTCTGCTGAATAAGTTTCTGAGCAAGGAAACCTAAAGAAAATACTGTTTGACCAAGGAAGATTTTGAAATTAGTATGATCAATTGGAGTAAAATGAAGAGAATAGCATTTCAAAATGCATTTTTTCAATATTATTAACCTAAAGTTTGTATGGTAGACAGCTAAAATATCACATAAAAAGAAATATTTAGTCAATCTAACAATGAACATTTGTTTTAGCAAAACAACTCATGTTATTAATAGCCAGCTCAGTCTAAAATGTTTAAGTCCGTCCTGTAGGGTAAGGCTAAAAGTCATTGCCATGTGTTATCTTGCCTGTTATGGGACATAGCCTTCTGTGCTCAAATGTACGTATTTTCTGTGTTCTGTATGGATATTTTACTCATATGCCATTTAATCGTGTTTCATACTGTTTACTCATGTGAAAATTATGGGCTTTAATTTCTTTTCGATGGTGGATATTAAGTACAGTTATTGATGAAGAATGAAGCCTACAAATCGAAGTGACTTGACTAAGGCTTTAAACTGCAGTTAAAGGGATTTAAGATTGAAGTTTTCACCTCAAAATACTGCACAGAGAAAGCAGAAAACACGCAATTTCATGTAGGATGTTATAACAACTGGGGATCGCTTTTAGTCTGCTCTCATCCTGCATATTACTGGAATTTGCAGTTGCCAGGTTTAGAAGTCACTCTCCCAACTTTATCAGTAGCGCATTGGTTAAATGAATCGATATAATATGAGATACAAAGACTATCTTCAAAAAATCCACTACCTTTTCTTCCCTCAATATTTAAAGATTATGTCTGACCTACTTTCGTGTATCCATCCTTTCGAAATCTTAATCTATGTGGAAAAATGCAGTAACTGATAGTAGCTGACATAAGGATTTAGACATCAGTATCTGTTGAATTTAATCAATTTATTGTGTTAAATGAGACTGTGGATAGGACTTTCTACGACTGTCACATATACTGATGACATAGAAGTGCGCACTATCAAATCTGTGTTTCATTAGATTTGCAGATATGCTTTTTAAATCTTCAGAAGGTAACAGACTTTGTTTCAAATCGTCTCATGTGTAAATTTCAAGTTTTATTCATCGTAGAGGATAATACAATGTCTATTGACCCTACTAGTTATGATGATTATTGTGTCTTAAGCAGTACTTAAGAAGAAATTATGAGTATTCTCTTATCTTTTCCCATTTCAAATTAACAGTCCCCATGGTGAGTAATTTAATCTTATATGATTTCATTATTTTGATGTAGTTCTTTTTAATCTCTGCGGTGGTAATAATTCTTAGTCTTTTCTGAAGCAGCACTGTATTCTCTTTCCCCTCTTTCTTCCTCTCTTAAGCATTACCAGCGAATTAAGATAAAGAAGGTCATCGAACAAATGTGTCAGCTAATGCAAGAGGAGATGTATGAGTAGGATATTTTTCATGGATATACCTCAGTTGAGTTAGTAAATACATCCATAAATATGTCATTTATTCTGGTCAGTTAGCTTCTTGAAATCAATCAACGAAACTAAATTAAAAAAATTATGTACAGTGCTGGTCAGTTGCTTTTGTACACCAGCAATTGGCTAGTTTTTCATTTTAATTCACGTTTATGCGTGTAAACCAAGTTAGTTCTGTTGCTTATTATACAGTAATTCTCATCCTTATTTGATTTCTCTCACTTTTTTTTTATCACTTTTCACCGTTAACTACACTTATTTTCTTACTGTTGTATCCACCAATTTCTAATTATCAGTTAAATACTCAAAGAGTGGACTTTACCGATTGAAAATTTTATCTCTGGAACGCCATTCAAGCCAAAATTGGTGAAATTTGATGAATAATATTGAATTACTAACCTAGAAAGCATTTTAGTTTAAGAAATGAAAAGTTCCTAAGTGCCCATAAAGTTGATGGCACGCAATACACATGATTTGAATTAATCTTACAAATAACGCGCTAGTAATCGATGGTAATCACCGATCACGGAGTATTTAATCTTAATAGACCTTAGGGTGTGGTGGGGGGGGGATTAACCTCACATGGATAACAGTTTCATGTTTATTGAATGGTAGCAAACATTTTTAACAATGAATTTTTGAAGTGTCTTAATCCTCATAATCTGATGACAACCAAAGGCTTTAACCATCACAAAGTTGAGATCCCATATACTATTCTAAATAATAGGAAATCTATTCGGTTACAGGTGCAATACAATTATCTAGAGTAAAGGATGTCAGTAGAACTCAACTGAGAGTGCCAAATTTTTGTGCATAGAGAGAGCCACTAAAGTCAACATTATTAGGTATCCCTTTAAATCAACAAATGAGACGCTAAAAACCGTACATAATAGACATCATTAGTACACAGAAAACTCTTCCTCTTGCTTTGTTTAGTTGTTTGCTTACCGTCACCTACACGTAATGCAGTTATTGTTTACAGATGTTTTTCTTGAAGAAATTCTCTTCCTCTTGTTCTCCCTTTATTTGCTATGTTTTCTGGTGAAGAAAATAAATTATACGCTGAACTGCTGTGATGTTCTTTATTCGGTACATTGATTCTTTCCAATAAATTTCATCCCTGACGAATAATTTGTAACCCTCATACTACTACGCTGAACATTCTATTACATTTTCGAAGTGTTGATGTCAAACCAGACACAGTTCCAGGAGATAAGATTATGCTAGTCTGCAGGGTACAGCGTAATCTTTCAGAGGCTGTCAGGAGATGTTTATTTTGCAGTACTAAAGCTCTCGTAAAACAGTTTTCGAAATAGAAACTGTGCATTCATAAGCAACATGACCATTCCTTGTTCATATTCACTTCTTATTCTGAAACCCTCCGATTCTCAAGCCTAAGTGACGTCTTCACCTTCATAATATCAAGAGGTAAAGTAGCTTCGTTTAGCTCACTTATGATTTTCTCATCCCCGTTTGTCACTGAAGTCTGTCTACTCACTTTGTTTCAGCTATTCACTTCGTGATTTCAACTCACATTCATTCACTTCGAATATTCTTATATTTTTTACGTAATTTCTATTCCTATATTTAGATAATGTAATTCGAAGACTAGGACCGGAACAGGTTGGCTTCAGGAGGTACAAATCGTGTGCGGATCAAATTGCAACGCTTCACATCATCATAGAACAAAGTATAGAATGGCAGTCAACCCCCTACCTAGACTTCATCGACTTTGAAAAGGTCTTTGACAGCGTCGGCCGAGAAGTAATTTGTGAACCACTTCAACACTACGGAATACTGCAAACCTTTATCAACCTCATTCAACAACTACATGAAGACGCCACACGCCAGCCAAGTAATTCACAATGGGAAGCTCAATAATGCTTCTAAAGTGAAGACAGGAGTGAAACAAGGTTGTCTACTGTCACCCATGATCTTCCTGTTTGTGGTCTACTGGATCATGTAATAAATAGTGAAAAGCAAGAAGAGGGGGATATGCTGGACCACGGAAAAGAACCTAGAAGATTTGGATTTCGCCGGTGATGATTTATATCTAATGTCACACAAATTTGAAGATCTGCTGGCGAAAACTAACAAGTTGACAGAAGAGGCGGGACAGGGCAGCGAAGACGGGACATCAGGTGAATGTAGAGAAGACGGAGGTGATGAAGATACTCAACCAACACCACCACCACCAACAACAACAACAAGCTTCAATCATCATCAGCGGGAGAAACCTAAAGGAAGTAACCTCTTTCATTTATCTAGGCAGCATCGTCTCAACTACAGGCGGCACGGACGAAGACGTAAAGGTCATGATCGGAAAAGCAAGACAGGCATTCATTAACCTGAAACCAGTGTGGAGATCTGCACTCATCATGTGGAACAACATCCGGATTTTTAACACCAATTCAGTAAAGTCAGTGCTTCTATATGGCTCAGAGACTTGACAGCGCGTTACGAAAGGGATTTCCAACAAACTACAGACATTCATCAACAACTATCTACGCTGGCTCGTTACTGAAGATCAGATGGCCAGAAAGAATCAGCAACAAAGAACTCTGGCTGACTGGCTGGTAACGAACCAACCAAGAACCTATCACTTAACAAATATGCAGAAGGAAGTGGAGATGGATTGGACCAGGCATACACTGAAAAAGGCCTACTGGGGATATCACGCGCCAGGCCAGGCACTCGAGTTAGGCGTCCGAGGGTGAGGAGATAGTGCGAGGAGGAAGCCAGAGCTTGTGGGCTGTCGTGAAGACGGGTTCAAAAGATTGCAGAGAACAGAGCGCATTGGAGACGTGCTACTGAAGCCCTATGTTCCATTAGGAACCCAAGGGACAAATAATAATAATAATTAGAAGACGTTGATTATCTGAAAAATGTAAAGCATTGACGCTATACATTTTGAGCGATCTGACCACATATTTACCTGTGAATTTATACTATATGAAAACTGAAGGCGGAGGAAAAAAATTACAACAAAAGGGAATTAAATAATAAGAAGGACAATGCAGATAGAATGGCAAGTTTTGAAGACAACCTTGGTGATACGATAAGATGAGCATTTCCAGGGCAGGTTCAACGTAGGGACAAACCGTTTTTGAACACTCAAAGAAAGCTTAAATTTGTGTGTGGCTAGCACTTCAAAAAAGTAAGTATACACCTCTGATAGTTTCTATAAGTCTGCTTTAATATCAACCCTGTGACCTTTATCAATAGTATGTTTTCTAGTGAGTGATGGTTATCTGTCGCCTGCGGTTATCGATGTTCGCAAATCAAGCTGCTTTCATAGCTATTTTGGTACATATTTCCTGTCCAACAAGCAGATATGTCGATTAGTCCTCCTGCTAATGTAAACTGATAAATGCAGTGGGATATGACGCAGTCGTTTATGCAGTGTTGAGGTCTGTGTTGCAACATGTGACTGATTTTCTCAACTGCAGTAAGCCTATATGCATAGTATTTTATGCCAATGGCAGACCTAAGCCTTTGTTTTAAAATTACGTTGTAAGATTCCCTTCTGTATGTTAATGAGATACATTTTTTATTGGCTGCAAACTACTGAAAACTATTGGTTAAAAAATATTGACGTTTTTATGCACACTAAGTATATTTAATTGAAAATGTACATCTCCCTGAAGATGGTATCATTAGAAGCAAATTTGTTCACTAAAGCCTATTCAATTATAACTCTGTGGCGATACTTAAATTTCACTGATCTCTCGGTTGGATATATACTTCACAAAAGAAATACTGTACATCCACTTAAAAAAACTTTTTTATGTGGGAAACGAAATTAAGAATATGTTTAAATATTTGTTCTAAAGTATGAAAAATGAAGAAAGAAACAAGTTCAAATAATTGTATTTAGTAATTTGTAACGACCTTTTTCGGTCACTAAAATAATACAGTTATCCAATACCTCACATATAATTGAATTTCTACATATCTTCTTTCAGTTATTTATTCATTAATCTTCAGTCGAATGAACTAACTGCGTACAAAGCCATGACCAATGTATGAGTAGTTATAAGAAAAATGACTGGTCAGATATAGAATCAGGTTATTTAAGGTCACTATGAAATACAACAAGTTAACATATATACTTAATACTCCTTTATGTAAATATTCAGATAAGGGCAGACAGAAATACACTTATCAGCTTGAAGTTTTGTCGAGATTAATGATTTTAGGTTGGTATTCAACACGAACTGACATCAGTAGGAGAAATGTTCAGGACCTGGTAGCAACTTCCTTCGAGATGGATATCGTGACCGGTGAGGCTAATCAAGTTGAACGTAAGGATAAATAGTCACCGATAGTATTGGGTGGAAGTCGCACCACATCACGAACTGACTGAAAAAAGAAACTGTGGACCACTGCATTCCAACCCAGTGGCTCAACAGTGACGTGTTGGCTGGAGAAGCTGAAAGTCATGGGTTCAATCCTTGGTGGGGTCATTAGTGCGCACTGCTGAGGAGTCCCAAACGGAGACCAGGCAGATGCTCGAAACTCCTAGGCCTTCACCATTTCTCCAGCTAATGTCAATCTGATGAATACCAACTTAAATCACAATTATCAAATGTACAAGAAAAAAGGAAGGAGATTCCCCCAGTAAAATCGAGAAGTAAGTCAGATGATGTAAAACAATTTGTACTTCAGAATCAGCATCACGAAACACCAAAGTTAAAACAGTATCAAACCACCATCATATGGCAGTAAGTGCCATTAATGACAGGAAACATACGTCTCCTGAGACAAACTTAAAACAAGGAATAAATATGACGAAACCAGGATTTGGTGAATTCAAAGACTTCCGTCTTACTTGTCAGCTGAATACTTGACATACTTTATTATATTTAAGAATAAGCAGTACAAAAAAACATACACCTGTATATATGATAGACTAAGACGTCAATTTAAGTATGATAACATAGAGAAGAACAATTTTTCGATGTCAAGTGGAATAATGCAAAAGGTAGGATTGGATTGTCGAAATGAATGGGTTGTAGATAATTTACGTAATTAATGATAAGTTTGGATATTAGTGTAGTCTAAAGAGTCGTGTAGATCTGTAGTAGGAAAATAATAATAAAAATTCACTTGGAAGTTACAGGTTTTGAAAGTTCCCACCAGATAAATAAGAACAAGACATATAAGCGAACGATTCGCATACAGTAATGTAAGCAAAAAAACTGCTGATTGTGGTAAAGAAAAGTTCATAATAGATTCCTTATTGCTGGATGGTGGTGTTTTATTTAAAACTTCATTCTTTGTTGTGGGGAATTTATCTTCTGTTAGTTTGTCGAACATTCAATTTGAGTCTTTCCGCAAATTAGGTGGAGAGATGATTGAAGCTTAGCTACCAGTGTCTAGATGGGACCAACACATTCAAATATATACTCGGATTTCACATCATCTCACCCCAAATATATCAAAGTAAGCTCCATGAAATGTTTAAGTCATCCGCTTAGCAGTTGAACCAGTAAGTCAGAAAACCTAAATAAGGAAACGAAACAATTCGAGAGACACCAACTCCTAATAACTACCCTCCGGAATTAACTGAAACATCTATGTGGACTGATAAGCGAAGGAGTGTTAATGCTAGTGGAGATTGTAACATGACTGAGAAGGAACTCAAATCCTCTGTAGAGTTGGCGTAGAAAGAAGGCACTCCGGAAATCTTACGTAGAATTCCTAACAACCCTGACATTACGATGGCATTTAAACCGACAAACTCAGTCGGAGAGAAACATGGTAGGCTGAAACATAGAGCAGGGTGAATTAGCAAACAACCCAATCTATCAAATACCATGTAGTGATTGTGAGGTCAAGTATGTAGGTCAAATCAGTCGGTTGACGTCAGTCAGAATAGCAGAACATAAAAACTTGACGAGATACACAGTGGTAGACCCTATTAATATGAGCAATTTGAGGGAGAACTCGGCCATCACTCTGCATGCACTGACACATAATCACACTATAGGATGGGTGGGATAAGGTGACAATTTTAAAATGTGAAGTGGCTAGATGTAGGGAGACACTGGTCACAGAATCTTTGTTCATTGAATCAACATCTAACAGATGTAGTGGAATGATTCATCACCGATTACAGAGATCCGAGAAATTTTACTACGTTTACTACCTACTACAGGATGAAGAACCATTGGACTATCTGAAGGATGTTAGGAAGTCGTATGGATACTGTGATATGCATATGAACAATAAATTCTGATCAAAACATCGTCCAGTAAATTGTACTGTCACTGATTGCTGTACCAAATATACAATCTTTTATGAGATTTAATTTTCAATTAGGTCCTGTTTAGGCTTTATTATAACTTAAGTTGCTGAATATATATATATATATATTGATGTTAGTTGGTTGGAGGCAATCGGCAGGAAGCCCTTGACCTAGGTTTCGTGCTTTTTGGCACTCGTCAGCAAAGCGTGTCTGCAACCTCGACGGAACTGATGTCTCGCTGAGATTCGAACCGGCGTTGCCACAATGCAACTATGATCGATAGAATTCGGTCTGCATATAGGACTAGACAACACGAAATTGGTTGCACTCCCGTTACCAATATATACATATATATATATATATATATATATATATATATATATATATATATATATTGAACCAACCCTTTAGACTAATCGGTTACCGTAACAGGTGCTTTAATATTACTATGGTGGTGATAATATAAATAATGATTATAGTCATAACATTGTCCGCGTTGACTGATGTATTTGTAATACAGATGACAATGATGATAAAGACCAGGAAAACGGAAGGAAAATCTAGACATTCGGATAATGAAATTAGATCAAATGCTTGGAAATGTATAATTTGCCCAATACTGAAGGACGAACTAAGTGGTTAACAAAGCCACTGGTTCGAATTCCGTCGCGAGACCAAACTTCATTTTACCTTCAGTCACCATCCGGTACCAATAATAATTACAATAATAACAATAGTTATGGTGGAACAGGAGTGAGAACTGAGTCAGTTGCCAGTAGATTACGTCATCAGGACAGTAAGATAGCCAGTTGTTTATTGAGATGAATACTAATGATAATTAGAAAACAGAGTTCAAGGTGAATCCTCAGTTTCGAAAAATGCTTGTCAGGTTTTACAATTAAATTTACAAATTACTCAGCAAAGAAATCTGATACCAATATGGTAATTGAATTCCGTTAAGGTGGTAGTAACTTAAACAAAATCTCGGGAAGTTTATATGCCCTCAGTAGTCAATCCTTGTAGATATGTGAATGAATTGTGAATATGCGCCGGAATAAAGGGGGATAGAATTATCGTTGCATAGAAACTAGATAGTAGAATGTTAAAATTACTAATCAATCATGAAACTAAGATTAAAATATAAAATTGAAATTAAGATGGAGCTTAACGATAATGACAACCACTAGAGTACAAACAAAGATAATATTTACATTTATCTGAGTGACCAGAAATGAAATTATTGAAGTGGTATCTTCAGTGAAGCTGAAGACTATGGAAGGGAAAAGGAACGAAAAAACATCTTCTGCATGCATAAATTAGGTTTCAAAATTTTAGTTGCTATGGCTTCTGCTATGCTTACCAATCTGAGGTGCACAAACTTCAAGTATTTTGATGGCACTCAGTATAGGATGGTAAATGCTGAGGTTTTGTTAATCTTATGCTCAGTATATACCAGATGGGCGAGTATTCAGTTTTCTATGGATTTCACTGTTAATTTGCCTAACCACGCTGAATACTATTCAGTTAAGTGATGATAGACTTGCCCAGTCGACCTACGTATGTAACTATCTCTATAGAAGCAGTTAAATTTGATAATAATGATAACGATGTTAACAGGAATAAGGTTAATTAAACGAAACAAATCCGGAAAGGAAAACAAAACAATAATATAGTGGTGATAATTAAAGACAAGTAGCAAAAGGAAGAATAAAAATAAGCAGATGACGTTGCAATTTCTACCATGGTAGATTCAAGCTGACTACCACTTATTTCCAAATGCAGAGGTTTGGTTTGGAAACTTGAATCGCACAGCCTTCTGCAGTTGCAAGCAACTTCTTATTCTGCTGTCTGCTGATGACCATAAAGGAGTCACAAGTAACCAATATCATGCCCATAGTCCATTAGGTGTTTCGTTATCCAAATCCTCGGGGTCCTTTTCTGGCACGCTTCAGCCATTTAGGTAGTTACTCAACCATTTATGTAGTCAGACACCTCTACTTCCGTTGACACATTCGAAATTATATACGCATTTAAATTTGTCGAGAACGGGAGCTTTTTTTGCGTGATTGTTGTGATACGGGTGCTGAGAAAAGCAAGCTTAGCAGCGTAAAAATGCTTTTTGAAGGACTTTTCTTGTCCCGGCCTAACTACATCTAGCACGTCGTCACTTTCAAATAAAAAGGTGATATAGACTGGCTTTTCTGTACTATTAGGGACGTCGTATTGGTTCCTACCCATTTTACTTGATTGTACATTAGGCTTCCTGGGTACCTATTCTTCACTAACATGTTTTTCAAAGTCATCGTTTCGTAGTCCATTGTGCTCTCAGGAGAAATTTCCTGGTACTTAGTGGGAACAACATCACTCACTAGGAGGTGGCTACATCCAGCTGACGAATCCCAGATCTGACAAAACATGGGTCCTGGATTCCACAGCTAGCCACTCACTATTCATTATTAATATATATTAAACACTTTTGTATTGGATCGGGACAAAGCTCTTAAAATGAAGGTGCTCTTATGTTCATGAAGGTTTTCTATGAATGAACCTTTTGACAGATCCATCGGTTATTTTCTCTTATGAGATATCCTAGAATCTGATCATGTTTTCTTCGTGCTGAATCTTGAAGGTCAGGTTTGGATGACATGAACTGAAGCTCTTTAGTAGTGCTCCTGCCCCCCACTTCGCTTTTATATATCGTAAAGATGTCAGTTATGTAACGGTGCCATGGCTTAGTCTCATTTGTGAAGCACTCCAGGTTATCTTTTATGCGATTGGGTGAAAATAAACCAGCAAAAGGGGGCTCGGAGGTATTCATTCCAACCCCATCAGTTTGATGGAATAACTATTCGTTGAACTGGAACTAGATGTTCTTGGTACATAGATTCATTTCATTTGTATTTGACTAGTTACATTAACTGGCCATACCAATACTTCTCAGAAAGCTTCAAAAAGTCATTTCACTAAATTTCTAAAGATTTAAGATACGCACATAATTGCAATCTCCAGAGCAATGAACTTTAAGACATCCATGGGAATGAAATTAAATAGCATATTTCATACTCCAGATTTCCATTAGATCGATAGTTATCGGTGAAACGAAAGACTCACCTTAAACTTATTGGTCATACACAAAAAGTAACACAAGTTGATTATGCGAAGATCAAATCACAAAATATCGATTTACTTGGAAAACTGTTGCCTCGTGATTTTGTGATCAAAACAAGCTAAACAGCTGTTCAGTGGAATCTAATTATCGCGATGGCTAGAGATTCTGTCATTCATAAGAAAAAGCTTTTCCTCAGTGAAAAACTTAGTAATTTTGAGAAAAATGGTAAATAATAGGAGTTGAATTTAGGCAAAGTTGAAATTGGAAACAAAACTGAATAACCTCAGTCAATTAAGGGATAGTACTATCAGGAAGTAAAAAGTATACCTCATTTTAGGACACAATGCACCAAAAAATAATTTTTAGTAAATTTAAGTTCGAATATAGTTTATTTCCAAAACAAACAATAACTCAGCTTATCTTAAATCAAACTTCGAACCACTTTTGGTGACCTGCTATTCCGATATCAGGCAAGTCTGGAATGAATGAAGATGAATGCCTACTCATGACACTGAATTATGCTCATGCTATTATCTGGAGTGACAAACATCCAAATATGTTAACTGGTAAACTTCAACGGAGTGGGTGTATAGTGGGCTAGCTGTTACACAAGCCTTAGCATGTACACAGTACAGAAGTCCAAAGTCATAGAGCAACAGACTGTGGTTAAGTAGTTTCTAAGTTTAGTGGTTATGTGGCTGGTTCCAGTCTGCAACCATACTAAACTAAAATCCGTTAGATCCTGCGAACCACTCCATGGAATTTTAACGTAAACCCCTTTAAACGAAAGAAATCATGAGAGCTCGATTTTATGATTGGTATTAAATTAACGTTACAATTGTACGGTTAGTCAGTCAGTGACAAAACGTTATCATATCATGTTATACCATATCAAGACATAGAGAAATGCAGTAACAGAGCCATGGAGTTATTTTTGCATTCGGTAGGACAAAATAAAAATGTTTTCCATATTTCTTTGCCATGCCAGAATTGACTAGGACCTCATAGTGAATTGCTTTAATAACAGTAGGATAAAACTGTTAGTGAATTTTAAAGCAGTTACACAATGTCTTCCTAGAGTTTTACAGTTCTGTCTTCTTCGACATTGATGTGTGCCTACTTTTTATCAGTGTGCATGACTTTACCACCTTGTATCTGTATTCATCTCAATGACAAAAGTTAAAATCCTATTACAAAATTAAGATAAACCTGAATTCCTTATTAGATACTTTGACTTTGGCATGAATACAAGCAACAACTTCTGATCGAAAAGTCCTGAAGTAAATAACGCTGTTTCACTGTGAGCTATATTAAATAAACAATCTAATATAGAATTGCACTCCACTACAGTGTCCAAGTTTTACACTGATGATACGTTTGAGTTTTCGTAGAATGAAGCTTGTGGGGTATGACTGACGGTGATCCTCGTGCATTCGCCAGTGGATTTAATAAGCACGAATACTTGCGTAAAACCTAGTTAAATAACTTAAACCAGCTCCTTTGTCCTTCATTCTTATTCTAAACAGGTATGCAGAAAAGAATCTATTTGACATCAACCAAATCTTCTTCGACATGCATTATTCAATTTATCGTTCGTTGGACTACCTGATGCAGTTGGTCGAGGGGTAGCAGTGATTTTGAGAAAAGCCTCTTTAGATTTTAGTGATTAAACTGATTACTTTTGCCTGGCACCGCTGGTTTGATTAGGGATGTCAGGTTCATGTTAGATGACTGGTGATTTGAGAACTTCTTGGTAATTGATTAATCAAATTATATTTACGTATTTTTCAGTCTCATGAAGATTGATGTAAGTTATTATTCACTAAATAGTTCAGGTATCAAAATATAGTTTGTTTATGATAGATCAATCTGATGCGTAAATCTCAAGCCCAGATCATCACAGAAAATACTTAAGTTATCATTTTCTAGACACGCAATAAATAACATCTTTAACTTTGGTCAGGAAATAAATAAATGTAAGTGAATTTCCTAATAATCCAGTATGTTTATACCTTCGCTTCCAAAAGAAATCTGTAACCGTAGTTACTTAACTTTAAATACTGATGAAAAAGTTTAGATTGTTAAAAGTAAGGGGTAATCAAGAAATATCATGAGTGGACAGAAGTTGAAAACTGTGAACTACTGGACTCTGACCCAACGGCATGATGGGTAATGCTTTCACCGAGAGATCTGAAGGTTCTGTGTTCGGTCCAAGGCTTGGTAGAGGGTGAGTACTGGTGAGAGTTTGCATTTTAGGACGGAACATTTTCCCAGTGCTTCCAGGTCACTAACGGTTGTTCAACAGACCTCAGTTTGTGATGAATCCAAGTATAAAAATGAATATATATATATATATATATATATATATATCAAAACGATTAATTGCCTGCTTTTAAACAGTACAACTCAAGCAGATTTATGGATAGGCCTCTTATAAAGTTGGTAGATCCAAATTTCCTTGATGATATTAAGTGTAGTTTAGAAGGCCGAATGGTGACGCATTTGGATCTAGATCAAAATGTTTGCTATGGTTGCTTCCAGTTATTCAATAAAAAGTAGCTTAGTTCCCATTTTATAAATTCTATCAGTCTAATTCGCTCGGGACTTAGAGGTGAATAGTATAGCTTTCGTGGCTACTCAATAATCCACTATTTGCATTAACTTTTCATATATTTTAGGCATCTACTGTTAGAATGATATTTCACAGAAACACTCCAACTATCTGGTTACCAGAATTTCGCGTTGAATGCAATTCTGTCCCATTTAGACTCAACATTTAACTTCACGAAGTTTTCGTGCTGAAAGACCATAGTCCACATGGGGTTATCTTTTCTCTACAAGTAAAATTCTAGTGCAGTTTATTTAATCCATTTTAGGAAGTTCATGTTATCAAACTGGTCATCATTATGTTATTATTTTGTTATGTTACGTTATTATTTTGCTTTATATTGAAAACATCTTTAGAAAATCCACCTTTCCTTAGAAAAAGTAAAACGATTACTGTGGATACGTTTGAACAACAAAGCAGTTGAAAGAAACGCGAACTCAAGTGTTTTAATTTAAACAAAAGTTAACGGTGAACTAAGAAATTAATCAAGCAGAAATCACTTAAAAGTTTATTCTTAGGTTGACATAAAACAGAAAATTGGTGAACTGTGGAAGACACAATGGATCAGATAACTCCGATTAAAACTAACAAATTTGACCGATTTGGAAATTCGAGACAGAATGGTGCTATAGCTAGCAATTAGAAATTCACCTACTTCTGGAATTGATTTATGTTCTTCCTATCAAAAATCATTAGTGTTAGCATTCTAAGCTCTTTGTCAGTACTTTCGAATATCATCTTATCAGCAGTTTGCATACATGTTCATTCTAATGTTGAATTTACTCAACTTCCAGTTGATCGTACTCCGCTTTCTGCTTCCTGAAATGTTTTGCAAATTTCAATTGTTCCACTATTCAAGCACAGATAAAGCTTACCCATTTTCGCGTTATTTCACACATACACACTGGGTTGTCACACGCACATAATACTTAAAAATTTTCCAAGCTTAACTACAATGGTTTGGTCTCGTATAAATGTTCTTAGTAGCCTTGTATTAAGCGGCGTGCAAACCTGTTGGTGAGAATTCATGACTATGAGGCACTAAGGTACACTTCAATTTAAAGCCACGAAAACTAAAAGGAATTATGCTGAAGAGAATCAGGATGTAGTTACCACTACTGTTTTATCACTCAAAGCCTTTATTTATGCGTTATAAATCTTATTTTTGTAAACTCTACTGAATGAACTCTAATAGACGTATGGGAGAATCTCTTAAAAGAAAATGGATGATTTAACTGAATACAAGAACAACTTAGTAAGACGTATCAGTCGACTGACTGAATAAGAGCATCAATATTAGGAAATATGACTTTGGTGACGTTCACACATAGTAGACTGTGGATAGATGACGAAAGACCTGGATACAGACCATTACGAATGACGTCATAACTCACAAATGTAGTCACTTTCAGCTGTCATGATGACAGGATAGTCTAAGTGAAATTTAATTCCACTGAAATGTTTTACAAGAAAAGAACTTTACAGACAGAATTAAATGACGATTTCATGTAACTGTTGTGGCGATGTTAAAGTAAAATGCATATTACAATCTAAGGTTTACTTTTCAATTAATTCCTAGACACAGTGGAGAAATGAGTAAACAAACTATGCAGTAATGCAGTGAACAATAACAAGGGAAGGTAATCTACTATTCAGATATGCACGTGGATATATACATAGAAAATAGTCCTTTTTAAAGAGGAGGGAAGATAACATGTACATAAGTGAAAGACGTATGATAATTAACATATTAATGCAATTCTATTCCTAAGCTGTCAGTCACATTTATATTTTTAGGACTGAGGATGCTGCTCAGTCACATATACCTTGGCATACAGCGCAATGTTTTGCACCCTTGATGCCATGAGTGAACGAATACGGCCTAATTGGTTGAGCCATGGCTTCATGTATGACTTGTAATTTTAAGATCCAGCTAGAATGTAGATAGATAATCCGATTTTAAAAGTGATATGAGTAGTTAGAAAAAAAGATGTGAGACATTTGCACATCTACTTAAACCTCTAAATGAACCAGAATAAAAGTTTTACTTTCAAGAGTCTAGGAAAACATATTAAGTGACAATAGATATGAACTTTTTAGAAGAATTTTGTAGTATTAACTTACACCAGCTTAAGAAAATGGTTTCTCTTATGATACAGATTCAATGTTGATATAAATGTCAATTATAAATTTTATTTATGCCAGTTAAAAGTTACGTGGAATCAAGAAGCTCAATTTAGTTATTTCTGTTATTGATGCACAAACAATAAATTGTAAGCATTCATTCGTTTACCCGATTTTTGTGGTTTCACAGCTTGCTACTTCTTATAAAAACTTCAAGAAATCTGTATAAGAACTTGTAGCTAGTGTCAAATAAATTATTTTTCACAGGCATGACTTCCGAAGTTCTATGATATGTTCTTCACTAAGGATAGTCATACTGCAACGTAAATTTTATCCAGAGCTCCTTATTTCGCCATAATATCCTAGCTATCGGTTAGGTATCTTCAAGTCAGTGATCGACAAATCTGTCAGCTGAGAACAACTTAATCGCTAAATTTCATGTTCGTGTGGAATCGCATAGCTCATAGAAACCAGTGTTTGGTCATCATCTGCGAACAAAATCAAATCTCATGTACGTTGAGTTGAATCGAAGGTACAGTTTAATACTGTAAATTTGTCTTAGGATTTCAGCTTACTATAACTGTGAAACTTGAGAAGATTAAGGAATCCTTGTTTCATACTGATATAGCCATAAGGCTGTATCCTCTGAAACCTAACAATTACTCAGTAGAAAATGTGTGCAGCAGTACAATTTTGTATTTCTTATCATCTCTAAAACAGACCAAATTTATTTTCATCAATCTTACGATAAAGAAAATTCTGACATTATCTTTCAATCAGTATCCTTTTATGGTGCTACAAACAATTATCATTTTTCAGACTTTAATATTCCCTTTGATTTAAAATAAGTAATAAAGACATTACTGAACAGATTTATTCTTCACAGTGTCATCTTCTGCATAATCCCATTTAGTGTGCATATTTATAGGTAAAAAGTGTCAAAATTTGCAAGTCAATAATTGTTAGTAGTTTGTTACTATGACAACAGCGTAAGAATAGAAACTGCGCAAGAAATATCAAAATATTTGACAACATGAGTAAATGTGAGTTGAAATCACGAAGTAAAGAATTTGTAACAGAGTGAGTAGACAGATGTCAGTGATTAAAAGAAGCCAGGAAGTTGTGAATGAGTTAAACGAAAATAGTTAGTGTAACAGCAATATGAAAATCAAGAGACTATTTAGGCTTCAGAACTGGAATATTTAAAAACTAAAAAGTCACCAACAGCACAGAATGGCAAAGTCCTAATGGAGAGGAAAGATTAAATTGAGAAAATGTATAAACTTCTTTCAGATAAAAGCGATTTCTCCAAGTAAATAAGTGCGAAGAATAAAACAGGGACAATTGAATGTAGGTTGATTGAAATTTTGAGAAGAATGAAGAATGAATCAATCCTAAACTATTCAAAAAATAAAACTTTCTGGAGCAAATATTCTTCATGTATACGGAGAAACTAAAACTCATAAAGCTGACTTACCACCACTTTCAGTTCTAGATATATCTAGTTCCTCTTACCACTCACCTAATGGTTATCTCAACTTCTAGAATCCATCAGTAGGCAAGTTTCTAACCATTCTCTACGAGACACTCAAGTTTTTCGATATCATATTTAATGTAAATGTCCTGGTTAGTGTTATGTTATCATCTGATGTTGTTTCACAGTTCACAAATACTCTACCATTTAAAACATTTTGTTTCATATGTGACTGCATTGACTCATATGCAATCAACACGGTTATATTGACAAAGTGCATGAAGGAACTACTCTTAAGAGGCATCCATAACGTGTGGTTCAACTTAAGTATTATGTTTTACCACCAGAGAGGGGTGGTATTAATGGGATAACCACACTCAACCCAGATTTCAAGTAGTTCAAATTGTAGCGAAGATATGCTAATAATGCATTCATCGTTTGTGACAAGAATTGTGACTTGAACAAAAAGCCAGTTTTCTAGTGGATTTCATGTTTCGATCAAATTTACAATGGAAGTAGAGTTACACTAAGAAATACTATTTTTTGACGTATCCTCAAGAAAGATGATGGGACACAGCAGACCCACTCATCGAAAATCTGTGTGTAGCTGACTAATAAAAAATTCGCAGCTAGCTTCCCATCAGCCAAAAAAGAAATTAAATCCATTACCCTCACATTCAAATCTGGTGGATTTCTGATTCTAACTACTTATAACACGAAATTCAGCTTCCAAAAGTGGCATAGATCAAAAATCAATGCCCAGACCGGTTCATCGATATAAATCTGCGTCGGAATACTGCCCATGGGTCACTTATCAATGTAAAAGGCAGATTTCGAACTCGTAGTTCAAAGATGAAGTAGATGAAGTACCAAAATGCAGATTATTGAAGACTATCAAATTAAAATTCTATCCAGTTACTCTGTAACTTACCTATACAAGTCGTTCAATGGTAAACACGTGTGCAAAGGACAAAATGTCAGTGTTGCTTTCTTCACTGTAAGTATATCAGTTCACCTTCTCCCGTGGAGTTAGGTGTGTAACGCGTGTCTGACGCTGATGCTCACATTTTCCAGAATGTCTCAGTAAAGGCCAGTAAAGGTTACTCATCAACACCTCCAAATTCCTACACGTGGGTGATAGTGGACACATCCATCTAGAAAATTCATTTAAACTTGTCTACAAGGTACAATGTAATCTCTCAAACGGTGTGAGGAGACGTTTGTTCCGCATTAATGAGACGCTGAAAATACAACAAGCAAAACAGGAATTGTGTATACAGAAGCAACTTGACCATTCATGTCCCCATTCAATGCTTAATTCTGAAACTTTCCAATTCTCAGCCCTAAGTGACTCCCTGATTTCAAAATAATCATTATGCAGACGATTTTCATTTAGTTCACTCATAGATTGTCGTCCGCTTTATCACTAATAACTGTGTACTTCATTTATTTCAAATCTCTTACTTCATGATTTTAACTCACGTTTAGTCACACTGTCAAATATTTTCAGATTTATCACGTAATTTTTACGTCTATTTTATTTATCTGGCTAAAAAATACTGAGGACTAGTGATTAACAAATGATGACATATTTATGAACACTAAGTATATTTATGTGGGAATTTATGGCTACAGAAGACGATACCTCCGGAAACAAATTTGTTCACTGAAGTCTTCATTCATAATTTCTCATTAAAATACGTAGTGTTTCTGCTGAACAAGTGGGAAAATAAGAGAACAGATGAATGTCTTTATTTTTAGTATCGTAGTAGTAGTGCCCTATTCAAAATATACATTTTCGATCACGGAAACCATTTTACTGTTTATAAGTACTTGCTGGGAGCTCAAAATTTTCTTAACTGAAAGTGGCAATAACATTGAATAATGAGCAATTGAGTCAATTAATTATCAAAAATTCACTAGATAAACGTGTTTCCCGCTATCATAACCACCTCTTTCCTGTTTTCAAAAGATTTTCGAATTCCTGGAACAGTTCTCATCCCGGATAACTTAACGTAACTCAACACTTTTGAAGGTAGTTCTTTCTCTGTTTACTTAAACAGCAGTCATTACATCCAAACATTCTGTTAAAATAAGTTTTCTATGCAGGAATTTATAAGAAACTTCAAAACTGGCACAACGCTGCCCCTTTTTTTCTAAGTATTCGTGGGACTTCCAAATATACTTCATTTTCTTATGGAATTGGCATTGAACATTTTACCAAGCCAGATGGTGAAACGATCACAACAAAATCTCATACCTCGGAGAACACCAAGCCATCATAATTTTCTAACTCTTTTAGCCGCCTCTGTTTCATTTCAAAACTAATTTGTATTGTTTTCCCATCAGTATGCTTATTCACGTATTTACATAAGGAAACCGTCCAGTCAAACAGCCGTTAAATCCAGTGGACTTTCAATTCGAGTTTTGATGACCTCCTTTCAATTTCTTCGTAAATTACAAGTTATGAATACCACAGTGTTTGTCGTTCTTTCGCCTCATCAAATACCATGCTTCTGTATTGTTAGAACCTTTTGCTTAAGATGAAGGTTATCCAAATGATGAAACTGGTTACAAACTGCAGTGACCTGAAAACGAAATAACTACGATCAACTAGCAAAGATCAGACTTTCCATTTTTTATTTATGAACTGAAGAAGGGTTTATTGTGTAAGAAAAACCTATAAGTGTTAGCTAATATTCCTTCCGCTACCACACGTTTGATTCAGTTTATCATTATTATGATTCGCTAAACGGAGTTAGGTAATTATAAAAATGAACTTCGCTGACTATTTTATTTGTCCTTTTTGACTGAAAGTGGACAGAAACTGAAATTGAAATGTTTTCATAGATTAGAAAATTTATAATTGTGTAATTTATTAAATTTCCGCTGTTTATTCTTAAATCCAGTATTGTGTCCATGGGTAATTTTATTTTAATTCAAGAAAATAAACCTAAGCGACTTTTAGAATTAATTTTCATTTTTCACTTTTTTTCTATTTTCCTCAGGTTATTTATTTCAGTAAATTGTTTACAGTTCACAGGATTGCTGATTAAAATTTAGACCTTGTTTATTTCTAAAAAATTACTGTTCCTTTCTGAAAATCGGAACTAAAATTTTCAAGGAACTGAATTATTTGTTTTTAACTGGGTTTCATTGATGTCGTCAGCTTCGTTTAGAAATATGCTATCAGAAACCATAATATGTTTTGCTGAAATTAAAATCAATAATTGGTAAAATAGTTGGCGAAAATAAGAATAATAAGAATTTTTTCTACCTTTTTATTTCTTTTCTGTTGTCAGTTAACTCTGCCACAGTTGAAGGACATTTAAGTGTTTCATTTTCGCATCAACTACTCATGTTATTGCAAAGAGAGAACAGCAAACATAGGACGAATCGAATTCATTTCGTATACTCTAAATCTTCCATATACACACTAAATTCAAAATTTTATACAGTAAGTTATCAGTGTCCAGCAAAAATCATTTGATCCTTTTTGACAGTAAAATCATTATCAAATACATTTTTCATATTTAGACCAATACATACATAAGACAATAGAAATGAATGATAAAGTTCACCACCTAAACAACCAATACACGGAACAAGAAGCAAAAAATCACAATGCAAAGTGATCAGTAAACCCGAAGAAAAATACGACGTGTTAGTTAGGACTTAAAATGTCATTAGGTCTTGTGATGGAACGCTGAAGACTAAGTATCAAAGATCAGAGAAGAGGAAACCACCATACGCATCAAGGAGGTAGGAATTTTGATAAAAGTAAAACTATGGAAGAAGAGTGAAAAACAAGATGGTAACAAACATGATTAAGATGTGTTGGATTAAAGTAAATTGAAAATGACGGGAATATTAATAATGTTTCGGAATAATATATAAGACGGTAAGAGGAAAGAATTATAATTACTATTACAATCAGTAAGATCATCCTTAATAGCAGGCAGCCTTATCTTACTCTTGTCTTCACTTCCACTTCAAAGGCATCACTGAGCTCTCCATTGTGTTGTGAATTAATTGGCATACAGCATCACATAGCATATAGCTGCTGTTCAATGAGGTTGGTGAAGGTTTGTGGCACTGAAACCGTAGTGTTGAAACAGCCGTCTCCAAATTACTTCTCGGTCGACGCTGTCGATCGTCTTTTCAAAGTGAATGAAGTTGAGGTGAGGTAGAAAGTTGACTGTTGTTCTGTGATGATGATGATGTGTAGTGTAGCGTTGCAATTTGATCCGCACATGATTTGTTCTTCCCGAAACCAGCCATTCTCTTACGGACGACAGTTTACAATGCAGAGCACTTCCGAGTCTCTGCAGGAAGACAATGGGCGTGATAACTTGCTTCGGGTGGACGGGGTCTGCAGCATGATTCCATGCCAGTTCTTGCTCTTGCAAACAATTAGGTCTCCCTTCCTCGTGAATTCGACAAGGTAGCCCTTCTTCCAATTAATCAACAGATACCTTTCCTTACTTCCATACCTTCTGCGATAGTGGTGTGAGCATGTCTGTTGTTGTCTCTGCGTCTGTTTCCAGTGCTTCTGGAGGGATTCCATCTGGCACTGCTGCTTTCCCGGATTTCAGCAACTTCATGGGGTTTAGGAATTCATACATGCTCTTGTCGGAGGGTTTGTGTTGACTGATAGTTGTGTGTCTGTGCCGCTGGTGGTATTTCTGGACAAGTTGCAGGGTGTGGTGGTGACGGTCGATTCGAGAGTTTTTCGAAGTGGTCAGCTTATCGTTTCCTTTGTTTCTCCTCTTTGCTAACCAAGTTTCCTTCAATATCTTTTATTGGTTTCATTCGTGTTGATCCCTTCCCTTCCAGATAGTAACCTGGTTATTTGATACAAGGTTGTTAGACCTCTGTCTCTACTACCTGCAGCCTGTTCTGCCTCAGATACCAGTGTGTCGTAGGAGTATCTTTTGTCTTTCCGTACACTCTTCTCCACTTCCTTGTCCAGCGTATTGTTTTATAGGTTGTGTTCAGTTCTTCTTCACGTTGTTCATCCCTTCACTGAACTGCACCGGACTGGTTGATCTTCTGCTTCACCATCACCATCTTCCTCTCCCTCCTCTATCAGCTCCCATGCGCCTCTAGAGATCCATTCCCTGTCTTGCCTCTTTTTCCTTCCTAACACGGTTATGCACGTTTCCCTCCACGTCGATTCTATAGAGCCCCAGTGTTCTTCCACACAGTTCTCTTAAGAAGTGTCGCTTAATGTCTCCCATTCTGTCCCGATGACTGGAGTGAAGATATCCTTTGTAGTTTCATCCTTCAGTTTCTGTCCTGGGTATTAAACTCTGGTCTATCACCAACTTCTTTGAAGGCTTTCAACTTGATTTTGAAGGTAGGTTGCTTGCACTGGATAGTGGTGTGAGCTGAGTGAACCTACATCTGCTCCTCTTGGAGAGTCCACTTCCATTCCGTCTACCTTCTCAGATTCGTAGCACTACTATGCCATACCTCCTCATCTCTTTTGCAATCTGAGCACCATTGACAACCAGCTTCAAACATTGTGAGGATATTCTATGTCCCCATGTTTACTTCCCCCTTCATCAAAAGAAGACACATCAGCCAATTGGCTTTCCGAAGGCTTTCATCAACCGGAGTCATCTCGTCTCCCTGATTCCAGTGAGGAATAAGTTTGTTTTCATTTTTTATATTTTGTCTTTGCTTTGAAGTTTCTTTAGCGGTTGGATTGGTTTTCTGGGGTAGGGTTGTTCGTCGTATGCCCAACCTTCCCTCTTTACCCGGGCTTAGAACCAGCTAGTAATTGGTGCACTAGTAAACTGGGCGAGGTTAGGAGGAAAGAATAAATAGTGAATAAAGTTTTAGTAAGAGAACAACTCACCAAAGTTGTGTTACAGCAGGCAAGTAAAGCCTCTTAAGTCAAACGTTATATACGTTGTATAGTCTTCATTTCCAGTAGTTGATAAATCAATAACTTCACTTCTGCGTGGTTCATAGTTAACGATCTTCAAAAATAAGTTATAACTGTTTTTATTTTGTGACAAATATATTCCTAACATTTCGTTTTGCTTTTCTCTTATTCTTGTACATAGTTGAGTCATACACCTATAATCACTTGTTTGCACAAACAAATGTCATGAAATGCTATCAATTTCTTCAAGAATTACTCATTACAGTGAATTTATTTGCGAACAATCCAGCTGGTGAAAGCCTATTTCTGAGGGAAATGGATACGTCAAAAAACCTTCCGAATATATGAACTCGTAATGATTTCATAAACTTCAGGATCAAAATTTGACCTGATAGAGTTGAATAAGTTGAGCGTTGGGCAGACAGATTAGTACAGTTGTTTAACGATTCTGCCAAGGTACAACTGTACAGCCAAAAAGAATCTTAAGAAAGCATCGAATTAGAGCCTTTTACAAGACAACTAGCACTCTTAGGAACTCTCAAGTCCACTTAAAAGATAAGATTCCATTTTAACTTCTCACAGAATTGTGTCGACAAATTAAGCTGCGTTGATTGTAATTCCAATTATGTTGGGGAATCATCCCGTGAGATCTTCATTGGGAATAAAAAACATGCAAGTTACTCAGAAAGACCTTCAAATAATCCTGTAGAATCAGATAATTTATAAATGAAATCGGTATTCACTGTTCATGTCGTCTATCACAGTCACAAGATCGATATCGAGAATGTTAAAATTTTTCCAAATTACAATGAAAAAAGAATAGCTGAATCATTTCACATTAGGTTGAATCCTAATGCACTCAAAGGAAAGGAAGGTCTAGCTATCCAGCCAACGTGGACAGTATTTCCAAAAGCAGCACGTCATATATATTGATCATAACAAAAGTGCATACACACAAACTAACCGAATTCGTCATCCATAGTGTTTTTCCCACACATTCACATCCAGTCAAATGTGCACGTATTCACATCACTTTGAACTGCAGACTAATAATGGATAACAAAGACATGTATTGATTGATCACAGGAGTATAATCAATTTCATATTGTCTAGTCCTGAGTGCAGACCTAATCCTACCTATCATATTTGCAATGTGACCACCAAGATAGTAGGCTCAGCATTGCTGTTCACATTATTAGACGTTAGTTGGTTGGAGACAGTCAGCAGGAAACCCTGGACCTAGGTTCCATGCAAGTTTGAATGCATTCTGACCAACATAACAATGACATTTATGCCTACATTATTATCATGTATAGACAATCTGATATGATTTGTCACCATTTTCTATTTGAACAGTCGATAACTTGTACAGTTTTTATTTTCTGAAGCAGCGATTTCAACGGAGTCACGAAACGTCAGAAATGTATTTTTCTAATTCATTAGGATTTTAGGAATATATTTCATTGATTAACTTACAAACTAGAAATCATCAATGACGACTGTATCGTACAACTATTCTATGATGAAACATTTTAAAAAATGTTGTTTCAGTTTCTGAGTACTTCAAATGAATCTGTAATCATTAGAACCTATCAAAATCTATGGTTCCTTCAAGAAACTCATCAAACATAATTCCAAATTCCTTTAAAACGATATATGCACATGTCTATATATATGAGGTGCCAGTTAACTTGGTCTAACTTTATTTCTATCGCGAATAGTTACTACTATCCAAAAAGTTTGCACAATCTTACGGATTCAAACTACCCCCTAACATACATATACACTGTAATCATGAAGACAAAAGAATTTCCTTTTCACTTTTTGGATATCGTTAAACTTTTGAATTCCGACTGATAGATAATAGTTCAGGTAGAAGTTTGTGATTCCATTCATTTTTGTGAACTCTTGTTACTTGTTTACAGCTAAAACAAATTTCAAAATATACTTATTCGAAAACAATTAAGCTACGCCAAGTAAGTTGATAATAAAATAATATTTGGGTAACAAAGTATCACTGTTATATAGCTAAATGCCAACACAGGAATTCCTACCTCCAGTTCTGTTAAACTCAGTTTTCCCTTGTCAATTAAAATCATCTTTGTTAAACATTGAATATGAATACATTTGAATGAATGAATCTACAGGATGCATCTATAACTATGTATAGAACAATCAGACAAAAATTAGAAAATAAAGGAAGTGATGATTTGTTAGATTTTAGTATAATGACTTTGTAACTGATTGTCTAATTCTGAAAAGAGTAAAGTTTCTGGGGCATGAAGATGAAAACAACTAGAACTCAGGCAACGAAGACACTAAGATTAAAGTAATCAGAGAGAAAAAAAACGATAATGTTACTTAAGACATTTTCAGACAATTTTGAAAGTTAACAGTAATTTTTTTCACACAATTTGAATTTTCGGTCTCAAACTGTTTTAATATATGAGGCAGAACCAAACCAATTTCATTTTTCACAAATAGTTATTTTAACATACCTAAGTGAGTGAGAAACAGGGAAAGTACTCCATAAAAAATGCAGACCATACTGTTTTTATCATTCAGACAAATGGAATAGGAACTGATAACTTTAACATAATTGGTTTTGAAAAGACGTTTTCAAAAGCACTTTTCAACCATAAGCAGAAAGTGTGTTGTGCGGAAGAGAATTAAGTAGAAATGGAGCAGTTGTCGAACACTGACTGTACAAAAAGAGATGGCCACACCAGTTCATCATCAATCATGTTCAGACTAAAACGAAAAAAGCATTAAGTGCAGTATAGTGTCCTCTTTAAACATTAAAAGGTATAAAATTCGTAGAATATTCAACCGCAAACTGAATTCTGCATTGAAAGCCTTTCCATTTGAAAAGATAGTCTGTTTGTACCAAACCAGTTGCTAATTGGAAAAGTTCCCAACTCTTTCTTTCTATATTAAACTGCTTATTTGATATAACACGGCGATAAAGCATTATTTACTGGGTGATATTTTGATCAGAATTTATTGTTCATATGCATATCACAGTATCCATACGACTTCCTAACATCCTTCAGATAGTCCAACGGTTCTTCATCCTGTAGTAGGTAGTAAACGTAGTAACATTTCTCGAATCTCTGTAATCGGTGATGAATCATTCCTACTACATCTATTAGATGTTGATTCAATGAACAAAGATTCTGTAACCAGTGTCTCCCTACATCTAGCCACTTCACATTTTAAAATTGTCACCTTATCCCACCCATCCTATAGTGTGATTATGTGTCAGTGCATGCAGAGTGATGGCCGAGTTCTCCCTCAAATTGCTCATATTAATAGGGTCTACCATTGTGTATCTCGTCAAGTTTTTATGTTCTGCTATTCTGACTGGCGTCAACCAACTGATTTGACCTACATACTTAACCTCACAATCACTACACGGCATTTGATAGATTGGGTTGTTTGCTAATTCACCCTGCTCTATGTTTCAGCCTACCATGTTTCTCTCCGACTGAGTTTGTCGGTTTAAATGCCATCGTAATGTCAGGGTTGTTAGGAATTCTACGTAAGATTTCCGGAGTGCCTTCTTTCTACGCCAACTCTACAGAGGATTTGAGTTCCTTCTCAGTCATGTTGCAATCTCCACTAGCATTAACACTCCTTAGCTTATCAGTCCACATAGATGTTTCAGTTAATTCCGGAGGGTAGTTATTAGGAGTTGGTGTCTCTTCGAATTGTTTCGTTTCCTTATTTAGGTTTTCTGACTTACTGGTTCAACTGCTAAGCGGATGACTTAAACATTTCATGGAGCTTACTTTGATATATTTGGGGTGAGATGATGTGAAATCCGAGTATATATTTGAATGTGTTGGTTTCATCTAGACACTGGTAGCTAAGCTTCAATCTTCTGTCCTCGTGATTTTGTAATCTATCATAAGTAATTTTCCTTCTTCATTTTCTAATCCATGATTGAATTAGATTGCACCTACTATGGAGTTGATGTGTGGACATGTTTTGAATTTAGCACATATAATGTGTCATCTACATTTCACCACCATATTTTGGGAGTGATTTGAAATGTTTCTGATGACATCTATTCTCAAATGTCCATAAATATCTGCTACGAAAGGAAATAATAATTCTATATATAATAATAATAAAAGTATAATAATTCTGCTATATCAAATAAGCAATGGAATACGGAATTGTACTCTACCTTAGTCCCCAGGTTTCACTCTTTTTGTTTCCAACTTTCGTAAACCTTCGTAGGTTTCAAGATGTTCAGTCTCTAGGTATACACTTGATACTGGAGATGATGTCAGTTTATCATTGGAAGGGATCAAGACACAAATGAAGTCTAATCCTTTGAATTTTACTGAAGTATTTATAACTAAAAGCCTTGAACTCCACTTTTATGTTCAAATAGCTTCAGTTTCCTATCTTGCCCCATTGGGTATCAGCGTCGCATACTAACCAAACAGATAGCTGCCGAACATACTATATCAACCAGAGGATTCATTAATTAGGGAAGAAAACATGAATATATTCTATAAAAATCAGCTGCAATGACTGTCAACGTAATTATGTTGACTAATCCAGTCATCGAATAGCCCAAAGAATTTATGAACATCGCTTTGCAGGCAAATGACAATATATCCTTATTGGTATCAATACATGCAGACAAACACAAATTCAATTGTGACAGCATGGAAATAATATAACAAGTTAGCTTAAAAACTGGAAGAAACTTCTTGGAAGAATGGTACTCCAATCGACAAATGATGATCAACAGAAATGTGGATGTTGACCAAATATGGTTCGCCCAACTGGAAATCGGTGGAGCAAATCAATAATGAAACAAGAGGTCAACAGCATAGGTCAAACAACAATAAAAGTTATAAAGGCCACTTTCTGCTAACATTTTCTTATAAAAATTCATACAACTTGTTAATGGTCAACTTATATCTGAAGCAAATGCTGATGAAGTCGCTTAACCAGGTTAAGAAATATCAAAGAACAAACCTCAAAGCCTGAAGGAAAAACAATTTTCAGCCTTTGGTTTGGTGCACAGATATGGCCAAGGAGGAGTACTTCAGTTTACTTAAGTTATAACCGTCACTATGTATGAAGCATCCTTATGTAGCCATAGTAACCTGAACTTACAAAAACCTACCTTGTCAATAGAATTTGTACCCGTATACTGAGAGTGATATGCTTCACATTTTTATACCTGTTTTTGTTTTACCACTAACATCCTAACTTTCGTATTTGTATTATATTAACTATTCACATAAAAATTTGACAAATTCATGGGTGATCTGGTTGTTTGAAATCTATAACGCCAGTAAATCATATCCTTCAGATAACCTTCGTCTTCTTATTACGCTGTCTGAATGAAAATATATAAGATAAACTTGGTGAAAGTAGGCTCTTAGTGAATTTCTGTTTTTTATGATGAGTTCATTAGGTAGTATATAAAAACAGAAACAGATGAAGACTGTGTTCCAGATGCTGAAATAAGACCGTTGCACAAGTGACTGCGGATTCAGCGTGATTAGCTCAAGAAGAAAAAAGTTAAACTGCTGAACAGATCGATCTAAGGAAGACTAACTGTTAGGAAATTTCAGTAGAATTTTCCTATTAACCCAGTATTGACAAGTAAACTGAATGAAGGATTACTTTTTGTGTCACTTTTGTGTCCGTCAGTCTAAATTTTTCCATGGAATATGCCAGGTCAACCGTTGCTTAAGGAATATTACTTTTCGCCCTCTAAAATACACCCCAGTATGATAGAGAAAATGCCTAACAAAGTTTGTATTTAGCTCAGTACTAGCCTACGTAGTTCAAACAAAGGATGAAGGTGATGATTATAAACCATTTCCCATCATCTATTGTATTCTAAGCAATTTACCAAAATTATGAATAATGCAAGAACAAAGACTTTAGAAAAATAGAATGAGCTCATTTTATTTCATGGTCTCTCATTAGCTGCAAACAGCCTACAACTGAAATGAAGTATTAGTATTAGTATTGGTATAACACACTTTAAATATGTAGAAATGAATGAAGATTCGAAATCGAAGCAGTGAGTCCAGAATTCACAGGACTAGTAACCACAAATCTTAGTTAAAATCAATGGTAATTTAAATATGATGAGACAGAAATTTGTGGTGCTGTGGAGTGGGTGAGGAAAGACAATAAACAAACAGGAACGTAAAAAAAAGGGGTTGTTAAGGAGCTAGTAAGTTACATGATCAGATACAAAAACTGGAAAACCTTTAAGTGACCGACAGTCAGTAAGTAGTTAGTGAGGAAATCAAGAAAAAGGAAGACTATATACATACATATGCTAAAAATCGTAAACAGTTACTAGGGTAAAGGAAGGTTATTACAGTATCTTTCTCAGTGCATAGGTCAAGTTGAAAATGTCCAGTGGCGAGAGCTTCCGCAAACCTTAATAAAAATGGCCTTCTTTGTTTATTGATTATCCTGAAAGATTGCAAAACATCTACCTGATGTCCTGTTTCCATCGGGTGTCAGGTAATTGTTCTGGTAAAAACCTCGCTACCTTTCAGATATAGAGTTCTTGGAATATGCTCATGAAGCCAAGTAGATGCCCTTATTTCCGTCCATCACATCTGCTTGCCAATTCGAGCACAGGTGAACTGACATACACAGTTGGAGTTGACGTGAGATGAGTATTTGTCTAGTTCCGACTGTTATCATATTGCAATGCAAACTGAGATCATTCTGGCGGCAGGAAAGCTCCTTAGTGCATCTTTTAATCTCCCGCCTATCATTTCAGATGTCTCATCCTCTTTGAATGCTAGATGAAGGAAAACGGACTTCTTCTGAACAATCTCTCAATAAATTCTTTTTCATGCTTCATGATGAATTTCTTCAGAAATCCATTCTCTATAAAAGTCTTCTCAATGATACTGGATTCTTTTTCTTGTTTGTCTTTTGAGCACAGCTTTCTAGTGACTAAACCACGTTTATAGATGACAGACAAATGGACTGGTCAGTACCTTCACTCCAGTAATTTCTATCTTGTGTTTTCCTGACTCACTGTCTTATTGTTAATCCTCGAATTTCCATCTTTATTCATTTCCACATATTTAAAGTATGTTATGCCAATATTAGCTTCGTCTAGTTAACTAGTTCACTAGTTACCAGCCGGTCCTCAGCTCAGATAAAGAGGGAAGGTTGGGCATACGGCAAACAACCCTACCCCAAAAAACCAATCCAACCGCTAAAGAAACTTCAAAGCAAAGACAAAATATAAAAAGTAAAAACAAACTTATTCCTCACTGGAATCAGGGAGACGAGATGACTCCGGTTGATGAAAGCCTTCGGAAAGCCAATTGGCTGATGTGTCTTCTTTTGATGAAGGGGGAAGTAAACATGGGGACATAGAATATCCGCACAATGTTTGAAGCTGGTTGTCAATGGTGCTCAGACTGCAAAAGAGATGAGGAGGTATGGCATAGTAGTGCTACGAATCTGAGAAGGTAGACGGAATGGAAGTGGACTCTTCAAACTCTTAACTGCAGAGTCAATAATCTACTTCATTTGTTTAGACGACAACCACGAGCACAGTGAGGGAGTGGTTTTTATGACGTCCCCCTCCTAAGAACATTGAAGGTTCTCACGCAGTGGGAACCATTCTCCTTCGGGACCAGGATCATGACAGCAAGATTCAAATCGAAAGGAAAGAAATTTACAACCATGTAATGCTAGTATTACGCACCTACAAATAATGCAGATGAAGAGAGGAAGGAGGAATTCTATAGACAACTACAATCAGTAGTAGACAAGACCCCACTCTAGATGGTGACATCAAAATTCATTCTAATGGGTGGTGTGACATGAATGCTAGACTGGGAGAGGACAACACAGGAAGGGAACTCATCATGAGTTGAGAGGCACTCAGTGAAGTGATGAATGAGAATGGAGAACTGTTTGCATACTTATGCGCATTCAACGATTTGGTGATTGGAGGCGGGCTGTGTGCACAAGCACAAGGATATTCACAAAGCGAAATAGGTTCGATTTCAAGAGACACCAGGACACACTACACTACAAATCCGATCGACTTCATCTCAGTGTGAAGAAAGGGGAGATGCAGCCTACTGGACACAAGTTGATGGAGAGGAGCAGATGTAGATTCACAGTACTCACACCACTATCTAGTGCAAGAAACATACCTTCAAAACCAAGTTGTAAGCCTTTACTTCAAAGAATATGGTGATAGATCAAAGTTCAAGTTCTAGTTTAACACCCAGAACAGAAGCCGAAGGCCGAAACTACAAAAGACGTCTTCACACCAGCTATCACCACCACCTGCAACTCGCCCAGAAATACCACCAGCAGCACAGACACACAACTATCAGTCAACACAAACCCTCCGACAAGAGCATGTATGAATTCCTAAACCCCATGAAGTTGCTGAAATCCGGGAAAGCAGCAGTGCCAGATGGAATCCCTCCAGAAGCACTGGAAACAGACGCAGAGACAACAACAGACATGCTCACACCACTATCGCAGAAGGTATGGAAGTAAGGAAAGGTATCTGTTGATTAATTGGAAGAAGGGCTACCTTGTCGAATTCACGAGGAAGGGAGACCTAATTGTTTGCAAGAGCAAGAACTGGCACGGAATCATGCTGCAGACCCTGTCCACCCGAAGCAAGTTATCACGCCCATTGTCTTCCTGCAGAGACTCGGAAGTGCTCTGCATTGAAAACTGTCGTCCGTAAGAGACTGGCTGGTTTCAGGAAGAACAAATCATGTGGGCATCAAGTTGCAACACTACACTACACATCATCATCATCACAGAACAACAGTCAACTTTCTACCTCACCTCAACTTCATTCACTTTGAAAAGACGATCGACAGCGTCGACCGAGAAGTAATTTGGAGACAGCTGTTTCAACACTACGGTTTCAGTGCCACAAACCTTCACCAACATCATTGAACAGCAGCTATATGCTATGTGATGCTGTATGCCAATTAATTCACAACACAATGGAGAGCTCAGTGATGCCTTTGAAGTGGAAGTGAAGATAGGCAGGAGTAAGACAAGGTTACTGCCTACTATCATCGATGATCTTCCTGATTGTGGTTGACTGGACTGGACTGGATGATGCAAGAAAATGTAAGGAGCGAGAAGAGGGTTATGCGCTGGTTGGACCGATGAAAAGATTCTACAAGATTTGGATTTCGCCGTTGATGATGATTTGTGTCTAATGTCTTGTCGCACAAACTCGAAGATCTACAGGCGGAAACTAACAAGTTGGCATATGAGGCGAGGCAGTGAAGACGTGACTTGAGGTGAAGGTAGAGAAGACAGTGGTGATGAAGATGCCCAATCAACAGACCAACAACAAAACAACAGCATCCACAACAGGCACCAATCACCATGAAGGGGAGAAACCTGAGGGGAGTTGTCTCTTTCACCAACGCAGGCAACATCATCTCAACTACAGGTGGCACAAATGAGGATGTGAATTCCAGGTGAGAAAAGCAAGACAAATCTTCATTAACCTGAAATCATTTGAAGATCTACTGCACTGCACTCAGCATAAAGAAAGTGATCAGCATTTTCAACAATAATTCAGTCAAATCAGTGCTTCTATGTGATTGTTGAGAGACTTGTCGGGGTGTTGCGAAAAGCATTTCCAACAAACTACAGACATGCCTCATCAACAGCTGCCTACGCTGGCTAGATACTGAAGTTTAGATGGGAGAAATGAGGACTTGTGGGCAGTCGTGGAGCTAGGTTCAAAAGATTGCAGAGAACAGAGTGCGCTGGAGACGTGCTACTGAAGCCGTTTGTTCTGCTAGGAACCCAATGGACAAATAATAAAAGACTATCCTATACAATGATAATTCTACAAGAAATCAGCTAGACATAAACTTAATTCAGGTGGCTCGGGTGGCAATTCGGAAGCATTGTTTTTCATATTTTCAAATCTCTTGCTGGTCCTTTTAGCAAAATATATTACTGACAAATGTAAACGCATTTAAAAGTCTCGTGTAGGAGACGCCATAGATTACCCATTTTTGCTTCACTTCATTGTTAAACTTCATGGGGTAAACTAAACCATACTATTCTAAAAAATCTGACTACATATCGTTTATCATCAGTTTTGAAGAAAATATCCCTTTTCTTTCCAAACCATTAAATTTCATCAAGTTCAGTCACGATGAGTGAAGTTTACTCTTCATTGATGAAGAATACGATAACAGTGTCATCACCCCTCGTAAGTAAGTGCCAAGGCTAAGTGAAGATTTGTCCAACCAGGCCGCAATTACTTCATAGTCAATGCCTGTTAAGATGCAATGCGGTTCAAACTCATAACCTTCATATACTAGGGAATGTGTAAACTGGGTGAATGAATAATCACTCAACTAAGATGAAATAAGTTTTTCATTCAAAATATTTAATTTATCATAAAATTATATTTAAATGAACTTCAGATGTCAAGTTTAAAGAAAAGTCAGAGAAATTTAATTTGATCTTTTTACAAACCAACTGGTTAGCCAGATAAAGGAAGCATCAAGCTGTTTAGAAAAATGAATACTTGTTACCAGTTTCATCAATAAAAATTCTATAGAGGTAAGTTGACCAATTCCGATCATAATCTACGCAAGACCTTTTGCTCACTTTTAAACTTTTCGACTCAACAAAATAATAATTAACGGTTTGAAAATTATCCATATTATCTCCAAACTCATGTTGACTGCTTTCCATAAGTGAATGTCTTCTGGATTTAAAATCTGATGTAACTGATTTACAGGGGAAGCGTTTTTGGGAATAGTCCTCTTCACTGACTGAAAAATTGGTTACAGAAGTTGATTTATCTTCCAGTGACAAAGCGGCTAGGCTGATTGATGTACTTGATGGACTACAGGGAATTTGGCGAACCATCCCATGGGTAAACGGAAATCTTGGAGAATTTAAAGAAATTTGGGAAAGAGGTGGTGAACATTCAGTAACACGTTTCGGCTTGTCAACCTTCACCACTTTACTAGACGATCTTCTGTTCATACTGGGATAACTAGAGTGAAGTTTGATTCTCGTTTCGAATTGCCTGGTCCAAACGAAAATAAGAAGTGTATTTTATAAAATAAAGTATACAACTGCTGGCTACAAAAATCTAATCGAGTAGTTCTCATCAAGTTATTCGCAAACTACAAGTGGTCATATGGGCATTATGCATGACATATAATATTCAAAGGCATGAGCAGCTGAATATCGCTATTTAATCATGAATTTTATTGAAGTTGGTTGACTTCAAAGTAGTTTTTATCACAAAAGGACATTAGTTGGAGAACTAATGAAGAGCTGTGGCACTGGTTAGCTGTTTCATCGTACATTAAGACTCCCCAGCAGTGAATACTTGTGACCTTATGATGGACCTAGTAGAGGACCATCAAGTCTCACTACCAGTGGGTAAATCCTGAGAATCCACTGAGTATCATCTTGTTCTCATCCATTACATGGTTCTGGATGTAAAGATTCTGTGAGAATCATTCGCCACTTAGGAACACTTTTACACTGTTCACTCTAATAATTGAATTAATGGAGAATTCCTTACTTCGCTTAGAAAGTCTAGCTATGGTCAGTATATAATCCTCAGTCTTATCTATTTTTCTATTTGCAGTCACACGAAAATACTGTTTACAGTCTACAGTATACTAAGTCACAAGTTAACACTTTGTTCTTTGACTGATAGTACTGAAATATTGCTAAACGTCTTACTTTTCTCTGTACTAGTTTTTGGCAACCGATTCTTGCGAACGTGCCAGTACACTTCATTTCGTAATATTGCTAAGTGTGTAAAGCCACATAAATTTGCCTGTTTCAACTTTTGGATGCTACTGGTCTATTACAGTGATACATATTACCAACCCCAGTTTATGATCTAACTCACTGATTCAAGTTGTTCTTCAGTGGTATGATTCATTTACATTTATGAATAACGACAACAGGTTAGTGTTTTACCCAAATCATATTTACCAGTCAGATCTTCGTAAGTAGGTGATTTTTTACCGGAAACATATCTATTACTCAGGCTGTAAACATCTTATGAAAATGAATTTATCATTATTACTGTATTCATGCTAACATAGCACAAAAGCGCTCCCTAGACGTGTTTAATAAGCATGTTTTATATCATATCAAGAACGTTTTTTTGATTAGTCATAGTAGAGAAAGTATTCTAAACTACTGTATGAATCTAGTGTGTCCTAATTTAGAGTCGATCGCTTTTGTTTAATTATCTCTTCAAAGCAAGAAAAGACCAGGTGGCTGACTAACTGATTTCATTAAGGCTTTCGACTATATTTTCATTCGAGAATTTCCACAAAGTTAAATGGCTTCATGATTACCAAGAGGATTACTGACTACACATAGGATCGTATTGGAGATGGGAAACAATAAGTAAAGTTCAATAAAATCTTATCCTCATTACCAGTAGATAGTTATGTAACTCAAGGTGTTATCTAAACCCTCTTTCTTTTCTACTATATTTCAGTGAAGTACGATTAGAAAGAGTGTGGTCATTCTTAGTGGACGGAAAAATCTATCTGATCACTTAAATAGTTCAGAACGACTGTTCAAAATTGCTGAATACAGTGATTGGTGAATTCTTGTAGCTCACAACCCCAATATGCCATAAGATAGTACCTGATCTAGATTCTCAAGTATCCAGATTCCGTCACAAGGCTTTTATGAAGTTCAATAAGACTATTTTTAGTTGTAAACCAGATATCTATCAAACCTTATTTCGAATACGAGATATAAGCAGCTAGTCCTCCTTTCAAATATGAATCAGTTGCACCACAATGTGTTATGCGTGCAAGGACAAGAAGATGGAAGTGTTTTCAAACTTCTCCTACAAAGTGAGAATAGATCAAGTAGTCTTGGTTGTATTGTATTCTCTGAGCTGGATTGTTTAAATAGCCTAGCTGCACCTGAGCTACAAATATTCTCCATAGATCAAGTAGACCTGTTTCCCCTGTCTTATCGCACACTTTTAGGAGATCTCATCTTGGTATTCTATATCTCCTTAGGTGGTAATTTCTCCTACCTAGCTCTGCCTTCTAGAGCTTTCCACTTGGGAGAATGTCACCCCAAAGTTTAAACTCACTGTTGACTCGATGCCATTTATAAGTTTGGTTCTTGTGTCGCACTCATGAGCATTAGTAGTCCCTACGGCAACAAGTAGTCCTAACATTTTACGCTCTTTCTCCAAATCATAAGGATTAATTCAGACCCTGTTCTAAAATCTTTAACTTCTAGAAACTGAAACTGAAGTAAACAAGACCAACTTTTTACTCGTACTCTAACATCCCTCTAACTAGACTTTATCAAGCATAAGACTCCTTGAGATCAATAAATTTGGTAAGAGAACAGAAAGAAGAACAAGACTTTTATGCAAGAAATTTGAAAGTAGCAGTTAGGAACTTCAGTTCCCCCAATATACATTACTTAACAAGATAAAGCATGTTCCTTTCAATGAATTAAAATATTTAACACTGAGAAGCCAAAAACTTAAGTAGATGCTATTAACTCAATAGTCATAAGGGACTTAACACTTAAATTTAGCTACATACGAAAAATGTGCCAAAAATTGTTGCACAACACTGATGTAAACCCAAGTCATTTGTATATTCAGTACCAACGACTCATGAAAAAAAGTGTTAATATGTATAAAGAAGCACGAATAAAAGTAGTGAGATAACTTACTTTTTACAAAATTTTAATTAATCCGTAATTTACTAGATTCTTATCAGAGTACCCGATAAGTGTGCAAACACAACATTCAAGCAATGAAATAATAAACTGAATTTGCCATCTGAACTATAATCATTCCTGTAAACATTTTCCCTTATTTATATTTATGTCTTTTGTGGTCCAAATCACTCAAATACAATAAATTCTGTATCCCCCTATCGTTAGGTCATCATGTGATTTGCATTACCATAAAAATTAGTCAGTTAGTCATGCATATTTATACATATTCACTGAGACATGGTAAATAAAACTCATAGCGTCATAGTTTATGTAACATGGTTACGTCATTTGGTCTGTTCGTTTAGGCCCTAGTTTAGGTGAGACTGAAGGTCAGGAAATACAGCCAATTGGTATGCTTTGGTAAGACTTCATCCTACAATATTTCTTATCCATTATATATGAAAGATTTCATTGAAGCACTTATTTCAGTCTTCTCAACTTAATAAGAACTATGATCAAGATATGACCGGATGGCATCACTAATATTGGGTGTAAGCCATAGCGTGTTTGAAATGATATAATTCCAACTTTTCTCACGAAAACCTCGTCTAACTTTCTTCAAGGAGATAATGAAAATAAAAACATCAAAAATATATAAATGAATTCAGAAACCTGTACCTAATCTTCCCGTACAATCGTCTTTGCCTAGTCTTTGTTTTCTCAAAATATAATTGCTAATCGTTCAGTGTAGGACTCTATATCACTTGGTATATGATGCGCTTTGCCGCATTAAAATGCGAAGTACTCTTGCAAGATTGGCAAGAGCCTGTGCCTGCGCTCATCCTAGGTAGGGAGCCGTTAGAAGTAGTCGAAAAGTTCGTGTATCTGGGTAGCTGTGTGAGTGCCGGTGGAGGCGTGAGTGAGGGAATTTTCAACAGCATATCGAAAGCTAAAGTGGCAGACGTCAGTGTGGGCCACCTTTAGCCCTGACGTCACGTTGGTCTGACCATGAAAGGTTGAGTTTACAAAGCCTTGGTGCTAGCGGTCCTACTCTACGCCTGTGAAACCTGGCCTTTCCGTGCTAAGGATTTGCGACAACTCTGTCCGGTCATAATTGCTTCATCGTGCCCAAACACGCTGTCATACCTCAGAATTACTCACATAGTATTCATCCCAGGCTGAAGTCATTTTCAGAACCACTAAAAACCTGGAAGTACTGGAGAGGCGTTACGTCCCAGTTTCGGACTTATCACCAGTACACACCGGCGATTCAGCAAGAGATTTAACCCAGGACTTTCAGGTCTTGTGGCAAGCAAATTAACCATTCAGACGCTAGGTCAGTGTTCAATGGTCCAAACTTTCCTATTAATTTGCGGCATAGCGTGACTATCTTTCAAGGACAACAGTTAACATATCCTTCATATCCTACCTGGTTCACCCCACCGGCCATGACTTCTCAACTTGGGAATGTCCATCTTTAAGCATATCACTAATGCAGTTTGGGGTTTAAGGGAATTTTATTTATTTCAACGTAGTATTCATTATGGGTTGACAAATCTATAAGTACAATGAATATGTGAGTCATTTTAGTTGGTATGTAAGGATGAATTATTACTAACAAATTTTTCATTGATTATGGAAACCATCCCAGGACGAGACAGATGTTCAGCGTTCTCATTTATTCAGTAGTTCCGCAAATGATTTCAGTTCTAGATGAATACTGACATGAAATTAATAAAATCTTATAAATCTCAGAGTAAATTTTTAATGATTCGTTGGAATAAGGTGGAGGTGAATTTGAGTAATATTGGTGATGTTAATAGTAGTGAATCAAATCAATTCAGATTATGTTGTTACTGATGCAGAGATAATGACGATGAGAATGATGTTAAAGGTAACTGCGAGAGTCTCTCTTTTTACTGACCGATTAGGCACTGTCCACTGACAGCTAACTGCACTGCATCTCGCCTGTTCAAACTGTCTGGGTTTGAAACAAGTGGTCACTTTGATGCATTTGCATAATGTAATAAGACGGAGGTTATATCAGAAATCTAATGTATTTGCGCAATACATTTCGAGCAATCTGATCATATATTTACTTTTCAATGAATTTTATATGAAGGATGAAAATATGGTGGGATAAAGTAAATAGATTAGGTGAATATAAAATTTGGAAAATTTCAGGATGCTAAGGAGTAACAATACATTTTCATACCTTCCTTGGCATTAAAATAAGATAAAGATTACTGTGGAAGGCATAAGATAAGGATACGTCGTTTGTAAATACACAAAGGGGTTTGGACTTTCGCATAGCTAAGAATTCAATGATCTTACTTATATGGTCTTGACGACTCCTATAACATTGTCTGTAGGCTGTTTCGGGATCAATTCTGTAACCTGTTTCTATAATGTGTTTACCTATACAGGATGACGTCTGTCTGTCCCCTTATATTGATTGGATTATTTGAATGTAATTGTTTTTCTAGCCATTAAGGAATATGCTCCACTACCCTCTATTTCATGATTGGATTGCTCCTCCTAATGTATGTGTCACCACACACACAGGCATATAAACTGGTATACATAGCGGGATGTGACGTAATCATCAATTTAGTGATGAGGTTTATTTTGAAGCATAGGTCTCGTTTCTCTGTGGTAGTCGGCCTTTCCGCATAGTACGTTTTTAATAACTTAATTAAGCCTTCGTCACAGGATCATGCTATTTGACTCCCCCTTATAGGGTAGCGTGATGTAAATATCCTTCTTCGGGACGGAATACTAATTAGTTCGCACCACTGAGACGTTTTTACGACGATCGAGTTTGTCCATTTATGTAAGGTCTCGGCTGTTAATTCTCCTAGACATGACCCAAAATATTTTTATAGAACCATAGTTTTGTCAGTTTCGTGGTCAATTTCTGTAGCGCAACTAATGATGTGATTCCTAGTTTCTTAAAACCTGCTGAGGCTTCTGAGGAATTTGATTTAGACGTTGTCTATGCCCCCTCACCCTTACGTTTAAGTACCTGACTGTCTCCGCTAAATGTATTGCATTGGAATCAGAGGATTTGATCTCATAAACACAGTTTGTTGATTTTCTTTCTGTACTATGTCTTTAACTTTCATTAAGGTAGGGAGTAGGGTATTCGTTGCACAGAAGTAGATCCTTGTGTCATACTGGTTAATAACTCTTCCAGTTTCTTGCGAGGTTTCCTTAAGGTACAGAATTGTCATCACGTTGACCCAGTTCTTCAGGGGGGGGTGCATTCCCAATTTTGATCATTATGATTTTTTACAAATAAAACTTTGGGGTAGTAATTTGTCTCCAGTGGACAGTAAACTGACTTTAACTCTTCCTTATTATTCTCTTCTGCTGACAACAAGACTGCAGTATACCCCCAGTTTTGCATAACTTTTGCCTGGTGTTTACCTATAACCTTAGAATAACTTATCATTCCTGTTTTCACACGGTTGCTAGATTTTGTTTTTCCTCTGCCTTGAAGGCTGAACTCTCATTGGTTAACTCTTCTAACCGATATGTGGATTTGTTGCTGTTATGTATTCAGCATCGCTGTCAGCTGTTTTGACTATTGAAATGGTGGAGAATATTTGTATCTCAGGTGGATGGTCTTGGTTTTATTCTGTTCTTTGAGCTCAGAGAAGACAATGTTTTGACTACTGCTGAGACGGTAAAAGCCCTCTGTCAACGGTCCGTCCTATCTCATCGTCTTCGCGTGTCCGTGATATTCTTGTTATTGTGGTCGACGTTCTGATTAGCATTTAGAGTCGATTCGTTTGTGCGTTAGGTTCGTATGGCTAGTAAACTATTAGGTCACACTAGTGGTCATAGCAAAGACGACAGGACAGAATTGTAAAATCGGTTGTTGAAAGTAGTGTGATTACATTGATATGATCATGAGCAATAATTTATGTTAGAAACGTCATCCAGTTAATAATCTTGTATCCCTGTGTGCTGAAAATCAAGTCAACAAATGTAATATTGAATTACATCCTACTACGGTGCCCAAGTTATACACTTATATTTAAGACGACTAGGTGTGTTAGTGGAATTTCCAACAAGTGATACTTCAGTGGTCAAACCTCCTTGAATATCTTGATCTCTACTATGTTTGTACGTATTTCTTACACCGCATAACAGTGCACAGATTTCTAAACAGGATAAACAATTTGAAAATGATTTACAAATTGCACGGTTCACGTTGACATTTCTCACAGACGACCACGCTTCCAACTGTTAACTGTGGTATCAAGAGGTTTTCCTTCGTACAAAACTGGTTGAATCAACATGGATGGTGTAGTTTGTAAATCACTAGGAAACCTTTCGTCCTGTTTAAGGAGTAACAGTTCATCCAGGTCAGTGAGTCAGATCCAGTTGGTTTAATGAATTTGACTTTGTGAGCTGAATTTATCCGGGTAAACCACTGACAAGCTAGTCTCCAAAGGAGCAAGATGGTCGTCCGCTGCTTAGATCACTCTGATCTGGCCTGTGCAATCTACAGATCAGTCTGAGTTGTTTCTAACTGCTCAAGTTGTGTTTTTAGGTAAAATACTGACAATTCATGCTGATATTCATGAATTCAGTAAATCCCGCCTCAATAACTTGTCCCATTTGCTCTAAATTTTTATCGCAAAAGAAATTTCTTCAGTCTCAAGATTATTGCAGTTGACCTAGTAAATTGATATTTTATCGTACAAAGCAATGACATAAATATTTTTAGACTTTTAGGCGTCACTCAAGTTGTTTGCGATGGGAAGACAGACTGTCAGTGTTAATTTTCTTTAAACTTGATTTCAACGAAATTCCGAATCAAGTTTTTAATAACTTACAATAAACTTCTAGGTTACCTTAAAACTATTACAAAAAATAGCGACAAGGAGAGCATAGAGCAGCAATTTTCTTTTAAAAACAGAATATAACCGATAAGTTTCGGCGTAATTACTCATAAAATAGTATGTTTCTTGAGCAGGAATGAAAAAGAAAACAATCCAGTTATCCAATACTTGGATTATTCGTTTTCTCAACTCTTTTCCTAAGACAGTCAGAGTTCTAGGAGTTTTGACAAAAAACTAGTCACTACAAGGTTGGAAACAAGACTTTTAAAAGCACCGTACTCACCTTTGGATAGTCACTAAACAGTTTGACAGCATCTTATTTTATGGCAGATGTTATGATTCAGTCAACAAAAGACCCTGGAAGTAGGTTTCATGCCCTTTAGGTATGATCAATAAGGTATAAATTCATCTTCTGAAGTTCAAAATCTTGTATCTGTCAGTGCTGTGACCGCATGCTTAAGCACTTGACGTTCAAACCACTAGTAATCACTTTTAGAACTGGATTACGGACAGTTAATGGCCTATAGATGTAACATAACATTCTGACAACGAGTTTGTAAAAGATCATTGGTGGTGAATACTGGTTAATTTAAATTCATATTATGAATGTGTCACATATTTTAATCAGTTATTGGAATTACGTTTATATAACTGAAAATGGCTTCATAAATTAAGAGTTTCCTTGTATCAATAGATCCAAAGTTCAGTATGAGTATATATATATATATATATATATATATATATATATATATATATATATATATATATCCGGTACTGCGGTACTGTTGTACCACGGCTAACAATAGAGAGTGATGTGGTTGAATGTGTTGACCACCTCACTTACCTGGGAAGTAGAATCAACCCTGGTGGGTTAATTGCCGATATGATCTCTGCACGGATACAAAAGGCTCGATTGGTTTTTTGCCAATTTGCGCCACCTATGGCGCCGCCGTGATATCCGTTTGTCTCTTAAGAGTCGCGTGTACTGCACAGCAGTCCGCTCTGTTCTACTGTATGGCTGTGAAACATGGCCATTGAAAGTGGAAGATATAAAAAGGCTTCAGGTGTTTGACCACCGTTGCCTTCGTAGTATAGGCCATATTCCGTGGTGTCACCACGTGAGTAATGCAGAAGTCAGGTGTAGAGTTTTAGGGAGTAGAGGTAAATCAGTAGACGAGGTTATGAACCTTCATCCATTAAGATGGTTGGTACACAAGTTACGTACGCCTAGTTACCGACTGCCTCGTCACACAGTGTTGGCTGAACTAGGCGCAGGCTGGAAGAAGGCAAGAGGTGGCCAGACTAAAAAATGACATCAATGTATGAAGTGTTTAACTGTTGGTTTGAGCCATGTGGGGTGATGCAGACTAGGTGGTTGGAGTCTGTGGGACAAGAGGAACCAGTGGTTGGAGATTCTAGGTGAAATGGCTCAGAACCTATGTCAGTGGTGCAGATGTATACACACATTATCCTCATCTTAACGATGCCATATTGAATCTCACCATTTTGTCACTCTTCCTTTCTTTCTTCTCGTACTCCATATTTCTTGTGACTGCATTCTCTTATCTTTATCCTTCACCTCACTACCTTTCTACTTGATGAACTGACGTGAGGTGTAGCAACTCGGACCGTTACGCAGTAATGCCTAGTCCTATGTTGATAATGACTGATTGATATATATCTGTAATGGAGTGCGACACAATCCTCTAGATTCCTCTGAGAAGCCTGGAAACCCCTGAAAAGCCTTTACAGGCAGTCATAGCATGTCGAATGTCCGAGATAAACCACGTGATCATACGTGTATGACTCAGACTAGTTAAAGGGTTCTCTAGAAAAGTGTAGAACTTTCCAAGGCCATCAACAAATGTACATAAACCATTAATTTTTGTACATTTTCGACTGGACAATAAACCTTTGTCGTTTTTGCGATTATCAAGTGTGAAGTCTAAGGTTATTGTTCAAGAGTTCACTCGTATAAAGTTATATACCTATCTGTTTTTAACACAAAGATATATATATATATATATGTGTCCGCGAAATACTGATAGCTGGAAAGCAGTGAACAGATATTGCAGACTCCTGAGTAGTGCACTATCAGGATCTCACAAAACATCATACTTCAAAAATCTTAAAAATGCACTTTAATATTCGTCGACCGGATGAGAACTCATTGGTACATACATTCAAGATATTGGGCATTCAGGAAATTTCATCAGTAGCAAGAACATTTTCCTACCATGAAGTGTCAGTGATTGACTAGGGTCAGAAGATGTAGAGTGTTAGATTTTAAAAGCAGTCACTAAGTTATAATGCATTCAATGCGAGATCTGTTAGTTCTGAGCTGGACTACATGTGTGTGTGTATGTGCATATTTTGTGCATTTTCCGCCTATTAAATTGTTGAATATACTCATTAGGATATTAAAGAAAACAAACAATTCACCGGAAATATCCTTTTCTATGACAACATTCTCTACAGCGGCACAGTGACAATTTTATGCATCTTGTCATGCTATATGATATAGTTACAACTATTATGGTTCATATTTTATTGTAACACCTTACTTTTGATTATAAATGAAATATATTTTGTAAAATTCCAGTGAAGTAGAAAAATAAATCTCTGAAGTTTCGTGACTTCATGGAAATAGCTTCTTCAGAGAATAAAACCTGTACAAGTCATCGATAGTTTAAATAGACTATTTAAACTATCGATGACTTGTACAGGTTTTATTCTCTGAAGAAGCTATTTCCATGAAGTCACGAAACTTCAGAGATTTATTTTTCTACTTCACTGGAATTTTACAAAATATATTTCATTTATAGTCCAATTACCCAATGGTCAACTTATTCAACTATATCAGGTCAAATTTTGATTCTGAAGTTTACAAAATCTTACTTCTGAGTTTTTGATATGATTTAAAACATAAGTAAACTTAATATAACCTTATCACTGCTCATACACTTAGTTAAATAATGCTTTTAACTACATAGTTTGATAGAAAAGAAGTATTGAATAGCAATTTAACACCTGATGGTAGTTTGGTGTTCTCTGAGCTTTGATATTCTATCGTGAACGTTTCATTACTAGGCTTGGTGGTATCTTCAGCACTAACTGTATGAAGTTATGAAACCTAAACAAGCTTATGGTTTTCTAAAAAATCTGTTGTTTATTTGATGACAGATAAGATATAGTGACAATAACATGTTTTGGTCTTAAATAATAGGAAATATTGTTATCATCCATGCCGCTTTATATTTGAATGGCGAGTCAACAATTACGTTTTAGTAGGTGTGCTTTAGCCTGATAAGCTTGGGCAACCAGCTTACAAAAAAGTCAAATAGGTGCGTTTCACAATTTCCTGTAAGTCATATATGATGATTTTCTTTAATGCTACATATCAGCCATGAATTTTACAGGTGAGTTTTCCAAAGAAAAACATGTCAGCACTTTGTGCAAGCGAAAAATCTCCATAGTACACTAGGAATATTTAAAACATCAAATTTTTGTGCGAAATTTTCGAGCGTATGTAAACGATATTTCAGAAGAATGCAGAAAATGATAAATGAATACTCAAATAAGTAGTCATTGCCCTAGCTTAAGACCAAAAGATATTGGTTATCATTTCCATGTCAACAGTACTAGTCATAGCTATTGAATATATGGAAAGTAGGTATGACTACCAAAGGACCTTACTGGAAAAATTCATGGACATTTATTTCAGTAATATAAGTGTAAAACTTGGGCAATGTGGTTGAATGTAATTCGATATTAAATTTGTTTATTTGATTTATAACACACAGTGATCTAGTATTATTTACTTGATGACGTTTTTAGTATAAATTTTTGCTTATGATCATATCAATGTAATCACACTACTTTCGACATCTGCTTTTTATAGTCTTGTCACTTCTGGTTCTTTGTTTCTATTGGTAGGAATAATTTCAATATCTCTGGTAAAGGTGTTGCATCATTTCTATTACCCTTGTTGGGTGCTGATTCGATGAACAAAGATTCAGTAATCAATCTCTCTGTCTGTACCTAATTATATTAAACTTAGGTTCAGTGGTTTTATTCCACTCTGTTGTATGGTTGCGTGTTAACGCATGCATTGCAATTTCCGAGTTTCTTTTAGATTACTGATCTTATTAGGGACTGTCATTCTATATTAACCTAAATTCCCATGTTCGGCTATTCTAATTGATCCCGACCTCCTAGTTCGACTTTTGTACTTGACCTTAAAGTCATTACATGGAATTTGATAGATTAGATTATTTTGCTTAACTGGTTCTTTCGGATCCCTCAGCCAATGAAGCTTATCTCTGAGTGAGTTTGTAGGTTTAACTGTCACTCTGATTCCAGCTTTATTCAGGATCCTATGTAAAGTTTCTGATGTACTTTCCTTATAGGGAAATACAATGGAGGCTGTGAACTCCTTCCTACTCGTGATGTCGTTATTATTCGTACTTGTGTTACTGTCATCTTTTCGTTTCTTGTATGTTGGTGCAAATTTCCTAATGATTTGCTGAGGATAATTATTAACTACTAGCGCTTCTTTTATGTGCTTCAGTTCCTTGATTAGACCCCTGCACTGACTAGTCAGTTTTCTATCTCTATCATTTAAACATTTGATTAAATTTGCCTTAACTGACACTTGATAAGATGACTTGAAGTCTAGATACCTGATGGAATTTGACGGTTGTCCGTAGACGGTGGTATCCAAATAATCATCTGTCCTTCATTTTATCCTGCAACCCAACACAGGTAATTCTCCTTGCTCATTTCATACCTCATAAGTGAATTGGATTGCGCCTACTACTGAGTTTGTATGTGTGAGGGAATTGTCGATATGTTCCGATTTCAATATAGTAGATGTGGCATCCGCATATGGCCACCATATTTTTGGTGCATGATTAAACGTTTGTAAGGCCATATTTTCCCAACTATCCATAAGTATTTCTGCTATGACTGGAGATGTTGGCGATCCCATTGTTACTCCTTCTGTTTGTTCACACATTTTGTCCTGAAACTTGAATACTAGGGAGTTTAGGCATAACTATATGCCTAGTATGATTTCATCAGCCGATATCTTAGTTCTGAGTGAATATTTAGTTGATTTCTGACTACCTCCAGTGTCATATTGATTGGTATTTTAATATAAAGACTAGTTACATTTATTTCAGGCATACTTCATTTATCGAATAGTGAACGCTACACAAATCAAATGGTGGTACTACCTTTAGGTTAGAAATTACTCTCATAATTATTTTTCTGCGTTAACAGTTACTACTATGCGCATATTACTGTAAATGTCACTGCATTTCTCTCGGTTTTTTTCTAGTTAACTTATGGCACTGTGCTGAAGTTCTTTGACACAAAATTCCTCATTTCGAAACCACGTCTACCTTATTTGTTTATTATATCTTACCCGCTATTATCTCATCGGGGAAACAACTGGGGGCGCACGCTACAACCATTAATTTGAAAAAATGAATTGAATGAAAAATGAGAAATTGAAGACATAAGAGAAGTAATATTATGAGAAGACATCATACTACTTAATAATAAACAGTACCATAAACTGAAGTATAAAAAATACAAATGTGTTGCCCAAAGAATAAGTTTTAGCCAATCGTGGAAAGAAATTACAACGGAAAACCCATTTATGTCAGAATTATCACGCTATTCCGACTAATCTAAAGCAACGAGATAATGAAATTTGACTGGCGGAATATTTTTCTTAAGATGAAAGCATTAAGCTGCTAACTTTAACCGCCTACTAAACTTCAAGGAGAATGTCGGTCATGTAACGATCAGGAACATATAATGTTTAAAAATGATTGAGAGGGAAAATTACAGTTACCTAATTTTTGCTGACATCTGATCGTAGAGTAAATTTGGTTGCAAATAATTAAGAATTGATTAAATCCACCTCAGAACCATAAACAAAAGATTCTTAATCAATTTTAACTCTGATACCTCAAGGCCTGCAAATAGTTAAATTCTCATGATTAATGTCATTTGATGTCTTCTTTTGCTTCTTCAGTATGACTAACTCAAGTGATGAAGTCTATGAAGATGCCACGCTAATGGATACGATAAGAGACTAGGACCAAACACAATAATGACGTCTAAATGAGCCATGGACATATCATGAATATAGAGAAAGCTGTATGAGTTACATCAGTTTAAACTATGTAAATATTTCAACTGGTTTTATTGTCTACGGATGCCTTTTATTTTTTGTTTGATTCCGCTGCAAGACATCAGACTCCTATCTCTAAGGGTATTATTATAATCATTATTGTGCCCGTTTTCATAAATTAATTTTCATTGACTGACACTAAAGGTACTACGAGACAGACATTAGAATAAGGTTTGTTTCACTCAGTTACAGTTGCCTAAAAATTAATTTGATTGGACACAGCCATAAAGGTTGAAACCAAGAAGCTGTACTAATCGTCCTTTGATTATTCCCATTTTCCCTGGATTTAAGGAATGGAATTGGTTCTTAATTTCGTTATAATTCATGTCTTAGATGTATTATACAGTGAAGCAGTGGGATTTACTGAATTTTTTGGGATATGCATTATTGTCCATGGTCATATCATAATGAAAAGTGGTTCAGTTAACTGTCTCACTAGATGACAAATGTGATAGGTCAAGGGAAATGGAAACGCATGCTAACACATTGCTCAAATTTCACGCTTATTAAAAGGAATTGTTTCTTGATGTCGGAACACTTTGCCTTAAGTAACTTTGCAGTTTCAGCCTGTGCATAAACTAACTCTACATGACGATCATGAATATTCTTCGCTGATATCAAAAGTTAATTAGAAAGTGTTACATAACCTTTTCAAGAAAGAACATTATTTACTGAGGTCATTAGCCCCATATTTTTGTCGATATTAATCTAACATTACTCTTAACTAATTGGTAAATATAGGTATTCGGATAAGCACCTCTGCATCAATCACGAATATTGTTTATTGAGACCATCGTAATTACTTTGTCGCAATTAATATCAAGATTGCATACAGATAACAGCAGTGATTGTAATTAACTTTTACTCATTGCGAACGATAAACAGTAGTAGGGCTATTGTAGTAACATGCAACAACAGTTACCTGTGGTACCTTACATCCATTTCGACAACGTAAAGTTCAAAACTAAAAAGGGTTATATACATTCATTTTCACTAAGCATTCCATATTCCTGGTGTAAAACAATCGAAAGAAGTATTGTGATGTCACCAGTTAATGTGGTACACATGTTTACCCTTATGATTACGCTGCGAATGACACGCAAACCACACAATGAGTGACGTGAATTTGGAAGAACTTTGCATCAATCGGATGCAACTGCAGAAAAGTCAACTATTACAAAAGAACCCAACCGAATGCTTCCAAAAACATTCCTAAAAAATCTGCAGAAATTCACCAATGAGTTCAGCTTTTTCATTACTTATGAAGGCGAAAGCAGTGAGAATAGCTGTGAAGTATATCTTGATGGCTACGACCTCAAAAAGAAAGATATTTTTATTATTTCTCTTCTGTAGATCCTATCGAGATGGACATGATAAAGACAATCGCTAGCAAACTCCAGCTGGTTCACTATTGCGAAGGAAAAAAACATTATACACCAACATTCTTAGTAAGCGAGAAGGATGGTGACCTACTATGACGGATAGTGGGCTCCTGTAAGTATCCCTAACTACCTAAACAAAAATAGGTGCATGTTGAAATTCACCTACCGGTCTAATTACACTTAGCGAAGAAAGATGGCACATATTGGATACACTTTGATTATTCAATAGTTTGTTATATTGTGCATAAATGAAATTGACAACAAAATCAGCAGTATCACATATTAGCAACGTCCTTATGTTGTCCAGCTGAATATATTTCAGTTACACAATCCAAGAGCTATTGTCGTAAAGGAGAGAGTTGTGGGGTGGGGGAGGGGGCGGATAGTGATTCAACTACCACCGAATTACTGTAGCACAACAACATTTCAAGGATAATATGCAAAATATACATTGAAAACAGATGGAACTGACTTTCATGACAGTATGCCATCTATGAATCGGCATTCATCAGTCTTCCAACACATGAACGTCTTGTGTGGTCTTCAATCACATTACAAATATGAATCTTGCACAGTGAATTACGTATACATTTGATTCTCATAATCCTTTAAGGGGTCTTTCACAGATCTCAATAACAGAAACGCAGCGAGACAAAGTTGCGCCATAAATATGGGTTCATTTTAAGCCATTTGAGTTCTGTTGTCACTCATCACTGAAATAAGGCAACTCTTTATTATAGACTGATACTTGTTCTTTCCCGTTGTTATGCTGCATTGAATAAATCTGTCTCTGTTGTCAAATGGGCTGTTGTGCGAGTGGTTCCATATTGCCTGAATAGTCACTATGCTCTAGTTTGATTGCTGATGACTATCAGTGAAATCCAGGATGTATGTTTCGTCCAATTCTGGTCTCGTCAGCTGGATGTACTGGCATCTCAGTGAGTGATGTTATCTCCTCTGAGACATGAACCACATATCGGTCGCTTCAAACTCCAGAGCATTATTCAAGTAGGAGCCCATATATCATTATAGTTTGATCTCTTTCTTCCAGTATAACAAGGGGGACTTGCAAGTGTCAAGAGTTAAAAACTCATATCTATCGATTAAGAGATGTCACTTCTGCCTTGGTGGCTAACGGGTAATGCTTGGGTGTTTGAAGTGACGGTCACGAGACTCAAGTCTTAGAATGAACAACAGCACTCACCGGGATGCAAGTATATACAGATGACGAGTCGCAAATAGGACAGAACGCATGTCATTGGTTCTACCGTTAGCCACTACCACGTAAATCGTGAAATAGGTAACTTCTCACCGACTTGTGCTGTTCCATGTTACTTCTCAATTTCCTGCTACCAATCAGGTTATCTGATTCTTCATCATTTAGGACTGGGAGATGAGTTAGATTGGTAATAGACGGAAAATTCTATTTCAAACTTTTTTCCTACACCAGTTAAATTAGGCTGCTGAGTAGCAAATGTGAATTTTCTCCATCGGTCATTGATCTAAATACTAATCAGTGCATTTAATTACTGTTTCTCAGTTATTACATGCACAGTAATCACTAACTGACATATTTGTTAGCCTAAGATGAGCAATTTTCACAGACTACATTTAAAGATTATTCAGAATAGCCATTTGATACTAAAATGGTTAACTGAATTGTAAAATCTGATGGAATTTACCAAATATATACACTCGTCATTATCCCCTTTATTATTATCCTTTTATTTTATAAATGTCAATTTGTTATCTACATCCAAAAACCTGACGTCTATTGAGAAAATAAAGCTGATACTGAGAAAATTTCTATATCTGGCGATGATTTATTCGCTTGCAAAGTATCTCATGTTCTACATATTAATAATCTCACTTCTTCTTATTGTTACCCAATATTGTATTTTCTTTTTGCCTGATTCTTAACTTATCCATCATTGTCACTTTCTACTCTACTATATATACTACTTAAGTGCATCGTTATAAGTAGCTTTCACTGCAATATTACTAATCACCAATAGCTTTTGGAAAACATTCATTCCTAAGATTATCAGATTTTCTGTCTATTGGCAAATATTCGCAAACAAGGATTTCGAAGTTATTAAACCCTGAGCTTTAATCTCGCCGGGTTAGCTAGTTCACCAGTTTCTAGCCGGTCCTAAGCTCAGGTAAAGAGTGAAGGTTGGGCGTAGGGCTAGCAACTCTAGGCCGTAAAACCAATCTAACCGCTACAGAAACTCCAAAGCACAAACAAAATATAAAAAATAAAAACGAAATTATTCTTCACTGGCATTGGAGAGACGAAATGACGCCGGTTGGTGAAAGCCTTCGGAAGCCAATTGGCCGATGTGTCTTCTCTTCTCTTGATGAAAGCGAAAGTAAACGTGGGGACATGGAATGTCCGCAGTATGTTTGAACCTGAGGGACAAATAATAACAGTAATAACTTCCGAGATTTCATGCTCGAATTTTCCCCTGAGGGCAGTAAATGATTTAAACGACTAAACAATTTGAGCGCTTAGAAAACGGTTAATAGAAGAGACAGAAGGGGATTTATGACACCTCAGTAAAGTAGAAAGGCAAATTTCTGACATCTCACCAACTCGTAGAAGTCCTTTCTTAAAAAAAATCTGTACAAGCCGTCTCAGGCCTAAAGAGCAGATGAAAAGAGTTAAATTAAACTTTTAGTGTGTACATGCAAAAGAAAGGGACAGAACTTGTGGATGAGGTCAGCAATGACAGATTATTTTATCTTGATAAAAATAACAGGAAAACCTTCAGGACTATGCAGAGGCTATCATCCAAATACAAGGAAAGATGGAAAACTCAAAGATTCCAAATTGTTTCAACCCACAATATGTATTTTAATGGACGAAACTACATTATTTTTCTATTCTTCTGATTCCTATCTCAAATAATTCATTCTTCTGTTGGCTGAATGAACCACCACCATCAATGTAGTCAACATTTTCGCGCGGAAACGCTGGGCCTTGAAATATTTTGTCTTGAAAAGCACACTACCTACCATTTTTCAGTAATCTAAACTTTTAAGTGGATTATTTCTTGACTAAAGGTTAGGAATTCCTTTCAGCTGCATATGACATCATTTTAGGCCGGCTTAAAGGGGCCTTTATTTTATGCTGTTTAGCAGTATTGCATTCCATAATGCATTTACTGCAGATTGTATCCCAAATGTAAGCGTCTATCACAGCCATGTAGGCTGCAATTTCAACTACAGGTATCCAAATTTGTACATCTAAATGGCAGTCATCGACGGGTAATTACTTTCAGCGACATAGACCTTGCGCCTTCATACATTCCGTAAGATTTATGATTGATTCCGGTGCAATACCTTCTATTAGCGTAGCATGTAAAGTTCTGTTATATGCTGTTTTTAATTCGTATATAAATGTGCTTATAGGTGGAAGAAAGTTTCTCCCTCACCGAAGTACATTTTTTCGTCGACGTAGGAAATTGGAAGATGACATTGTGAAGGATGTCTTAATTTCGACTCAGGGAGTAATTTCGGGGGTCTTAAGAGCATTAACTACGGAAAAACTTCACAGGTTTTCCAAATACCCTAGTAAACCGAAATCAGAAACTAACACGAATCGCACCATGACTTTACATTTCCCAACGTAACTCCCCACTACAGTGTTCCAGAAGAGAACGCAGCTAAGTACACGCCCGACAACATTGCGGTTGATGAAAGGCAGATGCAGATGAAACTCAACCGTGAAGGTACACTGTATTAGCACGACCTAATTAAAATGAAGTGGGTGCAGCCGGTGAAACTGACAACGAAAATACTATGAGCGTTGACGTTTTCAGTGTAGCTGCTTAAACATGTCTGATGCAAGACACATCACTTGAAGCTTGGAAAAGAAAATTACAGATTGTACACGGACTTGTTCAGGAAATGCCAACAGACCCATGAACTATTTTGTACCGAACACCTGAAAAATACCTGACAAAGCTCATTAGGTCTGGCCTCTACCTTCATATTGCTTTAGAATAGAAGCTAAGTATGCTGATACTGCAATACGAAGGCATGAATACATGTGAGGCTACTGAGTTGCAACTAAGTATTGATAGAATATCATTATACAACGGTTCTTCACAACAGTTGTGGGCTATTCTACGTTGAATTTCGTATCCAATGATAACAAAGGTACTCTTAATTGGTGTTTACGGTGGCTTCATTAAACCGGACAATATGACGAGAGACCTTGATGAGTTCACTAATTTTGAAGAACCGCTTTTCAGCAGCTGTTGTAGTAACCTCAATTTGTTCCTTCGAACAAACCATTCAGTTTTTAGGTACTGTGCATTTTGGGGATTTTTGTCTTAATCAAGAATGTCTCATCCCTCTCACACACATGTCTAATTTGTTTAGACTCTGGTCAACTGCACACTTCATCCGTTAGTCTTATGTAACGTTTTTCCTATTTTTTGACCCACCTCGATTGCTTGTATATCTGCAGTACCATGATGTTCCCACTATTCTTATCATCACTTAGATAATTATGGCTACTATCATTATTATCTAACTGTTTACCATTTACCTGCTTTAGTTCCTTGTTACGACAGCCTGAAGAGTTCACCGTGAATAGTTTAATGTTGTGTGTCTAAGAAAATTTTTGTGTTACAGTAAAGTCTGCCGAGAACTATTTGAAATCAGTATTGTTCTTTCACATACCTTCTTGTTGTCTTGCATTAACTTAGTGGGCGGCAAGAGAGAGGTCCAGAAGGTTCACAGTCCTCATCACTAACTTTTTCAAGACTCATCTCAATGCTTAATTCCTGCGTTTTGACTAGATATCCAGCAAATGTGCAGTAACAGGGTGCTATTTGTATTTCAACTTGCGGAAGACTTTCGGAAGTCCAAGAGTCCTAAAACTGCGGACTGAATACACTCGAAATACTATTGGTGAGTAGCCTTTTGTTGCTGATCATCATTATCACTACCTTCAAAAAAATGTTTTATGCTTTGCACTTGTTTTCCAGTTCGCTCTTCCTTGGTGCGGCTGCTTTGGAGACCATAGCCAGGGTATGTAAAAATTGCTTGCATGTTGGACAGTCATGATGCCAATAAAATCATTTTGCTGTCTTTCACACTACTGCTAGCTTTTATATTATCCCCATAGCATAAGATCAAGTATTGAATTGTGGGCACGCCCTCTGCGTCATTTAGCATTGCGGAGAAAAAGTTGCGTCCAAGCGTGAAGTTTTGTTTTTTCTGTGTGTGCGCTATCACATTGGCCTCAGAAATCCGCACATCGTTTAAGCTATTTACCGTGCGTAAAGTTTTCACGTGTCACTCGCGCTCTCGCTTCACAAAATTGAAGATTTTAGGCACCCCAATAGCCCTCGGTGAAATAGATAGCCTACAGTGCACCCGCTTGGCGTGCTTATACCCCTAGATTTAAGTTAAGTAAATAATATAGACATCTCAGTGTAGCCTAAACAACATAACTTAGCATCCGCACAAGTTTTTGTTCTTATCAAATAGGTATCTGCCCTTAAGAAATCGCTATTTCTCATCTTCATTGTTCTTATTAATGGTCACTTCAGAGTCTGTAGTTCAGTTGTTTACAGCTGAATAAGTTAAACAATTTGTCAACATAAATGTCGGCTGCAGGCTAATTAACACACCACCCTTCGTAGCGTTTTTACCATATAACATGTCTTCTTATTAGCCGTTCGTAGGGAGTGTTTGAAAATAGTTAACGTGTCGAATATTTTGGTACTAGTGTGCGTCGACTTATTTAATACTGGTTATGTATTAAGTTGCAGCAAGAAAACTAGCATGTTACAGTCCCAACAAGGTCACGAATGGAGTTAAGAAGTCAGGGCTCAGCAACTGTTCGCCTAGTACTTCCCATAAAAAGAGAATGACTGTTGCTTCCTTCTGGTATCAACCAAGATTTGGATGAAAGCCGGACTTTTGAATGCCACAGTTAACTGGGCATCAACAATGTCAGGCAACGGTATCAGCAATCTGTGGCATGGTTTTGAGAATTGTCCTTGTGTGAACTTGACAGCCTCGGAGACCAATCACTAATTATTCACACTTGTGATGTACCCCGAATACGAGATCAAGAAAGAACACAGTGGAGTAGTCAGATGGCACAGTATATTTACGAGGTCGTGTCAGAATACCGGTTTGTTCCGACTGACGGGCCAAAGGGTCGATTACTAGCAGTGCAATGTTACACGACAGTGTGCCAAATTACGTGGATGCTTGACCGTATGCCTTCAGCTTAGCCAGTCCGGTAATCTGTGGAGATCAGCATCGATGCTGAATCTCGTCGAACCCTAGGCTACTGATTGTGGGGAAGTATGTGACGGTACACGGTTCATCGAGGTCAAGTCACCATGTTGGCCCTTTACTTCTTGACAGTAGGAGCCGTCTTCCAGCTGATTTGGGAGGGTCCAACAGAAGGAGCTGTCGCAACAGTGCTCACAACTGCAACGCACTTAAAAGCCAACTAATTCACCTCTCAGTTTTGATTTCCAGACTCAGTATTTTAGAGATTATGCATTCTAACTCCGAGGTGGCAAACTTACTAGCTCATGAATTCCAAATTAATTTCTGTCATTTAGGGGGGGGGAAACAACGCATCTGTCAGACACCCGTTTTGTAGAGGAGCTATACCATACAGAGTTTTTACCCTCTATAATTACATAAGCACTAAATAGTCTGAGTCCGAATAAGCCTACAGGAATTGATGGGATTCACTTAAGAGTACCCAAAGAGTGTGCTGAAGTTCTGTGTGCCCCACTGGCAAATCTTTTCAGATGCTCGTTTCTGGAAGGCAGGTTACCCCCTAACTGGAAACGGGGGGCTGTCATCTCAATATATAAAGGTTGAAACAAACTACTTGCGCCCAACTACAGACCGGTATCCCTGACCTGTTCAGTTGCGAAGTTCAGGAAGAGAGCCGTATATGACTCATTTCATGATCACTCGTTTAAGAACCCAATCTTAAACTACCGTCAACATGGGTTTTTTACCTGGAAGGACAAGTGGCACCAACCTGTTGGTAGCCTGGAACAGCTGGACTCTCTACCGAGCAAAAACAGCCTATTCACGTAGGGTTACCTGACTTTTCTAAGGCCTTTGACGTGGCAAATTATGATATCCTATGTAAAGGGCTTCCGCACTTGGGTGTACACGGAAAACTACTAATTTAGCTTAGAGATTATCTTTTCAGCAGGTTGCATTCAGAGCTGGCTCCCCTCCATTTAATTGGTTTCGTATATCTAGTGGTGTGCCTCAAGGTTCCATTCTGGGCCCACTACAGATTCTTGCTTTCATCGATGACCTACTAGGATCCCTCAATTCTCATTCACTACTATGTGCCGATGATCTGAAGATTTGGAGGGGGATATAAGTGTCGACGGATATTTCGGTCTTCCAGGAGGACCTTACCAAAATCCCTAGTTGGACTGCAGAAAACCTTCTTTCTCTCAACCATAAGAAGCGTCGGATAATATTAGTTGACCAACATAAGAGTAATCCTAGTTCTTACTCTCTGTGTGAAACAGATATCTATCACTCTAGCATGGAACAAGACTGGGGGTTACGTTAAGCGACACACCAGGATCTTGAGTCCACCATCGTCCTGCAGCCAACAAGGCCTATAGAGTCTCAGGGTTTCTCTTGAGAACTTTAGGGAGTCTAACTCCTCACGGCAGTGTACGCTCTGTACATTCGCCTTCATCTAGAGAAAAGCTCGCTTGTGATGTGCCCTTACTTGGAGCGTGACATGGCCATCCTAGAACAGGTACATAAAAGAGCTACGAAGGAAGTGATTGGATTACGGCATAAACCGTAACCAGATCGCTTGGTTGCTCTTAAGCTGCATCCGGTACAATACCCGGGGGTCAATGGGGTATGATCATGATGTACCGCGTCGCCCATAATCCTGTCCATCCTAACAGATCCCTTCCAAGCTTTAATCAGAAGCGCAATTTGGGGGATCACCAGTTAGGAATAGGGCCTGAGAAAGCACGTACAAAGATCCGTGCTAACTCATTTGCGGTTAGAGTATGTGAACTGTGGAAGATTCAGCTTCAGATTTTTTGCTTGAGGATAGGAGGCTGAGAGTCTACATTAATCCTTTACCAGTAGATTTTCGTGCCTGTCCAATCCCCCCCCCGGACGAGCTAATTGGCGATGCCTACACCACTCCTTCTGGGAGTCGGTTCCAGGCGCTGATTACTTGACGCGAGAACCAGTACTCTGCGGAGGCTGCTCGTTCCTCGCTTTTGTCTCCTACTGTATCCTCTGAGGTGTTCCGACTTGGTGGGAAGGAAACGAGAGATAGATCAGGCCCCAAGTCATTTCTTAGAATCCTGCATTGCATGACTAGGTCTCCCGTCCGTCTGCCATAGGATAAAGTGAAGAGGTTCAGCTCCATGGGTTGATCTTCACAGGTGAAGTCAGCCCTCGCAGGCGCTATACGAGCGGCTGACCCCTGAACCCTTTCTGGAAGGTCTGAGTCACCTTTCAGACAAGGATTAGCCGCCTGTGTACAGTTTTCTGATTATGACCTAACTGAGGATGTGCATAAGATGATGAACATGTCACCACTCATTTTCGTAGACTTTCAACACAATGTCCAGAATGCCCTAAAACCACGAACTACTACCAATCGACAATGAGCCGTGGTTTCGAAGTCATAACTCAGTGTGATTCATGGGTCATTGCGAGTCAGTGCTGATGGTAAAGGAGTCCCGTCAATGTCGTAGATGTTGTTGTGTGTCCCTTGTTGGATGCCTTACTAAAGTCTATGAAAATGACATCTACAGGTATCACATCTTTAGACTTAACCCAACTTCCTCTGGCCGCAGAGAGGTTTGTCAAGCAAGAGAAATTTCTACGAAAACTGTGCCACGAACGAGACAAAAGAGTGTTGCTCTCTAGGTGGACTATGATGGCTTTCTTGATTACTTTTTCTAGGATTTTCACCACAGTAGTAGCCAAACTTATCGGTCTGTAATTTGATAGGAGCTGCCTAGAACCTGCCTTAAGGATGGGTATTACCATGACATTCTTCCAGTCATAGGGGAGTGTGCCTTCACTGCAAGGGCCTGAATATAGTAGTCAGTGGGCCGGCGATATAAAGCGGAAGCTTTCCGAGCACCCCGGGTGCAGCTCATCCGGTCCCGGTGATTTTTTCACGTCGAGATTACTTGATATCTGAAATACACAATTGCTATCAGAATCCACAGATCTTATTCTGTTGGATGTCTATGCTTCTGCTGTTGAACAAGTGTCCACAGAGGATTCCTGTGTGAAGACCTCAGCAAAATACCCAGCCATGGATTCTGCTCTTTTCCTATCGTCCCCAATCAAATAGCCATTTTCTGTCCCACTGATTAGGGAGGGTATACCACGACACATCTCATGTCTATGGTTCATACAGGAAAATAACCTCTTCGGACGCTGCAATGCAGCCCGTGCAAGACGTGTTTCAAAGCACATTTGGGACCAGTGGATAGCAGCAATGAGCTCAACGCGGGCCTCTCTGTAATGCTTCACCACTTCGAGTGTATCGAGGTGGGTAGCAAGATTCCAACAATTTTTCTTACGTCGCAGCAAGATTTGAATTTCGTGGTTTATCCACGGAAGACGGTGTTTCTGTCCCCTCGTGACAGTCCATGGAATGAAAGGTTGGGTCACTCGTGGATATAACTGTCTGAAGGAGCGCCACGCACCTTCAACGGAGACCTATGGATTGACTGTCCAGTTCTTCGAAGAGGCTTCCGGGTTAATGGCTTCCAACTTCGCTTTCCATATGTTGGGTGTAGCTGGAGCATCGGTCTGGTACAAGATGTCTGTTACGAATCTTAAGACGATCACAGCGTGATCACTTTTACCAAGGGCTGCTGGGTGCCGGATGAAACATACATCATCTGTATGTAAAAATACTAAGTCTGAAACCGATGGAGCATGTCGATGATCATATCTGGTTGGTATCCTAGCATTCTATATGAGGGCTAAGTAAATTGATATCTCCACCAGCCGGTGGTCAAACGAATTACGTTGTGCTTTTGTTGCTAGTCCATCGCAGTCAACTGATGGTGTGTTGAAGTCTCCTACAGCTAGACATCAACATTTGTGTCCGGAGGGTCAGCTTATTCAAGAGGATGTCTGCTGCCTCATATTCAGGGCTTTGATATATTGCGATTAATTAAACATCTTTCCCCTTGCATTGTAATCGGCAGGGCAGCATTTCATATGTTCCACTTTCATGTGCAACTGTTTCTATGACTTTTACAGTTAAGGTGTTCTTAACGTAAAGGATGACACCACCATCTTTGCGTCCTAGTCTGTCGCTTCTAAAAGGGATGAATCCCCGCAAGTGCGTTTCACAGTGGTTGATCCAAGAAGGGAACCAAGTTTGTGAGATGGCAATCATGTCAGGGATGTCGTTGCTTATCACACTTGTTTAAGAGACTATTTGCATTTGTGTGCAGGACACTGGAATTAATTAAGCGGGTTTCCGTCCTATCCATAGAGGCCTCGGCATCATTTATTGCTGAAACCTCACTATACGAAAACCCACTAATTTTAGATCTTGCCCCCCCGCTGCTGGTCTGGATTTTAGTTCTGCTTCTGCCTCTCGTTTTTTGATTCGATCAGCAAGAGCCAGATCCTTTCGCACGAACGCTCTAGATCCTTGAAGCCTGTAAGCGTCCCACAGAATCTGACTCCTCTCATCAGCTGACTTGAATACGACTAAGTAGCAGAACCTTATCTTCAGTAATGACTGTTTCCTGTTTTCCTAGTCTGTATATCTTAAACAGGGTGGCTCCCTGCATGTTTTCTGGCAACATCTGGTTTATCAAACTTTGTGACTTGCCAAGATTATGTTCAAGACGCTTGCGTGGTTCTAGGTCTCTACTTTCTTCCACTCTGTGGAACATTGCGGAGCTGTCAAGGAGCTCTACCTTGCCTTTGTTTTGTGGAGTGACGATAGCCGGTTCGGTGACCGTCATTGGTTTTTCAGCGTGCCACTGGGGCTTAGTTACTTGCCATTTCTCAGAGTCGGGTATGAAAGGTATACCGAAGCCCAGTCCAGTGGCCCTGACACTGCGAGCCTCAGAACGGACGTGCATCCAATTCTGTGTGATTTTCGTCAATCATTGGGTCGTCGAACTGGGTGTAACCGGCTGCCTGCATGGTTCCGTCGTCGGCACTGAGAGCGCATCACCCCTGTTTCTTTCATTTGAAGTAGACCTAGTCTTACTGTCAGCAGTTTTCAGACTGGGTCTTCCAGCTCTGGGGATACGAGATCCAGAGGATACTCGCTTCACCCTGCTTGGTGTAGTTTTTTCCAAGTCACTGTCGGCAAACCTGATAGGTAGTCTGCGCGCTCGATTTACAGCTAGTCATTAGACATTCTTAAAATTTTGCACGGCAATCTGTGTCAAGGAATGCTGTATCATTATCACTATCACAGTTATTGGCTTTGACTTTCGAGGACAGTTTCTTATTTATCGTACTTAGAAGTTTTTTATTTCTTTTAGCAGACCGCACATATCCAACGGCACAATGTACAAAGCCAGACCTTTCCTGCCTTCTGTACCTCTGATATGCTGAAGGCATGAGGCCTGCGCAGTTATCGCGAAACCGACTCTTACATTTGCTACACTGGATACCAGTGGCCATTGTGAAGTAGCACCTGTCCCTACCACAAGCATTTTTACGACACTTTCGGCCCATCATGTAGCAGAAACTACGGACGTTCACCAAGCAAAAGTTCCTGTCTCACTTTAACCGACTAATATTCCGACTAGAGCAAAAATACAACAGCCTTTGATGTGTAAACACATGAAAATACCAAGAATCCAGCTGAACATTAAAAGTCACTCCCCTTTTTAAACAGTGAGGCTTACTTCGGCAGTTGTCATAGCAAATCCACTGATACTTTCAAAAGGAAGTTAGACACACGCCTTGAGTCCTACTGTACCGATGGGCTGTACTCGAGAAGCTTTCCGTCATCTGCAGATTAGGTACAGTAATACTACCTTTAAACCAGATTAATTAATAATCGATTACATCTATCAGGTTTTTCGGAACCGGGAAGATAATTTTGACCATTTAAAACCAGAACGTACTCCAATAAGACAGACGTAGAATCCAAGGAACTGCCGTTCACTAATTCTACAACACGAAGTTTGAAGTCCAATCTTTTGAATTAGCAGCGTTTTTTGAAAAGGATCGGTACTGGTGTGCTTTTCTGATACAAACCGTCAGAATGACCCAAAGGTCGCATGAGTATGTTCCTCCCGAAATAATTTCAAACACGAGAGACTGTTACCTTTTGTTGCAATCTGGAGAACTCCTCTTGGTTAGATATATGAATGGCTTACAACTGCTGGGATTTTGTTTCGTATTTTTCGGTCTTGCTAGTGCATTTCTGGGTAGCTAAAGCTTATTACCTAACTTAGCTCCAGGACTGTTGGATGTTGTATTAATTCCGTCACTTTCTCCAACTGATAACAAGAAATATCCAGTAGAATTCAACTTAGCAAATGCTTATGGCATACCAATCTACTCAGGTGTGTTAGTAAGTGTGCTACTATGTCATACAGCTCCTAGATGTTTTTGACTGGCGCTATGGCCTTGCGTACTGTTGTGAGTGAACGCTTTACGTCTGTAAGTTGTCCTACTTAGAATCAATCTTCTGCCCATTGGTTGTCTAATTGCATAAACCCTCATTAATTGGTGCCTCTTATCACTGTACATATTTTTGCGGTATAGAGTATTATAAAATACCGTAAAAATTTCGAGGTGACCTCTCCAAGACATCTTGAGAAATGGTATGGGAGTCGGCTGCCACTGTCTATTTGACTGGCTCACTCAATAGTCTGCACATTGTTCCCCTATGGTTTGCAACGTATTGCTTTTTAGGCTTTCATTCATCTTAACTTCGAAGTTTGTGTGCCTAACGATGAGGGAACGCCATCAAATATCGTCGCTTTGTAGTTATGTGACATGGTCGCTAAATGCAGACGGACAAATCATTTTACAAGTAGTCTACCAGTGATGAAATAACCTACCAGGCATGCAGTTGTACGCAAATAGTATGTGATTATGAATATGTCAACTGAAAGGACCCTTCCAGGTTCAAATGTCATTTATTCATTACATGAGTGAATCCTGACTTCAAATTTTGTTTCATATTTCAATAGTTTCATTCACTTCATTATTAACTCTTGACAACTTTGGTTTGCTGACAGTTCTTTGGCTTCTAACACGTTAATTTCATGTCAAATGCCTTCTAGATGATGAGTTGACACACTGCTAAAAAAAGTGACCATCGAGACTGAAATTCATTAGTACATGCTCAAAAATGTGGGCAGATAATTGTTTTTCCAATGTACCTGCTTCCGCAAGTACATGTAAATTGGTGAACACAAGTGGCTTTGAAAAGTCGGTATTTTGTCCTTTCCCGATTGAGTAGTTTAGCACGTTGTTTGATACAATCATAATAGCTTCCCAGCTGAGTAGTTCGCTCGTATGGCACTTTTAGTATGTGTACTTCTCTATTTTGTCATCATAGAAACCTAAAAACTCACTTCGTTCCTACCTTTCCAAATGAATTTCAGAATGTACTGATTATCTTGTATCCGTTACTTTCCGATCGTTAACTGCTTCTTTGACGTGGTGGTCTGAATTCCATATCGTAGTGACTCAGAGCCACGCTAGCTGGAACACTTGTTCCATGAGGTCCTACCATGCCACAAATGTTTCTTGGGTATTCATGCTACAAATGCACTTACCTTCATTATGTAAATAGGTAGGTCATGATGGTCATCTGAGGGCAAATTCGAACTGCTGACTGTCTGGAGGCTTAACACTAGTGGGTTTCCCGGGGATTATCGTCACTGCCATGCTGAGGCTGGATCGCAATTAGGTAGGTAAAGGTTGTTAGAAAAAGGCTGGCCTTAAAAACAGTAGGCTTTACCTTGCCCTACAATATACTTGCGCCGGAAATGTGAAATGTCCTGGTCCAGGGTTAAGAAAATGAAAGCTCAACCCAACAGTCTTGTAAAGCTCTTATGTTACAGGCCTCGGTCGTTCCAGTCTATGGGAAGGTAGAGGAGTCTTTTTGTAATAAGCATAGGATAATCAGTTTAACTAATATCGTGTACAAGGTCTTTTAATCCATAGTTATCCGACGCCTAATTGGAGCTCGAGAAGACAAGGTAGGTTCCGAACCTGGATATGGGTGCATCGATCAAATTTTCACCCTTTTACTTATTCTGGAACGTGGACATACTTGCTGGTGACCGACATCTGCGATATATCTCAACCCGAATACGTCATTCGACCCTGTCGACCGTGAGGCGTTGTGGGAATGTCCGATTGGGAAAAGAGTACCGAGGAGGTATGTAGCAGTAATCATAGTTCTCTACTCCAACCCACAGAACCATATAAAGGTTTATTCGTGATTATCGTGTGAAATGACGTTAACTACTGGTGTACACTGGGAATGCCCGCTGTTACCATCGCTGTTTAGCTTCGTTGTAGATGTACTAATTGACATAACTTTTGATGCCTGTGACTTCACAGGAATCGATTGACCTCATCATCATAATCGACAAAGGACCAAGCATTACTACGTAACGGTCCAATTTGTCACACATATCATCGCATCAAGTAACAAGGTAATTAAATGGAAGATGAGGAAAGAAAGAAAATCGGTGAAAAGTTGGAAGCAGTAAAACAGGAAGGAGGAATACAAAAATGATGAGATTAAGTATAACGATTAAGATGCATACATCTGCGCTACTGATATCGATTCCGAGCCGTATCACCGAAAGTCTATGACCACTGATTTTTCTTGTCCCCTGGACCCCAACTGGCTACTCCGCATCGCCCTACATGGCTTAAACGAACATTCAACGACTTCATGCATTGATGCCATGTTTCAGTCTGGCCTCTGACTGACCTACCGTCTGGAGGGTATTTGGTTGATATGGATTGCGCTTGATGATCCACCTTCTACTTGGACATACAGTGTCAGTTGAAGTAGGTTTGGTTTGGAAGAAGGCTAAGGGTTGCCAGACTGAGATGTAGCACCAGTCAATGAAATCTGTGATTGTTGGTCTAGGCTGTGTAGTGGGTGTAGATGGCGTGGTCAAATTCCTTGGGATAAAAAGAATCAATGTTTGGAGATTTGGTGACATGCCTAAAAGTCGGTCACAAAAGTATTGGCGTATTCACGTTTTAACGTGGTACAAATTTTTAACAGTTTCACTAACTTTAACTTATTTCATACTCCCTTGTTGCACTGTTTTGTACTTTCGTACCACTCCTTTTGCACTTGCTGATTTTTGCTTGCCCCCCAGTGTATCAACTTAGATCGATGCACTTGTGTGGGAGATTCACGTTGACTTTTCCTGTGTGGCTTTGCCTAATTACAGTTACCTCAAGCACGTGATTCTGCGGATTCGGTCTTTACACTGACCTCGCAAGTGGTTGATGTCGAATATACTTTTCTAGGCTGGTATAATCAATCCTCCCCCACAATGGGTCATGCAACTCCGCCTTCCCAACTGCGTACATAAGGACTCAAAGTCTGGTGCTTGACTGTCCAAATATTACAGGTGACCTAGTCCATCTGTATATACAGCTAAATGACCTGACTGCAACGCACCATAATTGATAGAGATATCACAACTGATTTCAAGCAGGAAGTACAGGATAATGCACAACAGTGGGTTTCACTCAACATGGAGTTATTTCTGATGTATAGATCATAAAGAAACGGGTAAGGTGAGTCAGTCAAAAGCTCTTGAACCGAACTTTACAACAATGTTACCATTTAGGTCATAAGTAAAACGACTTTTAGCACAAATAAAATTATACGTTCTGTGACACTTATCTGGGATTCACGTTTTCTACCTGTCGGCTGATGAAGCACCGTCCGTTTGTCTCGCTAAATGAGTACATCTAGTTTTTGACCATTATTATTAAACCGTATAGCTAGTCACATAATTCAACAAATACAAGTCTTCACTTCTAAAAATGCAAGCTAACTAGTGGTTTTTAGTTAGTTGACTAATGTATATTAGATCACATAAATTGCTTGTTTCAACTTTTCTGTATTTTCGTAATCAAAACGTTTTGCATTATGGGAGATAGTGAATATGGAGTTCATAACTTAGATTTCGTGCTTCTTGATATTCATCAAGTGAGCGTACTTGAAACCTCGAAGATTTAAATCCACCGGTTCAGCTCACTCCAAATGAACCCTCCGTGGCATGCTCAGTTGTTTGGCTGTTCCACAATATTTCAATAAGGAGGTCACTTTAGCCGAGGTAGATTTATGGTATCATCGAGTCTCTACTTTTTATTTTAAAACACAATTGGGTATTTACATATCAACAGATTCGCGTCTGTTAAAGTAATGTCCTAATAAGTTTCTCGTTGCAAGTGGCACTTGCGAATGGTAGCCCCCGTACATCAAAAACATCAACCAGACATTAGATATTAAAGTCTAGATAATATCCACTCCAGCAGTCTTAGTGTCCAAAAGGCTGTTGTCACCTTCTTTGTCTACACCGACTTTACTGTTTGCGTATTCTGGATCTGCTGGGGGATTTCGCTTCAAATAGATTCATCCTTTTAATGTTGAGCGGGGATAGAAGGTTCTCTGTTAGCACATCTGTTTACTCTACATCACCTAAGGAATCTCTTCTGACAGTGTCAATCTCTGTAAAGTCAGGTGAGGAGACATTTAAATGAGAATAGAGAAATCGAATATTCTTGATGGATACAACTCCTGATAGGTAACTCACCCAGCAACCCATCATGGGTTCTGATACAATCACAGATGTTCGAACATAGTTTTTAACGGAGTGATGTGCTTAGTTGGTATCTGTTTCAGCGAAAGAGATTATCGTAAGGCCACTCAATCGATGGGGTTTAACGCCGCCTTCAGATTAGAAAGTCAATTCAGTGTCTGACACTGGTAAATATGTTTCAAGATCTGATGAAACGTGAGAATTTGGTTGACACACAACTGGGTCTGATTGTCTCGGGTGTGTTTAGTGAACATAGAACATAGTATCTGAGAAATTATCTTTGTCAGACTGAGTTATATATGGTTATCACAGCCGATGAATAATGCACTGTCAGATAAAACGACATCATCTCATTCTGCAGCTACTGTTCTGGTTGTCGTAGTCCAGTTCATCCAGAAGAGCTCTTGGATAAAATCATATTTGATTTTGGAGGTTTGTAGGAGTTTATCAATTTCAGCTTGGTATTCATTACGGACTGACATCATTCTGATAACCACTGGAAATCTGGAAGCACACGACAGCTGTTTTGTCGTAGTATGAGGCTCCTCAACAACAGGCACTCATTACCCTACCAGGAATCAGACCCAAGACCTTCAGGTGATGAATACCAATTGAAGATCAATAAGTCCCCACAAACGTCCGAATTGAATTGCTATCCAATGCTCATTGATGACTTACTTCAACATGAGATTTCCCGAAGTTCTAATGAGCAGTCGTGACCGGTAGGGCGAACCAAGTCAAATGCGAAGACAAATAAGCAATGATGCCATTGGATAAAGGTCGTGCAGTGTTGCGAATAGACAGAAGTGGGAAGACGTGAACCATTACATTCCAACTCACTGGCTCAATGATGACGTGCTCGCCTGACTCGGAAATTCCCCAGCTGTTGTCACTATTATGAATACCAACCTAAAAGAATGTTAGAGAGATCATATTTTTAAAATCGTTCATGAAACAGGGATGCCTGGTCAGGTCATCTTACAGGTCCAGCACAACGTAACCTGACAGCTTGTCGAAAGCTCTGGCGGCTTATTCACGTCCCTCTAATTATACAAGTCCTTTAAAACAATGGATTTCAACACTGATTTCGAATATTGTTGAATTATAGGCCATTGATTTCGGGACTTTATCTGCCGCTTCACGTCGAAACGACATACAGGAAGAATGATGATAGCCAAAAGCAGGGGAACATACATTCGGAAGGTGTGTATGTATAATGAGTGACACAGGATACATATGTAGTTCACCTGTCTTTTTATCTTAACGCTTATTGTTCCTAAACATCGATTTAACATACCTGGCTAACTTCATCCAATAAGGGTACATTTCACCAGATAAGTAAATCTACCTTCATAATTTAATGTTGTTTTGGTCTGTGACCTGTGGCTGAAGTGCCAAACTTTTACACTGATTCCATCTGGTTGTGTCGCTTAGTTTCGTCTTTTGCAGTTAGTTACACACTTATTATTAGTTTTCTGACAAACAGCTAACGGTGAGTCAGCCATATTTGGGGTCTAGACATTTCTTATCGTTGGTCGTTTGTACAGTTCAGTATACTTTACTTTATGCTCTACGATCCTGTAACGAAAATTTATACTAAAAACTGTTTTTTTCTTAGCTGCGGAAGTTTTATGTATCTCTTTGGATGTCGCTGTTACTTACTATCATTTATTGGTGCTGTTTGATAGCTGCTATTTCTTGGGGATATTTTTCAACAGGCACATCATACAAGGTAATTTATTTGTTTTCGTCAGTATAATTTTTTTTATTATACCCGTAGTGTTTTTGGGATGTCATCGTGTTGGAAAAATCTCAGCAACAATTTGAAGAAACTTTAATAGCCCTTTTTATCTGGTCTCGAGGTCGATATGAATGTTCTCTAACTTCCACGATATTTACCGTGTTGATCAGTAGTGTTCGTTAGTTTTCTATTTGTTTCTCCAAGTGATATGAAGTCTGTAATTTTAAGGAATGATACAGCAGTTTATGTAACCTCCCTAACTGAATGCTGTTTGCAGAAGTTTCGAGATAGATTCACAACAAAAAACAGTGTTCGTACCATGCTTCCCCGTAGTTTTCTAAAAAGTCTGACCAAAATATTTTGTGGAATAGTCTATTTTTGTTGTACATTGTTTAAGCGCCTGCAGTAGCCAATTGTTTATTTTCTAATCTATGCTGAAGATAGTCTGCATCTGCGAATGTCACTTAAAAACTATTGAATATTAAACAGGTATTACTTTCCACTTTGTGCTTCCTCACTTACAGCCAGGATTAAGTATTGAACTATCAAGTTTCGATGTAAACGCAAAACTGTTAGTTCATCAGTTCGTATTATCCAGCATTAAGCACTGCTGTATGATACAGCTTCCATATAGTTCTGTCTACTTATCGTATATTTTGTTTGGAATAGTCTTGACACAAGATGGATACCGAAAGGTGCTCCAAAAAAGCTTATAAAGCAACTCTAAGAATGCATAAACCTTTAAGAAAGACTAGATACAGAAACAGAAATAGCTTATTAGAGAAGCCATCTCTAACATACACCCAAAGAAATTCTCACTACTTTCGTTTTACTTGTCGGTAATTGAAGAAAAGAGAAAGTTGTAATTTCATTGTCAGTGTTTTCGATCCTGACCGGCTTGTGCCACAGTTTCGGCCCACCGAGTTGTGTATTCTGTCGAACACTATCCGGGGAGTCATGAGGCTATTACAGATGCTAACTTATTACAACCGTCTTTCATCCCGCGCAAACACGTAGCACACTAACCACTTCTTCGCTTCTCCCAACCAGTCTGAGGGCGAGGGAACAGTGAGCGGTGTGGAATCTGCTGGGATGATATAAGTAATACATATTCGGGCCACCGAAATTGATATTTCACGATGTCATCACTGGATAACCCTAGCCACGCCTGAACCCCACGCTGCCTCTCTTCGGACGCGAACAATCCTGGGGAAACAATGGGGATCGAAGACACAGTCGTTGGATATCCTCGGCTTGGAGACACCAAGTTACACAGGCGTAGAGCAGAACTGCCCGGACCGATACGTCGCATACCTGACCTTGTACAGCAAGATTAACGTCGCAACAGCACCAAAGGTGACTCAGATTGACACATGCTACTGACTTCCGATATATGACTGGAAATCTCATCAGTCGTATCATCAACCCTGAAATAAATACACAGGCACACAAAATTTTCGACAAACTCCAATTGTTCACAAACAAGGTTGTGTTAATGCAGGGTCTTGCCAATCTTATAGAAGCACCATGAATCTTGATAGCACAAAGCACATTTCACACAGACACTGATCGCTAATTGATTGAGTGTCATGACACAGTAAAATGATATCGTCCGCATACTCTTAGTCGAAGAGTCGTTCACCTGGTAACAGGTTTACACCACCACGCGCCTCCTTCGAGACTGTCGATTTTAGCGTTAAAAAAGAATGGCTGAATCATAGAGTCCTCAACTTCACTGTTATTTAGAAATAATGGAGAGAGGTGACTACGGTTTTTTTTCTATCTGAGATGCTGGAGTATAATACGGCTTTCAGAGTATAAACCAACTTTTCAGGAACATCCGTCTCTAAGAAACAATTCCATACTAAAGTCCTGTTTAAGGAATCGAATACGGTCCAATTATTGAGAAATAAAACAGTCGTTGCCCTGCAGTACGCTTGACGGTGTTCGAACCTCTCTCTTAGGGTGAACATGTGACCAATGCATCTACGACCTAAACGGAACCTGACCTGCTTCTTGTGGATTAAATTTTCATGCATCTTGCTGGGTCTGTGAAGGTTAATAGCAGTCAATATTTTAAGTGTTACTAGCAGTAGACTGATACCCCGATAATTAACACTCATTCCTTGAACTTTGTTTAGTGATTGGTTCAACATTGGTTATATTATTGAGTGAGGAAGCAATCAGTGTGCCATACCCTCTCAAACAACGCAGTCACTTCCTTGACTACAGTTTCACCTCCATGCTTATCTTCAGGCTTTAAAGTTTCCAGCAGTTCATAGAAAATTCAAACTAGTTACGTTCTTGGAATGTGTAACCCCAACAAATTATTTCGTCTTCTGTTTACTGTTTTAGATTTCTAATTCACATCTAGTGACAAGAGTTTTTACTGCTGTGAATTCCGGGCTTTCATTAATACCCTGTTCCACTGGTTTGGTTATGTACAGCCGTCCTGTACTTGGTAGATATCCGAATATTTGGTGTTGCAATTCGCTGCTCCAACGGTTGACACACTATTCTCCATACAGACAACTTTCAGCTGACCGAACTCAGACAAGCAGCACTGGTTCTGTGAATGTGTAAAGTATCGAATCTCTTTGGTTTTGTAATCTCGCTCTTTCTGGATTAATTAAAATACCGCATATTCTTTTTCTGTATCACTAATTTGTATTGTTTATTTTATGCACATCTGAACACATAAAACCGGAAAGTCATTGAAAGATTCATCATTCTCTTTATGAGGTAATGAAGGGCCATAGTCGTTCGTTGTTATTGCTTGTAATTATCATCCTGCGAATCTGAACTGTGAGCAGTGTTGATGTAAAGTGAAGTTGTGAACCTTCATCTAATGGGGTGGCTTGGATATGTGTTACCCATGCTGAGCCGCTGCCTTAATGTACTATGCTAGCAGAAGTTAGATTGGGTTGGAATAAACCCAGGGTAGGTAGAAAAAGACGTGACATCAGTCCATGAAGTCCTTGATTATTGGTGTGAGCCCTTAGGATCCTCGAAACTAAAGGAGTCAGTGGTTGGAGACTTTTGGTGACTTGGCTGAAAACTGGTCACAGTGGTGAAGATGTATCCACTCTTTGCCACTGCCACTAATCTCCATTTTTAATTTCCCTTTCCCCCTATACATTCTTGTCCACTTTGATATCAGTCTTTTCCCGTCCACTTGTTCTGTGCGTGCTACTGTGAATTGTGGCAACTTGAACCGAAACACCTCCGTGGGAGGTTCTACGTTGATTTTTTCCTTTTGTCACTCTGTTTGTCAGGAAATCTGAACCAGGATTATGTTACAAGATAAATTAGAGGATGATTCTTCTGAGTAAAAGTAAGAAATGTAGGTTGACTTTGAAATCATTTTCTAGTATGCATTATGAAATACATTTTTAAGGACACTTGACCTTCATTTCCTAGAAATCCAAATTGATGGTCTTATATTGTAAATTCTTGTACTTTAAATGAAATCTGTATTATTTCTCCTCTTTTCACTTTTTTGGTTTGCATTTTGAGTCTGGAAAAATTAACCCAGAATTTCAACAGACTATATTCTCCTAGCACTAATTATTTGTAAAATAATGACTTCTTTGTATTTTGGTCACAGTGGTTATGTCAACTTAAACTGCTTCTGCGTGTTTACTTGAAAGTAAATTTAAATATTCCTCTTCAGTTGCATTACAATTATTACCGTCAGTCAGTCATGTAAAGGAATTGTTCGGAAATATTTGTCGGGTCACTTTCGAAACTGACTGTCTAGAAGTTTCTGAACTTCATGTATACTGCGTAATGGTTGAAGGTGAAATGGAAATTTGGACCGCGGCCGGGCCGAGAGCCCGGTGCTCTACCAACGGAGCTACGAGCACTGGGCAGGAAGCCCGGCGGTCGCTGGTTCGAATCCGGCCGCAGTCTAGATTTTCATTTCACCTCCAGTCATCACTCATTACAAATGCTAGTCTGCCAAACCACGACTATTTTAAATAATCAAAATGATGATTCATCTATTTCAGATGAATAAAACAGTGTGAAATATCTCACAACAAAATCTTTGTCCTAGTTGCCAAAGTTTTGTCAGCATTGAAAATAAACGGATAAGTGTATACATGAGTTTAGCATGACAAGATATTCAAAATTTCAAAGGAGCGGAGTGATGTTATTGTGATCAATTTCTAAACTCAGACTTTTTGCATCCTATCTAGCTATTGGCCTTTTTTCCAAAACATTGTGGCAAATTTATGATACTCTAGCTACTTTATTTATTACAAGAGATCGACCTACGATTAATCCTTTTCCATTTTAAAAAGTTAATAGCTAACTCTTATGTTACTCACTTACTTTGAAGTTAGTTATGATCGAATACCTTTGATTCACTTTCAGTGACTTTCATCCGCAAAATTGAACAAAACTGACTGGCGTGTATTATATTCATTCTTTGGTATACAGATAGATAAAATCGACATAGGACATCTTGCAGAATTGCATCGAATCCATTTGCCACACTTCACAGTAGCATGCATTGGAGCGCATGGGTGGGAAAACAGTGATATCGAGTATGACAAAAGTGCATTAGGGGAGAAAGCATTTGAAAATCGTAATTGTTAAGAGTCTTCAAACTTTGAAAAATAAATACAAATATAATAATAATAATAATATAATAACAAATATATCACTCCATTGTAACCGTTGTTTAGCTATGTGAGAAAGTATCTTCAATTATTGATTTCTACTTTCTCTATAAACCTAACTAGATAGTCTGTTATATATATATATATATATAAAGTAAATACTGTTGACGTCACCTTTTCTGGTGATGAAAGGTACCAGAACAAACTTCGAAGGTCTGTAAACACCAAAAAATTACATCATTTTAATCTACAAATTTTCTCTAGTACTTCATAAGTCTACACCTCCTTACACTACTAAGACTAAGAGTCAGAGACTTCATGAACTGGTCCCACATCCTGGTCTGGTTACTATGATCCTTCTTCCGACCCATTCCTACTTAGGTTACGATTGTAATTGGTTGGACATGCCTATTATATGTGCCGGTCACCTCATTCGGCAAGGGTTCACAATCTCATCAACTTAGTTGCCTATCTTGCCTAGCATTCTCATTCCAACTTTGAATTCGCGCACACGGTGATTCTACTATATGTGAACAACACTGCAAGGACGTTTTTTGACAGTTAAAATTGGGGATTGGAGACTAGGTTTTTGTCAGTCATTATGGGTCTCAACGGTGCAGATCCATTTGTATATTCGTTTCATCGTAACTGTCACATCAAACTTAATTATTGTTCTGTTCCTTATGGCTTTACAACTCTTGACTGCTTTTAACGGCTTTTTTAAAATTATTTTCTTCGCCATGATGTATTCTGTTTTCTACTGATATGTGGTGTATCAGCCTTGATTTTTTCGCAGTAATGCCAGGTCTCATATTGACGCTGTTTGTGTGTTATGTATGCAGCATAACTACCCTCCTAACTATGCCTTAGCTTGGATAAATGTATATTCAATTTTTGTTCATCCTTTGTCTGTGCCATCCGGGTACATGTAGCGGAGCCATCAAATATTCAGTTTTAAGATGACAGGTTATTTTGTAGTGGACTGGAAAAAGAAATGCCCAATTCTTAGCCAATGCAAATATGTGGGTTAATTCTTGTCCATGCCCATTTTTCATTGCAGTACTGGATGAAACTGGATTACAGTGGTGTGTGGTGTGGGATTTACTATTGTTCATCGTAGGAAGTCATAAACTTTATCTCGAGTTTTTAAGATGTTGACACATATTGGCTGAAGAAATCATGCAACATGTTAAGCGTTTTCGTAGCTGTTTTCTCTCAACTGCTGTCTTCTTAATTCTTACTATTCATGTTAATATTGTGCTGGCATATACAGTCTTTTTTATAGTTACAACTACTTGTTTGATTGCAATTAATCTGAAATGCTTCTACATTTGTTTCCCAATACAAGTTTAAAATAAGTAACGAATGTCAAAAGAACAGGATTTAATGAATTCATAAATGTTATCTCAATGCTCACCTGTTTTTCTCATGATGTCGCCCTAAGTGACTACTGACCACCTTTTTCAGAACAAATAATCTACTCTCAACCGACTCAGTTCTCACCCCAATGTCCAGACTAGTATTTTCATTATAATCAGTATTTTCTCACCCGAAATCCACATTATCCAAGTTCCCATTTGATTTTGTAATATGTCTTCAACCTACGCAGTTTGAACATCCACTTCACTCCTACTTTTTGCATTACCAGCTGACCTGTAAAAGTTATTCATTTTATGTCTTTACACCTAAATCGATGTCCTAAACTACTTCATGTATGTATGCACGTATGTTTTCTTGCATTTCTTATTGGCGCATGTCTATGATGTAGCTGACGAGTTCTGCTGAAACTAATGAAGTCATTAAATCCTGCTTTCATCACATTCGTTGCTTGTTTCAATATTTATGTATTTGCTTATGAAAATACAAACCTGATACATCATGGATTATAAGAAATGCACCACAGATTAATGTAACAATATCAAGAAGATATAGGAATTGATATAAAGGAAATGAAAGGAAAAATACTCAGCAGGTAAACGAATAACCAGATATTCAGTCTCGAGAATATTTTCAAGATGGAGAATTCCCAGCTATTGTGAGATACAGCTGCAGCTTCCATCTCACTTGTTTGTGTCAACCAAACCTTGGGGTCCTTATGTAATTGCGTCGAAAACTGATGCATATTATTGCATTCGCTATCCACTGAGATGGACTGGTAATCTTTGTGAAGCTGCAAAGAACTATAAGACACCCTTTTTTGTTATCCAGACATTCTTCGAATTTCGCCAAGCAGGTGCTCTAAAAGTGATGGCACTTTTGAATACATCCGCGCCATCGGTAGTTAATCGAAGGTGATCTACTTGAATTCAAGCTCAAATAGCATATAAAGGATATCAGGTAGCACACCTATAGTGGCTCTGTGTGAAGATGGTGTTGCCCTCATAACAGGTTGTAATCCTCACAAAGTTGCGAAAAACATCCTTCATTTCATGCATTTGGTTTCCTTCACATATTTGAGTAGCACAACAACAAATTCAGTAAAATAGTAATATTATAAAATAGCATAAAAATCAATGAGTTGTAATTATAACTAAAACGGAGAAGAAAAGGAGGTAATGGAATGTAAGAATTTTCAGGTTTGTCACTAAGGCAGTTGGATTTATCAGTTTAGGAACTGTCCATACGTGATTGTGACAGGTGTAGAGGCCAAATACTAATTCTTCTTACTTTTTGAGTGCTCACGAGTGCGAGACTAAAAAAAACTAGGATAGCTAAGTAGGAATCTTAAGTGCGATGAATCGCGCTAATTTACGTAGATGCATGAATGGCCGGCTAGAAGATCGTTAACGAGCAACGCAACGTGAGGCGACTATTTGCTAAGTGGCGTAGATGATTGGCCATGTACCTTTAGCTTTGCAAGTCAGCATCAATGTTGAGTATCGTCAAACGCTAGGTTATTTATTGATTTTCAGGAATTATTTGTTGCTACCAATACCTGCTTCCCTATAATAGGTTTTGAATTTTAATTCATAAGATAGGTTAGTCTTTATTCGTTGCAATAATTTACTATCAGTAGCCTGTTGATAGTTGAAGACAAGACAATGAAATAAGATGTCTAATATGGAATTTGTTCATACCAAACAATCTTCATATATGTGACCGAATATCTCCCACTGGAGTAACTGTGGCTTAATCACTCAACTTAAAACCAGTAAGTATCGGGTTCACACTCCGATCCACCTACTTCACCCCAACGCAACTGGTAAGTACCGTTAGATCTCACACAATAGGTGTGGTTCATAGCCTAGTAAATAAACGCCTGCACCGAGTTGAGTTGTATTTGTTATTATTTTACTCCCTGCTGGCAACCGGATCAACCGTCCTATGCACTTATATCCCCGATTTTTACACTCGATTCCCCAGCTGGTACGTTGTCTGTCGAGCTGACTTGATTAAGCAGGGGATTCACCTTATAGTAAGACTCATTTGTAGCTGTATTTGTTTGGGGGGCATAAACATAAATGATGGGTTAAAACCTATTCTTTTGCTAGTGACCTTTTAATCTATAGAACATTTGAATTTGATACTAGTGAACTGTTAATGGGAATCCAGTGGAGTAGTTCAGCTCTGTCTGTAGATCTAAGTGGGACAGTAACACTAGCAAGTCAAATACTGGTGACATATGGTTCTGAAGCAAGCGCACATTAAAGATCAAACTAATTAATCGAAAAGTCATTCAAATCTCCTGGCTGAAATTTTGTATGGAGATCTCTAAGGTATAACAAGCAGTGAGGCTTCTTCAGAATCCTAGCCTAACCTATATGTTGTTTGGTCTGCATTTAAGTACGAGCTTTGAAATTAGCAAGCTTAAATGGTACACACAGTTTCATGATATCTTTATCTGATATCACGCTGAAGAACAGCTTTGTGATATCAGATATTGAGCAACTCAAAACGATATAGACGAATGGTGATTCGAAGCGATGACAAGCGGCTAGGTGAAATGAGGTTAATCAAACATGAAAGTGAAAAGCGGAAAATGGAAACAACCTCAATTGCGCACACGTTTGTGCAATAGGAAGTGAGCCGCACCTATTATGTGAGAGTTAATGATACTACCCAGCCGCCCAAACCTTGGTAGGCGAAGCGGTTCGAACTCACGAACTACTAGATGGTAACTGAGTGACTAAACTAATGACTGAGAACTTCACAACACAACGCAGATTATTTGTAATAACAGAAACAACGACAAAATGAAAATAGACTGAATTATTGAGTACAAACTTTGTTATCCAATGAATAGGATCAGCCGTAAAAAAGGTGTGTTGAGTGCTTCGAAGTTTTCATCGTTTCCTTAGATTTGATTAAATTCCTCAAACAATCAAAATCGTGGTAAATCATTTCAGTTTCCCTATACAGGAAGAATAAACGTGTTTCGTTAATATTGGATGTTAAAGCAAGTAAACCACTGGGACTATGTGTATTATTGTAAATCAATCATCAATTAGTCAGTTCGAATTTCAGGACTATGGATCGGATTAACAAATAATAATTTCATTGGTTAATGTAACGACTGTACTCTTAAAGCTCTTTTGGATCAGTTAAGCAAACAGATGGAGGTAGCTTATGCATTGCCGAAGGCTTTTAAACTTTGCTGACAGTGGTTTCCCAGCGTAATCTGAGATCTCGCCTTACATTCAGTGGTGAGGTTTACTGGTTATTACATGACGCATTTTTATAATTAGTTAATTAGTTTTATCTAATATCTAGTTAAGTATACCACATTACTTGATCCATGTGTGCATTTATAAGCTCAATATAATAATTAGTAGTACACTCAATCATGCTGCAGCTTTGAGTTGATGGAGAATATTTGTAGTTTTGAAGGGTAATTTTGATGGGTTTGTGTTCTCTGAACTGAATAATTTAGTTTTAAGGCTTTAGTTATCGTTCTAGACAACGTCAACATAAACTTCAGGAAGAAGTTAGCGATAAGGTTCTCCGCAACTTATTTAGTGGCTTCTCCTGATGACTTTGTATGTGATCGGTTGTTTTGGTCAAGGTCTTATCATTGTCTGCTAGTTTGTTTCGATTGGGTTGTTCTACCGACGTTAACTTTGACCTTCTTGTTGTTTCTTATTGATTGATAGATTCGGTCAGTGTCAATATGTCTGTTGACTGCTAACTGACCTGAATACAAAGCCTCTAACCTTATCGCTCATTTCTTTCTGAGGTTTGTGTTGATGATGTCTTGAATGATAACTAAAGATTTACTATTAGACAGCCCAACTCAGGTAACGGAATTTCACCAAAAAAGTACTGCAACTTAAAATACATCCATTTCGAGGTTTGAAAATTAGCATCAATCATATGAATTGAGTGGGTCGGTCGGTCATATATTTACCTGTCCATACATATTGATTTGTGGTATATTTGTTAGCCTCTGTGAATGCTTATAAAACTGTCCGTAAGCTTAAAAAATAAGTTATTTCCAGCTGAAGGCCTAGATTTCAATAATATTTGTGTATTGACACATGGGATACAACAGTTAAAGGTTTCGGTGACGTGTATTCAATTTATTGTTTGTTTTGATAACCGGCTAATCTAAGAGAAACGTACTTCAACTAATGAGATGGTAAATTCTGTTGGTAATTCTTTCTCAGGTGGACAAACTGACTTCTCATTTACCTTAATTGTGATGCTAACTCTGGAAATAAAATGTGATGTTTGTTTTAAGTTTCGATGATAATGGACTGGATGGGATCAACAGGATGTTATTTCATCCGCTTTTTGGACTTATCGGCATTAATTAATCAGTGTTCTTACAACCTATGGGGAACTGTTATTCTTTCTAGTAATAAACGTCAGTCATTTAAGTTAGAACCGTTGTCGCTAAACAGTCCGGATCATAGCTCATTCGTTTTAGAAGCAGGTTGAGTAAGGTTGTCGGTCAGTCGATTGTTAGCAATTTTATTTTGCACAGTTTTCAGGGTGACAAAATTCTGTGAGATGGTTACGCAATGGTAATTATCGCAGTCAATATTTCGGTTGCCGCTTATCTTACTATTATGTTCAGGGACGCTGTTTAGAATGTCATTGTCATCGAAGTTGCAAACGCTTCTTTTTAATGAATAATATTTAACAAGCACGAAAGCTGATAAGTGTCAGTCACTGATTGAATGTCATCAGGAATAGGTTAGTTTACATCCCTGTTAACAATACTGCCACACAATATTTAGAGAACTCCAATAGGGTTGGAAAAACGTATAGGTCACGTGTAGGATGATGCGCCACTGTTGTTACTCACTGGTACATTTAGAGGTAATACTATTTGGAAAAATTGAGAGATTCGAATTATAAGATGATAGTTACAAGTTGATATCAACTGCGAAACCACTAAAAATCAAAGAAGACTCACAAAATGGATCAATAAAAATCTATCTTCATACAAAACATACTGTTAAATCCATTTTCAGTAGTATATTTCGTTAATGGTCTTTTTCCTGGTGTTATTTGCTTGTAGACATTGATTCCGGTTTGTGTTTTACTGCGTCTATTAACGATTCTTTTTTCTTAACAAAACTGTTTTAATCAGAGTGAAAATGTCTTATGGTTAATGCACTTTGAACAAGTTGAATTCTTCCAATTTCAAAATGGAATTTACCAGTCCTGTTGAATTTGATACAAACTACTTTCAAACTTATTGAATTTATCCGACGTGCCTGTCTAGATTACAGAATCTGTGTACATTGTTACTATGTTTAGCTTAATATGTTGATTTGTTAAATAACCGACCGTTGACTTCTATCATGACGTGGTGGTCAGGCTTCTTAATCGCGGTGATCCAAATAGCTATGCTGGTTGGAACACTCGTTCTTTGAGGTCCTACCATACTACGAATTTCTGTTGAACGGTGATAAGACAGTATGTACTTACCGTCACAATGTAAGCAGCTACGTTTTGATGGCCACCAGAGGGCGAGGTCGTACTTCTGATTGTCTGGAGTTGTGACAGCGGTGGGTTTTTCGTTGACGACCATTACTAACATGCCTTATTCCCATTGAGAAGGTGATGAAGGTTAGATTAGTCGGCCTTAAAAGTAGCACGCTCCGCCTTGCTTCACAGCATACTTTTGCCGATATTAGAGATTTTTACATCGTTAGGAAAATCAAATCTCACTTCAACAATCTTATAAAGGCGATGTGATAGGCCTCGATCAAATGTCCCATAATCCCTGTGGTCACTCAAAACCAATCACTTTTATTCTTCAGGCAACTTGTAGAGAAAGTTTCGACGGTGTGGGCAACCGGAAAGCACCGACTGTCCATACGCTTCCAGCATTATGCAGAACTCAGTCAGTCACAACCTTTTTCTCTTAATTTTTTGTCCTCCCTTGTTTCACTTCCTGACTAAGACGTGACACCAGTCAATAAAATCCATGAGTGGTGGACTAACCTGTGTAGTGGACGTTGATGGCATGTTCAGGGTCGCTGAGACAATAAGAATTACCGGTTGGAAACTCTTGGTAATATGCTTGGAAGTCGGTCACAAAAGTGCAGATGTATTCACTCTTTGGTATGATCCAAAGTTTTGACATTTCCACTAACCGTAGTTTATCTCATTCTCCCTCGATGCACTTTTGTGCTCACTGCTTTTTGCTAACTTTTGTGGAGTATGTCAACTTGAATCTACCCACCTTTGTGCGAGCTTCTATGTTGACTTTTTCTATTCGTCTGACTTGCTGAATAAAAACATCCAGTTGGTTGGTGTAATTAACTATGTAGCTAGCCGCATGGTTCGATAAGTGTGGCAGTGTTCACTTTGTAGATGCAAGCTAACTAGTATTTCCAAATTATTCTCCTCTGTATTACGCTTTCGCTTGCATCATGGTCTTGACTAACGTATATTAGATCATATAAGTTGCACGTAATCAGAACACGATGTTTTTCATTATAGGAGATAGTGAATATGGAGTCAGAAACTTAAGTTCCGTGCTTGTTGATATTCATCAACTGAGTGTATTTGAAACCTCAAGAATTTTAGTCCGAGGGTTTGACTCATCGCAAATGATTCCATCGTGATATAATCAGTTGCTTGTCTGATTTGCATTATTTCAAGAACAAGCTCACTGTAGCCGAGGTAGATTTATGGTATCATTAAGTCTCTACTTTTTGCTTACATTAAAACATTTAGCTATCTGGTTATCGACAAGTCGGCATCTATTTAACTGATATCTTTATAGGTTGTACAATCCAAGCGTTATTTGAAACTAGTAATCGTCGTGCATTTCATCATCAATCGACATACAGGCTTGTCGCGTTAATGACCTAAAGTGATCATTTCAGTTCTTATCAGTCTAATCTTTTTCTGTCTGACAAGTGAGAATTCACGAGACATTGTAAATCACACCAATTATCATTAGAAACTGGCACATCAGAATGAGAGGAAATTAAGGAAAAGAAAACTACAGAACTCTATAGTAAGCAGAATTTGTGAAATAACCTCATTTTAATAACTTCATAAGATTGAATCTTCCAGGCAAAACGATTCGTAATAAATTGTAATTCATGCATTCTGTTCACTTCATTAAATCGTTGCATGAATGTATATTGTTCACACCATCAGCTTTCATTAAAATTTAGAGAATCCTCACTCCTGTGAATGATTGGTATGAGTTACAGATGCAATTACCGGTTTGTATAAATGTATACTTTAACTATGCTGCAACAAAAGTTTTCGGTAAACACGGGCAGTGTGTAATCATTCCTCAAATTTTAATTCATTATTCTAAGTATTTGACTATTAACCAGTGGGTCAAGAACCAAAACCACTATCACACACTGAACATTATGAGACTGCTTAAGTTGACTTGACACACAACTCAGCACAAAAATATGTGCCAAGTTATTGAGTTGCATTGGTTTTTAAGTACTCAGTCAGTTTACTAGAATTCTGTTACCGCAAACGTTTATACAGATGGAACGTTAAGAAGTGCTAGCATATACGCACCAACTAACATCTATCAAAGTGCATCGCAATATTAAGTCAACTAGTCTGGTTGCCACATTGCAAAATGATCGATGGGATTCGGTCAGCACGTATGACTTAGACAACATGGGATTGGTTACCCTTCAATAACCGATCAATGTACATACGCTAATAAAAAATTAAAAGTGATACTAGTGATTAGGGACTAATTTAAAAAAATCAATTTTGAAGAGCGTACGGACAGGTTAGACAGTAGTGATTGATACTGACTAGTAGTGGAATTTAGAACGAGCGTTTCGTCCGATTTGGGGTTCGTCAGCTGAATGTACTTGCCTTCCAGTGATTGATATTGTTCCCGGTAAGACTTGAGGCATTGACAGAGAAGTCTACATAGCAACAGTGTCCTATCAAATCGGTCTAATTGCCGACGGGGCATTACAGGCAATAGTATCAAGCTATACTCTAGATGGTTGTATAATATTGGTAGGAATCAGCAAATCTTTGTTTTGTGTTTCTTGATCCAGATCAAGTAGGCGATCTGCGCTTATAGGACGCAAATAAGTACTGAAAGTTAACTCAGTATAGTAAGTTTAATATACTCATATATTAGAAAGAGTATTTTAGGAAGTAAGAAGGGATAAAACCAAAAAATCGAAATAGATATTACGTAGGAAGTGCTGTTTTTAGCTGGCTTACTTGTAAACTATTACAGTACTGTAACCACAAATTAATACGTGATTCATAGCGGTTATTAAGGAATACACATTAGTAGATTTCTTCGTTGGCAATCTCCAATTGTATGTATTGACGGGACAAAATAAATTTCATCATGGTTATCCAACCCTCAGTATTACTTGTCAACTTACTTGCGGCACCGCTATTCATCATTCTGCTTTATATTCACGCTATGATAAAACCAACATATTACATGATGTAAGCTGATTGCTTTTTGTTTTCCACTACACTGAAAGAAACTAGAGGCCTTTAACTAACAGTTGAACGATACTATACGCAGTTGCTTATTTCGATGGAAGAAGACTAGGAGTTTGAAACGAACGAAATCCTAAGAAAGCCAACATGCTTGAAAAGGTGGAATAACTAGCAGACCTACTGTCATGGCATCCATCTATAAACCAGTTAACTCGAAAATACAAAGTGAAGTTCATGTTCAGGCAAAGTTGATGGTCAGTACGGTACAGCACGCAACCACTAGATTTACTAATAACGAACTGTGCTCAGAACTTGGATGTATTGTGTTCTGTGAGCTGGGTTGTTCAATCATGAAGCTTTCATCGTCTTTCTGGACGACGTCATCATCAATAACTTCCCAAAACTCTCTGAGAATACTATTACAGTACTTTCGAATAAACAATTAAAGCTCGTAATATCTCACAGCTGTTATGTCTGCGTTTATCCTACAGGTGAGTTATTTCAAGGAAGCTTACAGAGCGACATATGCAAATGTCGATGTAGCAGTCCATTCAGTCGGGACCAGAATCTAGCGGAGAGGTGAACAGAGAAAGCGAACTTGTGACTCAAAGTACTTAGTATTCAGAAATTTAGTGCTTCAACCTGTTTCTTTGGTACTTATTATACCCGTAAGAATTTCCGACTAAAGATTTCTTCAAGATTAGTGACGAGTACTGACAAGCAAGAAACTCTTGGCGAATCCTGACTTCCCGCCGATTGACCGCAAACAACTAATAAGCAGGGGATATGATACTGATAATGAACAATAATGATGCTGAACACAACTGTTTATATCATTTCTTACTGATAGGGAAATCATTCATTAAGAGATCATCATACCCAGTAGTTAAACGGCAAACTTTGTAGGAGCTGGTTATACTGATCATGGTGACTGGCAGAGGGTCCAGGACGTGCGTTTCGCCCTGTTTGGGACTCTTCAGCTGGATAGACCTGCACCTCAGTGAGTGTTGTTCCCAGTGAGACTCGAGCCCAGTACCCATCGCTTAAAACACCAGGCCGTTATTCACTAAGCCACTGGTTATGCCTAACTGCATTTCCATACATCATAAAGAACTGCATAGACATAAAATGTAAACTATCATGCGTGTTATCAATGCCTTCCGTGGTACCATTTCGTATTTTTAAATGTAATACTACTAAAAACCTATGTGTTAAAGTCTCATACACTGAACAGCTGAAAAAGCTCATTCAAGCTAATGTTTCAACAAAGCAAGAAATCGATGTTCAGTTGCTGCTAAAAGCGATTGGGTGAGATTTTTTGAATGGTTGTCTGTAATAATGTAATGCCTGAGATTATAAAGAATTTATGGGCCAACTAAACTTGTTTTTCTTTACAAATCTGTATTGTATCTCAGTCAAGAATAGATAGGTGATTATTTCAGTTCACTACTATTTTCAGCAACTCATTTTTAACTTTAAAATTGTAGCTGGATCACAGAAATTCAAGCTACAGTTAGATAAATCTATCCATCGTTACCATTTCATTGCATTTATCTGACTAACAATTTACAGTTATTCCCTAAATTTCCTTGGAGATTAGAAACGAAAAGAGGATAATATTACGACAAAATTAAAAGGATAACTTTTAGCAAATATGGAGATGGGAAGGATTCACGAACTATGCACGCATATGTATTTCATACAAAAGTTCAACACTTACTAAATCAAGTAATTCAGAGCAACCTGCATTATACCTCCATAATGGTGTCGTTTGTACCAGATTGATTCCTGACGGAGAATAACGAAATATAGGGGAGCTCTTAAAAATTTAGTTACAGTAAAATGACGATAGTCAAGTACAAACGGTATTTAATATCATCTTCGAAAACGGCCACTAAGTAGGCTGTTTAATAATCCAGTTATTAGGAAATCGGTTTCCTACAACTAGAAAGGCATTCCAATAAAATTTAATTTTGGATAATTATATTTTATGGTAAATAACTGTATGTTGCTACACTTTTTGTCTCGCTATCATTAATCTGTAAATCAATATCATATCCTGCCTGGAAGGCACATTCACCTTCTTGAAAATTAACTGGCTTCGCCACTTGTGAACTCTAACCACTGTGATAAAGAAAATGTAACCCATTCTTCTGAACCTATATATTATCCTTTCTTCTCTGTCCTCATATGTTTTGAATTATTTTGTGTTAGGTGATAGGCTGAGAAAACTTGACTTTTCTTGGTTGTAACTTTCAATATATTGCGCAGTTTTGGTCCATCTTTTTAAATATCTGCTAATAACATGAGTGTATCTGAAAAGTTTTAGCATTTCAATTGACTATTAATGAAAAGGTTTCTGAAATTAAAGATCTCCAGATTTTAGCTGATGGTCCTATGAATGGAACTAATCGACTGTTGTATTTGAGATTCTGAACCGAATGGACTTGCGATAATTGTATCACTAAGATGAATTGATACTTTGTGGATCATACATTCTTCGGTAGCTTCATTAGAATCTGATTTAATAATTTTTAACTAGGACTTGCAACACATAAGTATTATTTTTGACTATAACAAATGCAAACCTGTTCATTTCCGAAAATGATTTATTAACCTTTTGTTCCATCTACTTTGTTACAATGATTTGTAAATAATAAAGACTATTTCTTTGGCTTATATATCCTTTAAACTAGAAAATTCAGTTAACACTCATTTTCAGTTTAGGAATACTAAGAATGGTAACTAGGCTGATTTGAGTCATTTGATGATGCGAGAACACTAATAGCCAGTTAATGAAGATTGGAGCAGACGAAATCAACGCAGAACCTCACACACAAGTGCATTGGTTCAAGTCACCATACTTCATAGTAATAAACAAAGAACAGATGGATAGAAGAGAAGAGAAATATACAGTCTGAAGTCAAAGGTTGCCGCAAATATGCAAGCTTTAGAAAACCAAGAAGTGAATATATCTACACCACTGCGACCGATATTCAGACAAGTCACCAGCAGTCCTCAACCGCTGGTGTGTGTCAGTTTGGGGGACCTAAATAAGTGAGTCTAAACCACTATCAATGGCTCAGACCAACCCTCAGGGGCTTCGTGGACTAATACCACGTCTTGGTCTGACCTCTATGAACCCTCTTTCACCCTAACATTGGAGCACCTTCTTATCTATCTTCTTCCAGTCCTAACTAGTGGAAACGACGCTTACTGGATAGAATAGTTTAAGTTAATAGCAGCGGTTCAAAACTAGATTCCAACTGTTAAATTTCTGTCTTATGCATAAGCCATAGAAAAGTGACTAACAATTAACACATTTTAATATGTGACAGCCAATAGAGATCGACCAGTACATAGGAGGGATAAAAAAGAATTAGAAGTCATCGAAAATGACTATTCAGAATTCTGGGGTTAAGAATACAGTTTCAATTTGGTGACGCTAAGGATCTCAAGAAGCATAATTAACAAGTGAACATGTGCCTCTGTACCTAGTATTAACGTTTATAATAATCAAACGGTCCTAGCTAATGTTATATGGTCTTTATATTGAACTGGAACGGAGGTCAGTGATTACTTTTATATTCCTTACTTAATAGATCTGTCTTTAACATCAGAACTACTGTAGTAAATAGTGAGTAAGCACAATTAAGTTAACCATAGTAGTTCAAGATGTTTTGAGGTTGCTGGCAGTTTTCACAGGATATTGCCAGTAAGCATGTTACCGGTTTACAACATCCTGCTAACTACCACTATTCAACTCAGGTTTTGACCATTTTTGCTAACATTGAAAGCGAAGCAGTGTCCTACTGATACTATAAGAGGAAATCAAGGTTAGTTAAATGTTTAACTAGTAAATACCGATATCGTATAAATCTTATAATCTGCATTTCTTCTTATGATTCATTACCTAAATATGTCTTTCTGCCAAATTTCATCGTCAAGCATGATTTATTAAACAAACAATTGAAGAATGAAAGACCTTCTAGTTTTTGTGACCTTACAAAATTTACTGTATGAAAACAAACTAGGAGAAGAATTTAACTCTGAATAAATGCCAAAAGTTTGAGGTCACTGTCATTCGAAGCAACTTTCTGTTTCTTTTAAGCCTAAAGTGGAAACAAGGAGTTATATTATGATCCTGTAGTAAACAGGACATAATGAGTAAAGAATAACCAGTATAATTCATAACATAGCACATTTATGAAAGAATTTAAGAAGTAATGCACCTTCCTGGCACCAAAATGAAACTAGGGCTAAAATAAATAAATAAAATTAACTAAATAAACCTTTAGCTTGCCTCCGGATGCTTAAGGTGTTTTAAGTTTTGTTTTAACGAGCATGCATCTGAGCAGGCTTCGGCGCCATTTTTCGCTCCCTTTGTGCCGGTTAGTGAGCACGTACTCAGAGTCCATAGTTCAGCCATACTAGCCAGATAAGTTGAATAAACTTTTCCCCTACTCATTACTGTTACATTTATTCTAATTAAATAGATTACTTCTTCGAATATATTCCTGAAACCAGTTCTTTTGACTTGTGTTTCATTATCAGTACTAACACGTTGGGTAAGGTACTGGTTAAGCAGGCACTAGAGCACATCGAATCAAGTAGGGTTGGTCAAACTTTACGTAATAGTAATACAACCAGGATTCCCTATAGTTTCATCAGTTTAATGATTTGGTAGAACAACTATTCAGTTCATCAAACATTAATTGGCTGGAGGTGATCAGCAGAAAGCACCGAACCCACTCTTCGTGCTTGTTGGCACTTTTCCGTAGGTTGTATCTGCAACGTCGAAGGAACTGATATCTCCGTCTGAGATTCGAACCAGCGTTATCCAGTGTTGCAGTTAGCGACGGTATTACTGAGCTATTTGAACCCCAAATGACCTCCTGTAGAACTGGCTTAGACACACTGATTGGTCACCGGAGAGAGATCTCTGAGTCCTGAACAATTCTATCGGTCATTTTGCAATGTGACCACCGAAGCAGGAGGGTGGCTCACCGTCACGGTGCTCTTTGATGGATGTTACTTGGTTTGAGGCAATCGGTGGGAAGCTCTGGAAGTGTAATTTGATAATTCGTGGTTAAGGAGGTATGTTATCTGTAACGAATAGTCGCACAGTCTAGATACAAGAGTTTTCACATAAACCATGCAAATTATCCTAAGCACCATCAGCTGCATGCAAGCTATTTTAGTTTCCCACTGTTGCTCCATAAGCCTGAACTGATCAGTATATACACATTCCACGGTAAGACATTTCTACCTGTTAGCGACTACCTTAGGACATTATCTTCAACTTATAATACTCAATAAACACTTTTTTTGCAATTAATTGTAGGAACACATTATAATGCATCAGGTGAGACTTGATTCAAGTGTAGATTCCTACATTGGGATATTTACCCATCATGCAATAAACACTTGCTGTACTCGCAGTACTTCAGTAATATTACAGCTTACTGACTGATGAAAACAATCTGATGCAACCGAGTGACTACTGCCTATAAAAATCAAACGGAATCGTTATGAAAAGAGAGAATTACTGACAATAAGGTATCTTCCAGAATACAAAATATTTGCTGTAAAATCACAACAATTCAAATTTCTATTTCACATTATTATTATTATTATTATTATTATTATTATTCATAGTGGACTGAAAGTTCTTAAGTGCCCAATTGGATTAGGCCTAGAATAATCGAATTTTTTTGTGTGACAAAGTATGTGATAAATGGTGTATTTTGTAAGGGTTTTTAGTCCCTAAGTTAAAACTTTTTTAAAGTACTATGTCTTCTATATTATCCGCTTATTACTTAATCTTCCAAAGTTTACCATTGTATTTTTAGCCAGGTTATTTAAATGTTTAAGTGGATTAATACCGTCATTTTACACCCAGAGGTGTACATTACTAAATTTGAATTGAATTGTGAAGTTTTATGCAGAGATGATGAATAAAGGTACACACAAAGCTGACTCATGGTGGGCTATCAGTCATCACTTATAGGTTAAAAGATAGATAAAAACTAAATCCACTGTTTTTATAGAATTGTGCTGAAGAAAGAAGGAATGAAAGTGGATCCAACACTAATGTAAGGGCACAAATTCCAATGCTAAAAATGATATTCACGAATAATAAGACTAGCTCGAAAAACTATGTTAGCATGTAGATTGAAATAGTCTGATCCGTTCCACATAAGACCGACAAATAGCCACAAGAATTTCATTTAAAGTCAATAAACTAAGCCTAATGATAATATGGACTGATGTATAATAATCAGTTGAATATATTGACTTGCTTCCAGAGTAAGGTGTTCTTATTTTGCAGCTGAATCACTTACATGCAAGCTCTTTAAGTTTAATAAAAGCACAAGTATTAGTAAGATGAGAATACTGTTGTATGAACTCCCAAGTTTTTTATTACCCGGAATTAACGCAGACCAATGCATCTACTCTAACTCACTGCTATTAGTGTAGCAAAATATCAGAATTATGAGTTGGCGTTTCCGTCTTCATATGAAGAATCAATGTTAGCATCGATAAACATGCCATACCATATTCTGAACTCATAGTTATCTCTTGTTAGCTAATAATTGCAGAGATTGCATTAATTTTTTGCTGCAAGGTAATCAGTATCATATTATTTAGTATTAAGCGTTGATCAGAGATGGTATAGTGGACCCAAAAAAATTCATGTAAACCAAAATGTCAACTTAATTACAGTTGACTAAAATAGATTCAGTGATACACAAATATTAAAAGTTATGTGTTATCATGCAAAATAGTAATATCAGTGTTATGGATAATAATTGGTTACTTAAATGTTATCACTTCCGTGCTATCCACCATAGTTTAGTATGCTCCAATGTTAGTTCCGAAGGCAATACTTGTTAGCGCTCTAGGGTCGACGTTGGTTGGCTTGAATGTCGTGATGTTTGAAAGTAGGACGAGAGGTCCTGTAAAACCCAAGGACAATCACTTAGTATTCACGTCAGACAGTAGTCAATGGAGGCACAAGTTGGAGTGGAGAGAATCACACTATATTTCAACGTTTAAAAGCAGAAGCAAAGTAATACCGCCCCAACCAAAATTCCCATTTTTAAATTGTACAGATAAATAACGTTCATTTTTACAAATATTAGAAAGAATATACAAAATGTGTAAAAAGTGGTGAAAATGAAACATTATTTATAATTTAAGTGATTTGTACATAATTTTGTGCTGTCTCCACAATAATGATTCCCTAATGACCAAACAATGTATTAAATTTATTCATACAAGAGATCGGTCGCTGCTAAAGTAGCTGAGTCACAACGTTTCTGTCTGAAGTTCTGAGTGATCCAGGTTTGGGTGTCTAAAAAAGACATCAGTCCTCTCGAGGTTCCAGACACACCTTACATATAAGTGCCAACAAGCAAGAACCTTATGTTTAGGCCTTTCTACCAATCCCCGCAAACCGCCTAACCTCAGGTACAGTGAATCTGTAACAATGAGATCAAAGCTTTTGTTTGAATGTTTCGAAAAGTAAAGTAATTTGCTTTTTCAACTTACATTTCTGTAAACTTTCATTCGTCCTCCTGATTAGAAACATAGACTCTATGGAAGCAAACATCACCATTCTCCAAACAGACGTAAAGAATAGTTCTTAGTGGTGTGTTTTCTGTATAGATATTTAAAACACACCGCATCGAAATATTCTCAACACGCTATATATATATATATATATATATATATATATATATATATATATATATATATATATATATATATATATATATATATATATATATATATATATATATATGTTATTAGGCTGATCAACAACTCAGTCTGAAAACTTATTCAGTAGAGTGCTGACCAACGATTCCAGAGTCCTGTAGTTTGAATAGCGAAACTTTAGCTTTCTTTTGGTTTCATCTATCATCTTCACAGACAAAGACATCTTTGTCAACTAAAGTTATCTTTTATAGTTTAAAAATATTTAAAAAAAATAAATAAAGGATTTTGAGTATAATATGTAAACCGAATTCATTTCAGATAGATGTTAACTCTTACCGGTTTGAACTCCAAGAATATTGGAACATATTGTTCAGAGTTACTGTTGTTGTGTTAGGCGTTTTCTTTACGGATATAAATAAATTCGTAAGTTTTGTTTACAAATGTTAAACTCTAATTGTTTTCAATGCAAACTCACTAATGTTTGTTTTCCATTACGACGAGTATTTAAAAATCTAATTATCTTACAACGCAGTCAGCTTTAGGCGAAATAGAGACTCTCAATTAATATTACAGTGGTAATGATTATAGAAGAAATAATTACTTAGCGAGTTTATCACATGAGACTATTAAGGGGAAGTAATCATCTTAGTTGACAATGTATAATACAACTTGAAGCATCTAGTCACATAATTAGAGTAGTTAAAGTGTTTACATATGGTACCGACTTCTGAAATAAGACATCCACATATACGATCATAATAACAACAAGTTTTCAAGCTTCTTACGTGACTTAATTGCAAAGATACACAATTTTTCTTTCTCTGTATCACCCTTACTGCATCACAATAACCATGATTACATTTAAGCAACGTGAAAACTTTCATCAATATTGTTCATGTGCAAGAAGTAAGATACAGTAAATATTACCATTGTTTAAGCATGAGTAAGCCTTTCTAAGTACTATTTCTTAGTCTGATGAATTTCAGACATGTGTCCAATCAGTAAGTGTTCACTAACACAATTATTAGTCAGTTGTCGAACTTTAATAACCAATGAGTAAAGGTTAGGATCATACAAACTTCTGGCAACAGTGGGTTGACAGAAATATTTCCTTGTCGTAAAATCTCAGATTCATAATCCCAATATACTTTCCGAAAAATGGGAGTCGTTTAGCATCTCGGGAAGTTATGTGCCGTTTTTCCTATATCTAAATTCAGGCAATAAATTGCAGTTGGGTGAGTCTACTGATTTGAATGACAAACTGAACTTATCCATGAATATATTTCGAAATTGCATTACTAACTGTGATCCAAATTCTTCAATTACAAACGGAAAATCATTTGAAATCACAGCTGAATGATTGAAAAATGTTCATACCTGAGAAATGCTGACAAGACCATGTAGTTTTCATATTATGTACAGTGTTTATGTACTTAAATTTTTGAATCTGCACTGATTTCAGCGTACCATATTTTATATTATTATAATTTGTAACTTGGGTTTTTAGTATAACATATGGCTTCAGTAACAAGATGCCATTTCACCCTCTTCCCTGCAGTCTTTTGAACCTGGCCTCACGACTGCTCACAAGCTTTCATTTCTTCCTCACACGATGTCCTCCATGTCACCCTTGCCTCTGAAGCCAACTCGTCGTTTTTCTTTTGGGTTTCACTCGAAGGCCTGACCTGGCGCGTGATGCTGCCAAATGGCCTTCTCAGTGTATGCCCGGTTCATCTCTACTTTCCTCTGCATATACATTGGGCGATGGGTTCTTAGTTGCTTCGTTACCAACCACAGTGAGTTCCTTGTTGCTTATTATTTCTGGCAATCCATCTGATCTTCAGTGTCAGTATCGAGTGAGTGTAGGCGTCAGCTGTTGATGAATGTCTGTAGTTTGTTGGAAATGCTTTTCGCAACACCCCACCAAGTCTCTCAACCATCAAGTAGAAGCACTGACTTCACTGAATTAGTGTTGAGAATCCGGATCTTGTTGATGCTTTATGCTGAGTGCAGTGCAGTGGAGTAGATCTCCACACTGATCTCAGGTTAATGAAAGCCTGTATTGCTGTCTTCCCTATCCTGACGTTGATGTCCTGATGTATGCCGACTGTAGTTGAGACGATGTTGCCTTACCCAGGTAGGTGAAAGAGGCTACTTTTTTAGATTTCTCCCATTGATGGTGATTGGAGCTTGTCGTTGTTGGTGGTGTTGTTGGTTAGGAATCTTCATCACCTCCATCTTCTCTACATTCACTGAAGTCCCGTTTACTCTGCCTCTTGTGCCAACCTTTTGGTTTTTGCCTGTAGATCTTTGAGTTTGTGCAACAAGACATTAGACATAAATCATCATCAACGGCGAAATCCAAATCTTTCAGGGTATTTTCATCGGTCCAACCAGCGTATGCCCCTCTTTTCGCTACTCATAGTTTATTGCATGATCCAGTCCAGTCCAGTCAACCACCATCAGGAAGATCATCGATGATAGTAGGCAGTAACCTTGTCTTACTCCTGCCTATCTTCACTTCCACTTCGAAGGCATCACTGAGCTTCCCATTGTGTTGTGAATCACTTGACATGTAGCATCACATAGCATATAGCTGCTGTTCAATGAGGTTGGTGAAGATTTGTGGCACTGAAACCGTAGTGTTGAAGCAGTTGCCTGCCAAATTACTTCTCAGTCGACGCCTAGACCGAAGACCTTCTCAAAGTGGATGAAGTTGTGGCGTGGTAGAGAGCTGACTGCCATTTCATGCCCGTGTTTCATGATGATGATGTGTAGAGCAGCGCTGCAATTTCATCCGCACATGATTTGTACCTCCTGAAGCCAGCCTGTTCCGGTCATAATTCTGAATTCAGGGGGTTTATTAGTCTGTACAGGATGAAGTGGCTTGATATTTCGGTTTGTGTATACGGTAGCATGATTCCGCGCCAGTTTTTGTAAAGACTTAGGCCGCCCTTGCAGGCGGTGGTCAATTCAAGAATCATTTGAAGTGGTCAGCCCATCGTTTTCTTTGCTAACTAGGTTTCCTTCACTATCTTTCATTTGTTTCATCTGCCAGATAGTAACCTGGTTATTTGACATAGTGTTGTCAGGTCTTTCCTACCTGCATCCTGTTCTGTTTCACTTGCCATTGTGTCTTTTGTCTTTGCACACTCTTCACTTCTTTGTCCAGTGTGATTGCTAGAATTCGGCCCGCACTCAGGACTAGACAACATAAAACTGGTAACACTCCCGTGACCAGTCGATCCAGTGTAGTGTTTTATACGTTGTGTCTAATTCCTCTTTTCTTTGTTCATCCTTGTGCTGCACTGCTTTGCACTGGTTCGTCTTCTGATTCATCATCTTCCTCTCCCTCTTATATCACCTTCCATGTATCCGTGGAGACCCATTCCTTGTCTTACCTCTTCTTCCTGCTTCCTTACACGGCTATGCAGGTTTCCCTTCACATCTCTCATAGAGTTCCAGTGTTCTTCCACAGAGGTTTCTTCAAGAATGTTGCTCAGTGTCTCGCATTTTTACCTGATGGCTGACTGACGTGAAGATATCCTTTGTAATTTCGTCCTTCAGTTTCTGTTCTGGGTGTTCAACTTGAGCCGTGACCTACCACCAACTTCTGTAAAGGCTTTCAGCTTGATTTTGAGGGTAGGTTCCTTGTACTAGATAGTGGTGTGGGTGGTGTAAATTTACATCTGCTCCCCTTCTTGATCTTGTGACCAGTTGGCTGCGTCTCCATTTTCTTCACATTGAGATGAAGTCGATCTGGTTTTTAGTGAGTCCGTCCGGTGAAATCCACGTCGCTTTGTGAATATCCTTGTATTCGTACACACTGCCTCAAACCACTAAGTCATTAAATGCGCAGAAGTCTGCAAACAGTTCTTCTTTCTCCCCCATCATTTCTTCCAGTGTCTCTCGACGCATGATGAGTTTTCTTCCTGTGTTGTCTGCACCCAGTTTGACATTCATTTCACCACACCCATTGGAATTTTGATGTCGCCAACTGGAGTGGAGTCTTGTCCATTACCGATTGCAGTTGTCTGTAGAATTTCGCCTTCCTCTCTTGATCTGCGTTATTTGTGGATGTGTAGTACTGGCATTGTATTATTGTGACTTTCCTTCCTTTTGAGTTGAATCTTGCTGTCATGATCCTGATCGTTGAGGAGATTGGTTACCACTGCATGAGAGCCTTCGATGCTATTGGGGACATCATGATAGGCACTCCGAAACTCAGTGTGCCGTGCTCGTGGCTGTCATCTGGGTGACAATATTGAAGTAGATTATTGACTCGTGTTCGGTTGACAGTTTGAAGAGTTTACTTCCACTCGGTCTGCTTTCATAGATTCCCAGCCTGGTACTTCTATGCCATATCTTCTCATCTCTTTGGCAGTCTGGGCAGCCTTGCCAGCCAGCTTCAAACATGGTGCGGACATTCCATGTCCATATGTTTACTTTCGCTTTCATCGAGAAAAGGAAGACACACTGACCAATTGGCTTCCCGAAGGCTTTCACTAAATGGCGTCATTTTGTCTCCCCGATTCCAGTGAAGAATTTTATATTTTGTTTGTGCTTTGAAGTTTCTGTAGCGACTGGATTGTTTTTTCGGTGTAGGGTTGTTAGCCGTATGCCCAACCTTCCCTCTTTATCCGGGCTTACAACCGGCTAGTAAACCAGTGAACTAGTAAACTAGGCGAGGTTATGGGTATTGATTACTTGGTAAAATTCATTCGTTGAAAGCATCCCCATCGCGAAACAGTGACCTATTATTGATGGGTAGTGGAATCCAGGGCGCGTATCTTATCCTAGTTGGGACTCGTCAGCTGCATGTACCTGCCCCCCAGCGGGTGGTGTTGTTCCCACTAGGACTCGAATCCGGGACAGATTGCCCCAAGCGTTACAGTGTTACTCACTAAACTACTGATTCGCGATGGCTAATTCCTGTGTGACGGGTACAGTTTTCATGTTGTTGCTTGTACTATCCCGTCGTTGACTGGACCGAATTGATCGGTCTCTATTCGCATATGGACTCCTGCGCGGAAGTCTCGACACTGTCTGTGTTTGAGTTGTATATTAATGATGGGTAGTGGCTAGCAGTAGAAAACTGTACCCATTACACAAGGAGTGGCTATCGTGATTCGGTGGTCTGTTGGATAACATTCTGGCGTTTGAAGCAATCGGTGCCAAGTCCGAGTGGGAGCAACAGCGCTCACTGGGAGGCAAGTATATCCAGCTGACGAGTCCCAAGTAGGAAGAAACCCACGTCCGGATTTCACTGCTAGCCACTGTCAGTCATCAGTATACATAATTAAAACACAGGCAATATCATAGCGTCCGCACAAGAACCGAGATGTTAATAGAGATCGGTCAATTCAGTCTAATCAGTGACGGGATAGTACAAGGAACAATTTGACTGCGACTTTCTGTCTCAGGCATTGGTGTGGATTTTAGCATCCTTTGTTATGATTTATCAGTGACACTTGTCACATTTTCACATCAGACACTTTGATGTAGAACATCTGTTATGACTATCCCATTTTCAACATATTTAGCTATAAAACCAACCAATAGTTGTTGTCTTAGTGGTTACAATCACTCGCTGATAATCCAATTACTTGGGACATGTAGGCGTTCCAGAAACAGCTACTGTCACGTGTTTGCAAATATTGATCTTTTTTATAAAGTCATGTGATTGTATGAATGCAGACACTATGTGTATGAAATGACATTTTGTCGATTATAAAGTACTGCCTAAGTTATGCCATTCCAATTTACCAAGGTAATATAGCATACTACTGATTTATCTAATCGCCTAAAGTGCATTGTATGCAATCCGATATAAATTATTCACAATACACTCATTTGTATACGCATGCAAACACATGATTAGTTTTCATAACCGTATTAAAGCACATTGAATACAGAGACACCTAGTTGCACTTTATTGATCCAAATCACTACATGAGGTTGTGGAAATAGGTAACAAACAAAAGGTGAAACACCAAGGTTGGAATAGATTCGCTAGTTAAAATGATAGGGAAAGTTGTTGTTTGTGTAGTTAAAATTTATGATAAATAACAACTGGTTTAATCCATTATGAATACTACAAATTCTGTATGTGTAAACAGCTTACTGGAAATTTCAACTAAAATCTACCTGATACCGGTTCTTTAGTATTTCAGAAGGAAGTATGAGGAACAGGGAGAATTTAGAGCTAATTTTTCAACCCTACCTTCGTGCATAATCACCATGATCTTAAAATTAACTTAACTGACAAATTATTGGCAAGTTTAACTTCATAGGGAACAGTGACATAAACTACTATAACTTGAACTACAAGTAGTTACTCAAGACTTTAAATCAAAAACAATTCAGCTAAGAAAATTCGTTTTACAGCGATTTTGCGTGCATATTTGTACACTTTCGTTTTGATTTCAGTATGTGGGTATATTTCTATCAATCTAGGTAAGGGCAACATTTTATTGAAGTTAAATCGACTGGGAAATATGGAATTTTAATGGTTCAGAAATCTGAATAGATAAATTAGTGAATGAACATGGCATGATTTTATTGAAACACAGTTAAGTGATATATGAATACCCATAATAAACTGTACGTAAAATCTGATCTGTGTAGTATATCAAATAAACCCACTACAGTGCCTTAGAAATATTTTTATTTTGTTAACGAAGTCCCTGATCCAATTTCTTGATAATGTTAAATTATATTATGATATGCAAGACTGACACAATAACGGCTATCGTTTGAGCAGAAGTAGAAGCCACTCAGACGTATTCTTAAAAAGTGTCTACGCAGTGACCAAGATCTATGGTGGGTAGTGAAGACTAGAGTGATAAAAAGGTCAGCAGTGATGTGTAATAGTAGACAGTTACTTAGAATGATCAGGGAAACTGGGTCAAAAAGGCCTCTTAATAGTAAGACCGAATCGAAGCAATTTTCAGCTGTTGTTCTGTGTCAGGAAATATAACTGGAGCGATGGGGAAAATATTTTGAGGAACATTTCTATTAGCTTCCAGCTGTCATTCCTCTATCTACAATTAAGTAAGATCCTCAATGGAATATTGAGATGGGACTTCAACACTTGCAAAAGTTGAGAATGTTGTAAGCGAACTGAGAAGTGGAAGGGCAGCAGTCCCCAATAGGTCGGTACCAGAGGTGTTTATGGACGGCAGTAGACGATTATGGGTTAGATTAACTGGTGTTAGCTCAAATATAAGAATCAGAATTGATTTCTCACCGATCTCAGTCGTCGAATGTTTCAGTCTTCAGGAAAGGCAGGAGGTCCTGTAATAGCCATAGACAAATCAGTCTGATGAATACTTTGACTCGGATTCCATGTTATATGTCCATTAGATTCACACTCAAGTTGAGGCAGGGGATAGTAAACCTGAGGGAACCAGACCCAGTCGTAGATGTGTCGACCAGTTCTTCCGCCAAATCTTAAGGCACGGATACACTTACAAACGCCAGACAATGGTTTGATTTTTTGACCGAACGGTAGCACTCAATTTCTTCTATCAAGAGGCCTAATATCAGTGTCTTGCACTGAAAACGATGCAGAATGTGCACATAACTCTGTTGAAGGCTGTGTATCTTAACATCCATGATCATTTTTGAAAACATGATAGCTTACTAGATCAGTTGTTTACTTGAATATAAGTTCGTCAAGGATATTCATCTTCTTTTACATTCCTATGCAAATGATTCAGTAAAGTGGATATGAGGTTTGCCTCCAATCGTTTTCCTGTACAGTGATTGGCTTTGTCACGGAAGAGTACGCATAAGGTATAGTCCTATTACGTGAAGATGCTGACAAGATGCACTTCTGCTGGACAAATTGAGTGGTAATTTAAGAATGTTTGTGATGCGTCTCTCACCAACTTTAAAATGTATATTTTTCCCCAAGGACTGGTTTGCGTTGACATACTGTCTCAATATGGGCACTGAATTGGCTGAGTGCACTCGGAAAATCAGATTAACGCTTGTGGGTCAGGGACCTAAAAAATATTTGCATATATGCAAACGTTTATTGACTGTCACCAAATATCGCCAGTTTTGGTATCAGTGTGATGCTTCACTGGTCACTGAGGGATGAGTGTTCTGTACTACAGTACTCCCTGTTCTACTGTTAAAGGTTGAGGACATGAGAAGGCTTCGAATGTTCGACTACTGTTGCCTTCATAGCATTGACCATGTGTCATGATGTTACCACATCACCAACATAGAAGTCGAGTGGAGAGATTTAGGTAGATGAGGGAAGTTAGTTGGTGAGATTACGAATCTTCATCGACTCAGGTGGCCAGAACATGTGTTACGTTTGCCTCGTCTCACATTGTTAGCTGAATTAGGTTTAGGTCGGAAGAAACTCAGAGATGGCTAGACTAAAATACGGCATCAGTGCATGAAATTTTTGACTGTTGGTCTGAGCCGGGTAGGGAAATGTAAACTTTCAGGTGGTGCCTAACATCAGGAAAAGGTATCAGCTGTATGGTTCACTGTCGATCTCAGTGGCACAGATACATCGATACGTCATCGTCAAACCGTGTTTAATCATTGTTTCATTCTTTCTTGTCCTTGTTTTGCGAATCTCTACAATTTTTTATTACTTGCTCCTATATTCTCTATGCTTATCCTGTATGCTTTTCACCTTATACTGATATGAGATGTAGCAATTTGAACCGCTATACAGTAACTTCAGGTCCGTTGTTGGTAGTGAATGACTGATATGAAGCGTTTGATTAGCTGTATTTGACTATATCGTTAAGTTATTTGTTTAAATGGACTAGAGAATGACTCGATTCCTTCTAATATGCAGACGATTACGTTTATTGTTTTAATGATTAGAAATTCAACATACTACTTGGTGGATTTTGGGATTTCTGTCGAGGTGAAATACTCGATTGAGAAATAAATACTGATAAAGTCACCTAGCATTGTGATGAAAGGTCCAATAACATACTTAAAAGCTCGAGGAACACTAAGTGACTATCATCCTTATCCTCAGCTACAAATCTCTAATATATCATATAGATTTCTCAACACAATATTGACTTTCAAAGGCGTTTTCAACATGAATTGTTATCAACATGACAGTCATACAAAAGCTAGCTGCATTGGAAGGCATTTGAGCTGAAATAATTCTGTACTCGTCGGTGGTGTTTGCATACCACTGCGTGGAACATCAGGCGTGCAACCACCAGGTCTTGAGATGACCAGGATACGATTCAGTCACTGGGCTGAAATCAGGTCGTCCACATTTAGCTAATTATAATCACCAACCTAATCATATATGAAGCGTTCTAGTTCGAGATTGGAAGAAGACACTAGTTCCACTGCCCTTGTGTCTCTTAAAATTCAGTAGGTAGAGACGAAACTTCAGGTTGCATCATATCCAACATAAAAATCCATAAAATAAGTAATTAACTTTTTGGTTTTGCTGGAAATTTGCTTGCAACTATTTGACTATCTAGTCCTTTCATGAACTAAGTTTTGCGCTGCTATTCTTTTTGGTTGTAGGTCTTGCTCCACGATCGTACTGAAAACGATTATCCAAATAAGCTTATAAAAATGCAAATGACTGAAAAAGCAGAGCAGAAGTGTATCCTAATGGTGAAAAAGAAACAGCTTTACATGAGAGCACAATTTTGCTGAGAAGCCTTTAGAGAAGACTAATTCAAGGAACACTTAATGGTAGAAAATTGCAGCTGTTGTTTATCTCACTCCTATTTGTGTTAACGAGGCGAAAGATCAGGTGCACAAACTAGCTATTTTTTGTTGTAACTATCAATTCAACAGCTCCTGTGGAGGCAGCTTTTGGTGATGATCTGGGAATTTAATTCTCTATGCCCGAGAACACCTCTTAGAGTAGCTCAATAAAAGTGTAGTTAAAAAAATTTCACTGCTTGATATAGACCCATATAGTCCAATTAAACTTTGTTAACTTACTAACAGCTACCAGATACCAAAAATATTTCAAACAACTAAAGCAGCGGCTATTCAACTTAAACATCTTGAGTTATGTACACAAAAGTATCAAATGCAGCCGTTGCTACTACCTTGGCTGGCTTTAGAACAGACGAATTCTTAAACATCCTGCTGCATCAAATATTTAAATATATACTTCTGAACCTCCTGTACACATTTCCTCACCCTCTCTTTGTAATCTGAATTTCATCAATCCCCTTCGTTTTCTCCCCAAACATCGGTAGAAAAAATTAGTGCAACAGATATTTATATAATTTTCTCATCGCTTTAGTAATGAGTGTACTATTAACTCAGATAACCTTCATTGTTGGATGGTGACGGCTAACTAAATTTATTTTTTACATCTACTGATTACATTTTGGCTGAAAAGTGTCCCTTTCAGTGATGACTTTTTGTAGAATTCAGAATCTACGTCACGTCCTACTTCGTGAGGGTCACAGATAAAGTTAGAGCTAACGGTTTTATGCGGAATAACAATAAATAGCTTCCTAACTAGAACTGAACCACTAATCAGTAACAAAAAGTGTGAATGCATCATTTATGCAGACACTTAAAGTATACATTGAATTGTTGTCGTTAGAGCTGCTATAATTCGATGACACTAAACGTAGACTACTAGACGCTAATTCGTAGCTAGTTTTAACATGTTTATCTGAAAAATGTTTTTGCACTTTAGAACCCCTTACATACTGGAATATTTAATTACTTAGGACGTGTCTATAGTCATTATTTCAAGTTTCAGTGCTGCAAAACTCACAATAGACTTCAAAGGTACAGTAAAGACTAATGTCGGTATATTCAAATACATCTAAATGAGCGATTTTAGAATCACAAAAACTACTACGAGATATTGTAAACATGAAGGCAGTTTCATTGATAACTCATCAAGTATGTTGATGTGCATCCATCTTGGTCTTCTGATCGGAAATCAGAACGAACTAGCGTCTATTCAAACACCAGAAAGTTATTGGCTTGAATAATGAGTTGGACTAATCTCCCTTGATTAATGGGCTGTTGTTGAATTAACATCAATCATACTGATATTTATTTGTGAGCTATTTGTAAGGATATATTGACATCTGTTTTGTCTCAATGGGGCCAACAACACCTTTTGAAATCCATCTGTTTTAAGGTGATGAATTCCAAGTAGAAAAAAATGTCCATCGTTGTTTTTGTCAGCGGACAAAGCTACAAAAAGATGATAAACCTTTATATGAATCCCTTCTGAAGCTAGCCAAATGTAACTAATCAATTTACTTCAATAAATCAATAACGGAGAGCTGTGATATATGATAAATACCAAATAACAAAATTTGAACACCTGTCAAGTGGGTCAAGTAGACACAAGAATTAAAATTAATGCGTTCATACTTTGTATTCGTGATCAGGTTTTAAAGGTAAAAAGGTTAATTTAAACAATAAGTATCTGTCGTTTGATAGAATGTTTTTAGGTATCTTCATGTGGTCGTATTCTGACCAACTCCTTTTGGGTGAACGAGGAACAACCACCTATTTGAATGAAGGCGAATATTTTACACTTTCACCTTGCACTCATTGGTAAAAAAAATACTAATTATGAACACAAATTGTGTATTAAACTTAACATACTTCAAAAAATAAGTTACCTAAGTCCTGACATTCATATTGGCTGCTATATAACACCAAATGTACCAAAATAAGATTTGATCGACTTTGTCATTGTACTTAGTCTGCATGAAAATACAACTTTTCAGCTGTAGGCAATAAAGAGAGTTTATCCGAACAATTAGGCCACCTGAAAGAATGATTCAACAAACTTTTCGGATACTTGCGTTTATCAACCAAAGCGTTTCAAGTGGAAGAGAAAAGAAGACAAACAAGTGGTAAATATCTACAAGTTTTGAGCAGTGTACTCGGAAAACAATCAACCCACACTCTGTACACCCTACAGACGTTATGTGTAAGGACTTGAAGATTGAAAATGATATGCAACAGGTTTGTGCAATCATTTGAATAATATATCGAGGTTGAAGGTAATCAGTGACTGGACATGGCGACCCGACTCTTCATATTTTTACGTTGCTATTACCTTGATGACGAGCCTCAACACTTTTAATTCTGACAACTTCGATGACATTTTACAGTGTTTTTCTATAGTCGGTTCTGTTGAAAACTCAAATTAAGATTATGCGATATCAGAGAGATAAAAGTAATCCTCTTAAATTAATATTTTGAACTGTCATGGAAGCTGCATAAATATTCTTGTAAATCTTTAAATTTAAAACGATGTTTCTTTTAAGTCGTTCTCTCCATTTTGTACATTTCTTAAGATATCTGTCTGGATTACTCGATATCTTATCGAATGTTATCGTTAATGTGGAAATATAAAGTCCTTCTGATTACCCAGTAGTTCTGTAATCGTGGCCTTTTATCTGATGTGTATTATCGACTAATCGTCTTTCATTCTTAAATAAAAATACATCATAGTTCCATGTTTGTGTTAATCAAGTCGGTCAACGAAATACAACTGGAATAATCACCGAAGACCATTTCTTACTAATATTTCGTATTCGACTGCAATTTCTAGTATCCCGGAATAAAACATAACTTATATGTAATCAATTATTTTCATAACTTTTACTGTATTTAATCATTTGTATTTATAAGCTGTTGCTTAGTTTTTGTAAATTTATAAATGGCTTTGATATTTTGCTTAACTAAGCATATTTTTGGTGCCCCCACACTGTTAGTGTGTCATTAATCCAAATCCACTGTATCATAAAACTTTCATTCTGTTGTCTTTGTACTATTGCTATCAACTGTATAATAAGCTTATCAAAGATACTCTGCTGTTTGGCAAAACATGATCTTGAAAATATTGGTAATTATTATTACTCTGAAATCTTATATGTGATTCAACGGTTTATTACCTGATAGAATGGTTGAGTACCTTCGAAGGCATTTATTTTGTAAGTCTGAGATTCACACTAGTATTATGATTTTGTCTTTAAGACTGTAGTATATTGGTTGATGGATTATTCAACTAACCGTACTACAGTGATATTGTTTGAATCCTGGGTAATCCAATTGGTTGATTAAAATTTATAAAAATTATCCGTTAGCACTGAGACCAAAACTGTTGTGATCATTTCAACAACAAAATGTTTGAGAACTTTCGTTTGCGGAAATAGAAATCATCGACTTCCGTTCATCAACAGAGAGTAAGTACAGTATAATGTCATTTAACTACTTTTTCCCTGATCTGTGTTCTTTTGAGATGATTTAGCTTTCAACTCGCCTTCGTTAAGAATAACTATTTTATGTGCACTATGATGTGTGTTATTTGTATTTCATATTCTTACAAGATAAAACGCAAAATTTAAACCATTCACAAAGTTACTTCCTCTGAAAAACAGGATAGCAGTCTTAGTACTAAGAAATCAGTGAATCAAGCTGAGCTTATGGGTTTTTTTGATTTTCCTGAGGAAAATCTCTTCCATCTATGCTTGTATCGTATATTTTGGTGTCGACTGCATACCTGTCAGTTGGCTGTTACGAATAATGGTGTACCTACAATTACTTTACAACTTTCACGCGTTGTTAAGTTTCCACCAAGTTCCATGAAACCCCGATCGCTGGTTTTTCTTAAATGGTAGCTCTTATGTCTTTGAATTACGATGGAAAATTTGTGAAAAATATCCTCATCTTTAAATAATGTTTTTAGTTTTATGATCAGGTTATCATGAGTTGTGTTCATTCAATCTGCAATTTGAATGTGAAAAAGTAGAAGTGAAGTTACCGGTCGACAACTGTAAGGATAACGCAGACAGAAAAGAGTAACATGTGCTTGGGAAAATTTACTGGTTGGAATACTGTAACTTTGGACAGCTCCACACTTAATTCCATTTAGTTTGTATATTAGATGTGTTACATAGTGAAACAATATTATTTACTGGATAAGGTTTCCGACACAATTTATTGTCTATATCGGTTCATACTATAATTCTTAATCAAGGTTCGTGATATAAGAGATTCCACCGAGTTGTTAAGTTATTGATGTGAGAAAGAGTGGAACCGAGAAATGTGATTTGTCCGATTGAGATATACTGGGAGAAATTCGTAAGGTGAATGAAAGCACTTCGTGATTTATTAACTTCTGATGACGTTTCAATGATAAGTTTAAAAATTCCACCTTAATGCTATTATTCATCTGATTCATTACTTTTGACTTACAATGCATATGCGATGAAATGTGTTATGCATATTTTCCAGTTAAATGAACTCTAATTGATCATGAGTCGTTTGCTGGTGTAGATAATGAACTCACCTTTCTTTTCCTCTACCTAATAAGGTGTTTTCCATTAATAAGGGAAGTTACTTTCATCGGTTTTGATTTCGTAGAGTTTCAGTTTTAACTAATAAGAGAAAGCTTCAGATGTTTGACCACTGCTGCTTTCGTAACGCTGGCAGCGTTTCGTGGTGTCACCATGTGCGTAACACAGAAGTCAAACGTAGAGTTTTAGGGAGGAGGCGTAAGACAGTTTTTGCGGTTGTGATTCCTCATCGACTGAATTGATTAGAACATGTGTTATGTATGTCTAACCACCGTCTGCCTTGTCGTACGGTATTGGCCAAAGTAGGTTCAGGCTGGAAAAAGGTCCGGAGCTACCGGATTAGAGCATGGCATCAATGCATGAAGTCGTTGACTGTTGGTGTGAACCATGCAGGGCGATACAGACTAACCGATTAGGGTACGCAGGACAAGAGGAACCAGTGGTTGGAGACTTTAGGTGATATGGCTCAGAATCGATGTCAGTAGTGCAGATGCATACACACCTTATCCTCACCTTAACCACTATACTTAGTCTCATTATCTTTTCATTTTTACTTCTTTTCTTTTGCTAGTCTCTACTTCTAGTTCCGCTTCTTTTGACCGATTTTTCTTTCCTTCTTCATCTTCTATTTTATTGCCTTTTTACTTGATGTGTTGATATAATGTGTAGCAACTGGGACTGTTACGCAATGATGCCCTATGTTGATCTTGATGATCATGAGTTCTAACTAATAAGTCTTCAGCTAACTGTAGATGTTGTTAGGTGCGAAAAGGATTTTAGTAAAAAGGACTTCTTTTGCATGAAAAAACTTATTTGTTATACATTCAGTTCCCTTGAAAACTTTGACTCAGACAAGAATAAGTATATTTGCAGAATAAAATGAAGTCATTTTATTTCACAGCATTTCATCAACAGCAAACAGTCTACAATTGAAGCGAAATATTGGTAGTAATAGTGACGTAATATACCTTAAGTATGTGCAAATAAATGAAGATTTAAAATCCTGGAATAACAAACAATAAGGCAGTGAATGGAGGAAACAGGATTAATGATCAAAAATCATATTCAAGATCAATGGGAATTTATGTATGATAAGAAAGAACATTCTGGAGCTGTGGAGTGGATAAGGGGGAAGATAAAAACTGATAGATGCGTAAACGAAAGGATTGTTAAAGAGCCAGCAGGTTACGCAACCATATGAGGAATCTGGAGAGACTTTAGGCTTAGTGATTAATAGTCAGTAAGTAATTAATGAAGAGATGATGCAGTAACTTACTATGTGCGGAAGTTCTCATCATCAAAAATTTTCAACCTAACCTGTGTACTCAGAAACAGACTGTAATTAACCTTTCTCTGCATTGGTAACTGTACATAATTTTTGCACATGTATGTAGGTAGATATCTCTTTTTGATTGCACCATCATTCTACGGACTGTTAATCCCTAAGCCCAACATTTCTCCAGTTTCTTTATTTGATTGTGCAACCTATCTGTGTGTTGTCTCCCCTTATTCACTCCACAGCTCCAGAATGTTCTTTCTTATCATACATAAATTCCCATTGATCTTGAATATGATTTTTGATCATTAATCCTGTTTCCTCCATTCACTGCCTTATTGTTTGTTATTCCAGGATTTTAAATCTTCATTTATTTGCACATACTTAAGGTATATTACGTCATTATTACTACCAATATTTCGCTTCAATTGTAGACTGTTTGCTGTTGATGAAATGCTGTGAAATAAAATGACCTCATTTTCTTCCGTAAAAGTCTTTGTTCTCGTATTATTCAAACTTATTTGTTTCCATTATTATTAGAATATGATTAAACAGCAGGTTTGAAGAGAGGAGGTTAAACGGCATGTAACCCAACTGTTCAAACGTATCAAAATAACTGAGACATAATTCTAGTTAAACATAGTTCTAAAGTAAAGTAAAGTCATTTTTTGCGCACACAGTGTTAATCATGAACTAGTTTCAACGTAATAACCATTAAAGAGTGAGCAGAATTAGGTAACTTTCCCATTCTAACTTAGAAGTCCTTATCAAAAAAAATAAAGTAAGAAGAGCGGATGGGTTCCCACTGGTTACACTGTACCATCATCACTCTGGGGTTGAATTGAGCTCAGAAACAACATGAACGTTCGTGTAGTAGGCAGTAAGCTACACATATTGTATGAGGGCTGTCTGGCTATCTAGATCTAATTTGATGAAGGGGGCTTCGAACTCGTAACCCTTCGGCTGAAAATCACTTTGAGGTAGAAGTATCGAACATAGAGTTGCTAGAAGTCAATTGGAATGCAATATGTTTATAACGAAACTCAAAGCTTTTGCTTCCTTATACCCATATGATGAAAGATACTGACTGCTAAAAGTTCCTTTAATTAGGAGACAGTAAATATTCAACGCTCCTAGATTTCTTCTAATTTACCAAATGTAATCATAATTTGATAGCAGTGGTATACAAACCAATGGATTCCTCATAAATCCTCAGCTGAACAGCCCAACATAGAATTAGAAATAATGATGTTAGATGTAGTAACATCTGTCAGGCGAAACAAATCTAACGAGGTAAATAATCTGTCTGTAATGAAAGAGCTTCCAAACATCAATTACCAATCGACTGATCACTCAATAAGAATAAAAAAGGCATGAAGTTTTATCAGAGTGTTGTTTTAGTTCCATTCGAGATATAAAATGTAGAGTGTATACTTATGCATTTGAAAACTATTACACGTTACAGATTGAGGCTTAAACCTTTGCTAGGACCAAGTATTTGATGGATGTACTCTACTGAAAAGTCTCAGACGATGGATATTCTATGTTGTGTAACTTGTGACTGTTTCTCAACTCACGTTTGTTAGTGAAGTTAAGCTAAATTCAAATTCGTTGCTTAGTTGTAACCAACAAGTAGAAAAAACGATCACTTTATAGATGTTTAAAACGGAATCAGTGTCAATTTCATTCACTCTTACTTAGTTACAGATTATTCTCTTGGAGAGTGAAAACAAAATGAATGATCGTAAAACACTCTAGTTTATAGTAATCTGCTTATAAATCAAAATATTAGCTGATAAAATCATCCAATTCAGGTTATGACCTAGAAAATTCGTTTTGTTAGGAATTCGATTTTACCTATGGAGACATTTTTATTTAAGAATTTTTCTGAAAATAAATGTTCAATGCATTAAATGGTGTGTGACGATAGATAGTATACCAAAAACTTATCAAATATCACTTGAAGTTTTTAAATCCATTTGTTACAAAGTGTTGAAAGATATTCTGAATAAGAGTTCATATTCTAAAGGTCAAAGATGTGAATCTAAAATCTAAGATGTCATTCACTGGTTAAATTGGACATCTGTTACATTCTAGCATAGAACTCCTCAGCAGTAAGCGCTCATAACTCTACCAAGAACCAAACTCATGACCTAAAGGTTTTTCAGCAAATGAGTTAGCCATTCGGTCAGTGAGTGAGAGTTCAATGGTTCATAGTTTCCATTTTCTGTCAGTTCGCGATTTAGTACGAATATGCACCAAAATCCTCACCTGGTGTCCTTTTCACTTCAAAGCGGCCGACCCCACAAGCCTCAAAACTTTGGGATATTCACCTCGAAGCGTGTCAGTAATGTAGTCTAAGGTTTAAGATTTTATTTTGGAAGTAGTATTCATAACTAACTAATATATGTACAAAAGGTTTACCCACAATAAACTTCAGATCTACAAGCTGGCAAGAATAATCGGTTTTAAATAGGAAACTTATCGTTTTATCTACCAAAACCTAGAAATTTTACATATATCAAACGCTTGGTCCTTCTGTCTTCACTCTATGTGCTTCCTCTGTTGGTGCCAATGGAGTTCTGTTCTTGAGATTAGCATATACAGGGAATGCTCTTAGATGCATCGATTTAATATGTGTCCAATCAGTTTCACTCGACATTTCTAGGTCCACTATAGCAACCACTATAAAGGAACCATAATGAAGAACTCTAAGCATACTATCTGACCATCTCTAAGATAAAACGTTTGTGTACTGACGTCATCTACATGGTCTATGAAAATAGTTTATCTGACATAGGTAATGAGTCACTTCGACGTGGATTTCACGAAGTTTTAGTAAGAAGTCATAACCTGTGGGTTCACTAATGTCATGTGTCAGGAAAAACACGCACTGAATGCTTTGGACGATGGTCATGAGACATCGTAAATTGACGGTAGTTATATATATTTCACCTAATTTCAACACTGTGTCTGAGTGTAAACGTGCTCCCAGATTCGGTTCAATATGGGGTCTTGGATGTACACTGACGAAGAATCTCAAGTGACTACGAAACAGCTATGCAGTTCTGTCATTTTTTCAGTGATTCTGTGGGTGGTGACAGAGAAAAGAAAAAGGCTTTAAAAATGCTGGTATTGTATTTGAGTGAAAATCTTTCAGTATGTTTTTTTGTACTATATTCCATGTTCGTCCTTAGTAGTGTTCAAGACTAGTGTTTCATTCTGACTGAAATATATCAAACAAGTGTACTTGCATCACTGTTGATTTTTACACTGATACTTAAACTCATCAACTGTTGTTCCAAACCGTTGAAAGCTATTCCTTGAGTTGTTTAGCCATAAGCACCACCTATTTTATAGATTGTATTCGTAATTAACTAAACCTTTTAGTTAACTACAGAAGGTGACTTGTGTTTCTGAGTAGTCTAGTGCATATTTCTCTGCATTCTAGTTTTTAGTCCCAGTGGGGACACTAGTACAAATTAAGAAACCAGCATGTCCTTCTCAAAAGCCATGACTTCTGCTACAGATTAGCATCATATACAAAACATAAACACGAAATTTTCGGAATAACCGAAACATCTTTTTAATTTTGAAGGTTTGTGATGATTTATTGGTTTCAGGTTAGGATTCATTACAGAGTGACATCATTTGGGGAACCAGTGAAAATCTGTGAGCATCAGGCAACTGTTTTGTCCTAGTATCATCTGTCCGTCTGTGAGATAAATCATCTGTGTTCTGATGCCTTCTATATGATTCATGAAAATATTGGGAACCGTATTCTTCTTAGTTTATTTAACATAGGTAGTGAGTAGCTTTGATGTGGATTTCCAACAGTTTTGATTAGAAGTCGTAACCGGTAGGGTGGCCGCTTAACGAGGGAACTGGAAGGAAGTTCCACTATATCACAAACTGACAGAAGTAGAAAAATGTGAACCATTGCATCCTCATGTAGTGGCTTAATGGTGCCTGAAGATCCTGCTTTCAATCCTTGGTGGAGTCATGGATGTGTACTGCTGAGGAGTTCCATATTAGGATGAGACAACTACCCAGTGCTCCTAAGTTTCCGATGGCTTTTTAACTGATGTCAGTACGTGATGAATAGCAACTTGAAACCTCTTTTTCTATTCCTCAATGCATGCTACTTTGTTTCAGTAAGAAAACTCAACAGAGGGAAGTTAGGGAGATGAAACAGTGGTGTGAATTTCTATTGAATTCCTGATGAAAAGTTATTAGTTTGGCTTAAAGTACTCAGTTTTCAGTCTGAATATTACCATAGACTTCTAATAAATTCCGGAATTTATGTTTTGCTTCAAGCTTATTTTTCATCCTTTAATATCGAAATGAATTCTTTTTCAGTTGAAGCAAACAAATAAACTAAGCGCTAATCAAAAAATTATTGGCAGTTAACAGCTGACTGAAATTACTAATAAATTCTCAACAGATGGTTAATTTCATACACAATTTATTTAACTTAGTAACTCGCCTTCAATTATATACTCAAAAATTTAAAATATGTAGATTTTGTATGAAATAGAATAAGTGATGTAATTTCTTTATTTTGCTGTGAGGAAACGCATAGTTTAAAAGGTTGAAAATTAGTGAAGATATTGACTCTATATATAACTGTGGAATTATTTTGGCATCCCAAGTGCTTGTAAGAAATAAGACTCTTTAAACTAAAAGTGGTGGGAGACTAAAATCAAACTTGAAAAGAAGTAAAATACAGAAGTGTTAATTGATTACTACCATAAGCTATAAAAGGGGATAGAAAATACAAATCAACCACTTCTGAAGGTAAAAATGGAGTGGATGTTGCGGACTACGGTAACAGAACACTGTTATTTCTGTTTGTTGAAATGCTTGCAATTCTCCATTGTTATACTGGGTCGAATTGTCCGAACTCTGTTAGCACAGGGATCTCTATAAAACAACGGAGAATTACAATTATATGGAATATACCTATAATGATTTGAAGGGAGAACAAGTATTTCAGCAAAGAGTTTGTTGTCGGCGATTTCAGTTTCAAAGCTGTACAATCGCAAATTTTTTAGTGTAAGGATTTGATAGTTAAAAACGGTTTGTTAAGCATGGCAACACAAATAGTGTCAATAAATGAGTTGTCATTAAAGTCATAAAACCAAAAAACCAGAAACTGATGAGTAGTGAATATCAATCAAAATAAGTCTAAACAAGAAGTTTCGTAACATGACGACATAACTGGAAACTGAATTGTGATCAGGCAGAATATAGCAAAAAGAATGAGTGGCAAATTACTCAAGAAGTGAATAGTGTCGAGACAGAAAGGTGACAAGAAAAAAAAGGGGGAGTAGAGGAGACTGAAAACTAAAACCATGAAGGGAGAAGGGGCTGAACGATCTCCTTTTATGTACACAACTCAGGCTTCTCCATTTGGCTGGCAAGAGCTTAGGCGATGCAGAGAATACGAAGACATATAGCCTTCAGGAGGTTTCTTTTCATTTTATAGATAACTTTAAACGAGGAGGCTTTTGAGATAGAGTGATTCGTGTTCACGATGTGTTGAATTATAGCACTTCTTTTAACTCCATTGTTATTTGTTGGTAACCACGCGGGATAATGTTCTTTAACCTTTTCAGATAACCGTCGCGTCGAACGACCCACATACCTGGCTTCCTAAGAGCAGGCAAATTGATATACGCAAATAGAAGTGGTCAGATGAGAAAGTTTCTCCTTTGATTTGTTAGAAATCGTTGGGCGACAAATCCTTTCACTAGAAAAAATTTATTGAATTACGATAGTACAGCTTTGAAAATGAAATCGCCGAAAAGGGTGTTTTCGCTAAGACATTTATTCTTCTTTCGAATTACAAGTATACCGACAAATATTGATGACTAATACCCGTTGTACAAGAGGTGGCCATCGTGCCTCAGTCGCCTAGTAGATAAAACTTTGGCGTTTGAAGCGATGAGTACGAGGGTCGAATCTCAGTGGGAACAACATTACTCACTGGGGTGTAGGTGCATCCATCTTAGAACCCAAGTGGGATGAAATGCTCGTCCGGGATTCCTCTACTAGCCACAACCAAGTAAAATATCAATACACTGTTATTTAATAATTTGTTTATTCTGAATACAGAGGTTAAAAAAACTCATTTGTCGGTTAATGACAGTAAAACGATGTAATTTCGAGCCTTTTGTTGAATAATCATTTTGAAGGCGGTTGAAACATTTACGTTCCACTTCACGTAAGTTAAGTATCAAACACTATGTGGCTTAGAGATCCTATCGACGCTGGATTCTACTTCATGAATACAAATACATGCATCCAACTGTCGTCCTTTAAAGGTCCTTGCTTTAATAACTGTATGTGAAGTGGTTAATGATCATAGAGGTGACGAAAATAAGAAAATCTAGAATGTTTAATTGTGAAAATAAAGGATGCACTACGAAAAGTAAAGTTATGATTCAAATTCACTAGTCATTCATCTGCCGTTTTGTTTATTTTTGGGTATGCTCAATCTAAAGAGGGATAACGGTATATCTTATGATCGGGAAACAAGTGAGCATGCACAAGGACTGTACAGTATACAAGGGCTTATGATCACTTACCTCATGGAAAAGCTTTAGCGTCCTATTATAATCTTCCTCTACCGTCAGCTTAACGATTACTTCAGCCACGTGAGACAGAACCATTTTCGTCTTCCTTTAGTCAGCTCTTTCGTAATTGACATATGTTACTGCTAAATGCATTTTAGAACGTCCTGAACTGAGAGAAAAACCATGACCTTGAAGACATCTCAGCGATGTGGCACTTAAAATGCCATCAACTAATGACATTTGCGCAAAATGTACGTCTAGAAATAAATAAGGGACATGACTGTATTTATGAATACCGACAGACTTCGGTAGACTGTCGATTAAATATTTCTTGATCTTAGTGAATGAATAAGTGTCCACCCATTTTCACTTTACTGACATTTGTGATCATTTTATATTCTAGTTATAGTAAAGATGGATAGTGGCTAGCAGTGGAATACAGGATGCCCATTTCATCCTATTTGGGACTCGTCAGCTGAATGTACCTGCCTTCCAATGAGTGATGTTCCCACCGGGATTTTGACTCGAAACCGATCACTTCAAACGCCAGGGCGTTGTCCACTACATCGTCGAGACCAACCAATCCGGTCCAGTCAACGACGGTATAATACAAGCAATAACACTATTTTATATTCTGGTAGAAATTAATGAACTTATGAGATTATCTTTGAGTCTCTGAATGCAACAATATCAAAATACTGTATAAATAAAGTGCTTCCAAGATCCCCCGAGGCTTAGGTTTAACTACCTGTAGTGACTATCTCTCAGTCATGATGAAATCTCACTATAACGTGATTACGTGCTATCTTAGAGGTACAGTCATTCCGAACACTGGAACTTTTGGACGTGTTTCAAAGTGACAAAATAAATTATTTGGTTAGTCATAGAAAATAAACAGAAAGGTATTCTACTCAACACTTAAGTGTTATAGTACATGAAGCTACGTACAACCACTATGAGTATCAAGCTTAATTAGACTTAATCCACAATTTTCCAACGCATGGATTTATGAGATTGTTAGTGATGCGGATTTGTAATTCCATGATCAAAAGGTGAATATCACCTTTAATTTGGGACACATTTGTCACCTATAATTCTATTTTCACAGTATAAACAATGATGGAATCAACATCTCTTATAATAACTTTGAACTTATCTCATGCTGGATTTCATACTTTTTTTCTAGAACAGGTCAAGGTCATTTGATCATTGTTTTTGTCTACGCTTCTGTTCGTTAACTTGTAATTTTAAAGTTTGATGTCCTTCAGTTCAGTCTTTTACGAAGAAAATCAAATGGACAGTCACCACAACAATCATTAGAATGTTAAAATAATTTTTAAAGGTTTCAATGAAAGTGAACTAGGGAAAACCAGGTTTCAGCTGGTTAATTACATACATCACACAGTGAAACAACATTATTTAGTGGATTACGTTTCAAGCACAGGTAAATAAAAACAACTACAATGAGGTAATTATGCTACTTCGAAACTTGATGGTCTACCGGGTAAACGTTTTTAAGGATATAAGTGGAGGGTAAGTGATTCCAGAAACTAAGATATCAATTTATGGGATAAGTGTTAGTCCAGTCACATCAATCTATATTGTTGAGGTCTTCAGCTTATAAGTAATTGGAGAGATTTCCCTCTAACAGCCACCGGGAAATCAGTTTACCTGATACCATGTCAACGAATCAAGGTTCCATAATAATTCAGCGCTTAAAAGGAGTTGCCAAACAAAAAGGCTCTGACATTCGGGAGGTTTCTAGAGCTGGAAAAAGGGTTATTGAATAGATTTTCAGCTTTGAACAGGTTTTGGAACTTAGATATGCTTACTAGTACCATATTTTCCAGCTTAAAAATGACGTTTGAGCAGTTCGACGGACATGTGCATTGATAAAGTCTGACTGTGAAGCAAGCACTGAGTCGTTATACACCTGGATGTATACAACCCTGTAAGGGCTCACGGTTATGTCCTCTGAGGTGACAGTGACCATTAATATATGTGACAGCTGTTCACTACTTACATTATTTGACTTTCTTACATATACCATTTGATGTGAATCTGCATAACCCTGAATTTTCAAGGACGAAAGGCATCTAAAGATATCTAGTCAGCTCAAAGACTGCAGTGATGTAATAGGTAAACTCGTACATTAACTGGGTAAATTGCATGAGTATTAACAGGCTGGTCACCAACAAAATCTCAGCCCATATAAAAAACGCCTTCCTGGCATTTTCCAAAATGTGCCATCTTTAGCTTCAGTGGGATAAGAAAGGGTAGACATAAGCTGCAGTAATTCACTCCATTCCATCATGTAATTAAGTGACATGGTAGTATAGAAAAAGATAAGTTAATTGAAGATATCTTTCACGGCGATTTCATTTTCCAAAGCTGTACAATCGCAGTTTATACATTTTGCCTAACTTTATTGTAAAAGAAGAGTTTTAAAATCACTAAAGAAAACTATCTTCACGTCAACCTTGAGGATAGTATTCTCCAGTCATCCAATGTTTCTCAACAACCCGAAAGATAACCTTCCGCATCTCACCACTACCATGTGTGTTTATCATTTCACTTGCTCCTATGGACCCAGGTTAGAGGAGTTAGAGGATATTACCCCCACCTGACTGTAAACAGATGTTAATGGAGCGCCTTGTCAACACTCGTCACACCATCACAAGTGGTTCAGCTTCCAAAGCCATCTATAGGATGAAAAACAATCTGCCAAAAGTGGTGCACTTCCGCCTTCTCTGCACTGCAGGAACTCTTGCTATATCCATGGAGAAAACGCAATTATGTGTACAAAAGAAACTTTTATCAACTGTGTTGCCACCTTGTACTTAGTAAATTGTTAACAATACATCGGCTGCTACCTCTCCCTCATTATTCACAAGTTTGTTGTATTTTGTGATGCATTTTAATAACTCAACATCGTCTTCACTTTGTTTTCATTCTACCCTTGATCACGCTTTATCTTGAAAATCATTTCCACATGTTATGCAACTTTATAGTTTATCCGGTTGATGATGCTGGTTTCTATGCTCTTCTGTGGTTAATTTTCACCTTTGAATTTTTAATTTTCATTCAACTTGGTCTTTGTTACTAGGTTTAATTAATTAATTCTTGTAATTATCCAATATAGTTAAAGAAAAATGTATAAATTATGATTGTGCAGCTATGGAGAATGAAATCACCAGAAATATCTTATGTGAACTTCCCTTTTCCTCTCATATCCTGACAGATGATTTCAGTGATTTGAAGAATTATTAAGTAACGTGAAAGTTGAAAACCAAAGACAAAATAAGGTAACTTTAGTTACAGTATGGGACCATCATGCAAGTAATGCTGAAATTAGGTTATGAGTTTTTTAATCTGCAGTGATAGTTTTGCAGCACTGTGAACTTCACAGATTTATAGATTACCAAATATTTATTGGTCCAGACGGGCGATATTCTTCAGATAAGCCTTCCGAATAAAGCCAATATTAACTGAAGCAGTTATAAACATTTATTTCCTTTGGGATTAGAACTTAGGCAATGTGGAATAATGTAGTTCAGTGTCAGATTTGTTTATTCGAAATTTAGCACACTGTAACGGTGTTATTTTATGAGTCTGCTTTCGGACCCATCCTACTACCTATAATCGGAGTACATACGACTTCTTTAGTGATAGACAGTAAGTTGTACCAAAAACATCAGCTAGTAAATAATGCCGAATCATTTTCCGCTGTGGATAATGAATCTAACATCAAGTCTGTTTCAAAGTTGCGTAGACAGTTTGTCGTTTATCAAATTGCTGCTAAAAGTGTGATGAAAAGTCTATAGAAAAGTGCTGCTTTTAGCTTATTAACTTTTAATGTTCTCTTTATTGAGGAAAATCTACATGTTAAACGTCTGATAGAATTTAATAACAGAATCGACACAACTACAAAGCACATGGCGACACGAAGCTGTTAGTAATTCAAAGATATATGCTTATTCTCAACACCGAAGCAAGATCATATGCACCCTCCAATTCTGAATAATAAATAGCCTGGCTCTAGTTTCATTGAAAAATTACATGTTCTTAGTAGCCCTAATAAGGAAGCCTAATAATTTTCTTGCGCGAGTTTTACTGCTCTCTATCCCACGCAAGTATATTTTCACTGCTTTTTATTGCTAAAAAAGTTAGACTTCCTCCTTATTTATATTAGGGTTTAGCTTATATGTAGTCAGTGGTATCAGTAACGCTAGCTCCAAACGTGAAGAGAAACGACACTTGATGCCATCATTTTCAAACTCATTATGTTGGTTTCCACGTAGAATTGGAAACTTAACGCCTGCATGAAAGACTTATTCCTTAACACTAGTGATACAGAACTGAATTCATGCAGATAGTCTGTATATTGAAAAGTTATAGTGTCGGAAATAATAAGGTCCTGAAATAAGCAATTACAACTTTAGAATCAGATTTATGTTCATTCAGTTACTAACAAATCCTATACAAATATCGACGAAAATAAAAACACATTCGGATATGGGGCATGTTTCATAAAAAAAGTTTAGAGATCTCGCAGTTTAGACGAACAAGAAGGAACAAAGAGAAAACTCACTTTATCGACATCTACATTACAGTGATGTAACTTAGATTTTGTGGTTTTAACTTTGGTTAGTCATGCACAAGTGAAACTAGGCCTTTTAAATCTGGGGTGAAAACTTTTTGTCACTGTCTCAGTTTCAACCTGAGAGTACTGCTAAGGACCTAAATCCTAGAATTTTTCAACGATTCTTCAATAGAAACTGGTATATGTGTGCCAAACGCCATCTTCGGAATTATTAAAATACTGCAACTCATATTTTTTGCTTTGATTTTTTCGGTACATTAGTAAACAATATGAAGACATCTATCTGAAGTTCTGATGACACCCAAAATCGTCTATGGTTAGTTGAATGATCTACCTTGGTGAAAATGTGCATCATATAACAGACTAAGCCAAAGTACATGACAAGTTGATAACAGTTGAATATTTCTGTTATTTGCATTCGAATTTATTAATGTAGAAACTAACAAAGAGTTATCGAACTCGATCTTCAAAAAAACTGTCAATGAATGCCGATTTCCTACTAGAACTTATAAAAACATGTGCAATATTTCAAAGCTTTAACTCCTGGTTCTACTCATTGTGAATTTTGTTGAAAACCACTTACAAATCAGGTAATGCTTTCTATCGTTATACCTAAATTATATCTGGTACATAAGAACAAATTGTTGATAGTTATCTAGTACCATAAACTTACACTATCTTAGCCACTTATTTTTCAGACTTAGCACTGAAACAAAAAATATCTAATCAATAAACTCGGTACGGATTTAACTGACTGTTAGAAGTTAGTCCAAATATACTACTGATTAGCTTGAGTAGTTGGAAACCACTGAAGCTGACCAATAGATTTCACTTGTCAGATCATAGTGATCTAAACACCAGATGGCCATTTCCATCATTTGGCGGTGAGCTCATCATTACCGTGTCCGAACCAATTCAGCTCACAAAGTTGAATTTCTTAGGGTAACAGAATCTGGCTATTTGACTTGGATGGACCAGTATACCTTAAATATGACTACCGATTTTGAAATAATTTACAAAGTACACGATCCATATTGGTTCAGTTAGGTTTTTTCTATGGAAACCTTGGTGACACTACACTTTGACAGTTGTTATCAATCTCTTTGCTATCAAGTTCATAAAAATACTAATTTTATTACTTAGAAGCCCAGCCATTCTTGATATTAAATACAATTAGTCTTACTATCCCTATCATTGCTATTGCATCTATGGAATAAAACTTTTGACGTTCAAAAATAAGCACTAAGCAATCTCTACCACGTCTGTATATAGTATAAAAGAAGCATGTATTATTTGACGGAAATTCAGTGTGTCAACTTGCCAAATATATCTAAGAGGTAAAATTCTCAAGTCAGAATCAGCTGACAGTTACATATCGATTTACGAACAGCGACTCATTATTTTTAAAAAGCTACTCTTAGTTTGTAATTTGTCTCATTTTTGTTTGTTGAGTATCAGCACACCGTAATTTTTCTGTTTTATTCACTCCTCAAATATTGCATTCCTGTCTTTAACATAGCTTCATTCAGTCGCCAGCCAAATATATAATATACAATAAGTGAACTAAATTGCTCATATAAAAGAGTATAGTTCAATCGAACAGAAGAGGCTCAATATTCCAGAAAGACTGTTTTATTTTATTTGCTATTTGTATGCAACAATGAGGAAATGAACGATATTATCAGGATGTTCTTACTAAATATTGTATATGCGTTTAGTGAATGCATTGGCCATCTCTCTGGTCTCTCATAATACCGCTGAGGTATTTATTTGATAATGTTGTTAACTCCAGATAATATTGTCAATATGACTTAATTGTAACCGATGGCCATAAAAGTTTCCGTGCCTAACTGATATGAGACTATTTTGGACATTTCAATAGTAGACCACAGTTTATCTCAAAGTAAATGAATCAAATTTCTGAAACGACAATAAGTACATTGGCTTATCTAATGAAATGATTCATCGAAAACCCTGAAAACAAATTGGTTTATCAATTAAAAAAACAATAATAAGATGACATAAGGTTTTACATTAACTATTGATCATTTTGTTGATTATTTTACAGAAAAGTGAACTGCAGACTGATGAAGACTACTGAAGGTCTCATCAAAATCTAATTACTTCGTTTGATTATTTACTAGTAATAATCTGTGAATATGAAAGCACTACCAAGTAGAGATTAGGAATAGGAGACGTGAATAGTTCAGACGGAAAAAAGCTGTTGTTTTTTCTAATCCTCAACCACAGCGTTGTTTCAAGATATTAATGGTAAGTTATTAACTCCGCCATTAAGAAGTACTGTCTAGTGAATGTGATGAATAATGATGTAGTTACAAGTGGTTTATATGTGATATTTTTAGATGAATAGATTTAAGCAACATGTTAGTGGGTAAGATTTCTCGAAGTTCTTAATTAAGTTCACTTTTTGCCATCTAATATTTTGAACTAACAGGATTCACTTTTGCGGTGTTCATATGAGTGTTGATTTCCTTAATTGGAATGTTTTGGTCAGCATTTCACAACTCTGAGCAGTTTTCAGTATGGTACAATCATCGTTCCATACGTTTTTGTTGTTGTGTCACTTATTTGCTTGAATATAGTAGGGTGAAGTGATTAAAGGTTTACCGATCACGTTCTCACAATTACTGTACAATTCGATAACTAATAGTTTAGAGGTGAAAGTGTAAAATTAAGTCATCATCTTCCCCCTATATTAGGATCAAATTCAGTTGTTGATATGACTTCAGAAAATATGATTCAGACGAAATGCTTATTGGTCACTAACAGAAAACCATTGTCAACTGAGAGTATTGAATAACTTACTTGGTTATGGCTAGCAGAGGAATCCAGGACGCGCGTTTCATCCCACTTGGGACTTGTCACCTGGATTTGTCTGCACCTCAGTGGGTGATGTTCCCACTGAGACTCGACCCTCGTACCCATCGCTTCAGATGCTAAAGTGTTATACACTAGGCCAGTGAGGCAAGATGGCTACCTCTTACACAACGGATATTAGTTATTACTATTTGTTGGTCTGCTTGTAATTCTCCGTTGTTATACTGGATCGAATTGTTCTTCCTAGATTTCTCTGCTAGCCACAATCAAATGAATTACCATAATAAAATATCCAGGCAATATGGAGGCATCCGCACAGGAGCCTATATACCAATGTAGGTTGAACAAATCGATCCAGTAAAACAACGGAGAATTACAACTACATCAATAAATTGTTATATTTGATAACTATTACTCAATTATGAACTATCAAACAAGCTTGCAGAAAATACATTATCGTATCCCACATATTTTGGCAATATGAAGCACATGACACCGTTACGCCTTCCTTCGTTGGCCTATGCGCTTGGTCTATCCAACTTTTTGAAAAGGAGAGATAAATGTAGGGCGACTTCACAGATCAACCTAGCAACAATCGAAATGACCAATTAGGCTTCACCATTTTCGTTGGAAAGGCAGACTTTCATAAATTAGAGAAGCCTGATTGGTTACCTTAGTTGTGGCTACAGTAACTTTTGAAATCACTCGTTCTGTACGATTCATTGTCTTCATAGGTGATGAGTATCGATATGTTTACCGTTTACGGCTTTTAATTTCGTCGAACCATAAAATGAGGTCATTTTTAGAAAATCTGGCAAAAAAGAACATTATACATAAAAGTACAATAATATATAAATCTAAAAGTAGTACACACAGACAACCTTGACTGACTTGTGGAGTGAATTAATGTAACAGATAGAATCACATGCTGTATCTTCCGAGACATTTAGTGATAAACATTCTGTTGTCTACCATTCATTAGGCAGATTTCCATCGTATGTAGACTAGTATGAACTTCAGAATGCGCAGAATACAAGTATCCTAGTCTTTTTATTGTTCCTTATGATCACGAGAATGAAACTGTGTTTAAACATTCAAGCTAAATTGACCAAGTTTGTAAGAATACATAAATTTTTATTTTTGAAGAAGTTAAAACTAGTGCCGTTATTTAAGATATAGCAGTATTTGAAGATATACAGTGGAAGTGTGAACTGAACTTTGTAAGGCAATCGCAACACTATTTTTTAAAGGTCACTAAACAAATCGATGCAAAAATGAATTGGTGCGCTAGATTCACAAACAAATAATCAAAAAACAATAGGATGAGTTTTCTACACATTGGTGTTTACATCACTTCGAGATCCTAAACTGCAAAAATTGGGTTTGAAGTGTCAACCGATCAGACTTATCGTATTGCAGCAAGTGAAGTTCATTAAGTACATGATATCACTTAAACCATAGAATAATTCATGGGATTTAGCGTTTTAAGCAGTAAGAAACATCTGAGGCTGATTACAATACACAATATAATTTCAAGTTGTCTTGCACCTTGTTCTACTTATTTTGGTTCGAGAAACCAAATATTAATATTAGTCTTTACAAATAACAAGTTTGCTGTACAGTCTCACATTTGACCCTACATGCGACTTCTGAAGTACAAGTCACAAAGTCATTAATGAATTTGTTCTAAAAGTGATAGTATGGAATGATGATGGAGAACAGAAGCAAGTTATCTTTTCACTCAGACATTTGGTACAACTTTTAATATCTGCAAGTGAAGTCTATCAACTACGGCAAGTTTCAAGTTGACTATTCATTTTGATGTCGAATCTCTGAGTAGTAATAATCACTTTCCGGATTCCAGTCTCACAATTCCCCTTGTTCATCACTGCAAACATTGTTCATATATTTGGTATCAGCTATTGTTAATGTGTACTATACGGAATGAAATGAAGAATCTTTAAATATGTCCAGGGAGATTTCTCACTTTATGTATAACCTTGTCTCCTAGTCAAACGCAATGGTGAAATTATAAGTTCACCGCGGAAAAATTGAACAATTTGTACTAGCCATTTTACTTGGATTCCACTCCTACCTCCTTACATAAAGTTTGAATTGAGAATAACTTTACTGGTAACATTAATGAGCTGAAGAGTTCCGAACAAGAAGGACCGCGTATCTTGGACTCCACTGTTAATCACCATCAAGTAAATTTAAGAAATAAATATCTAGGTGATATGGAGACATCTGCGTAGGAACCTACAGCCCAACACAGGTAGATCAATCCAACCTAGTTTAACAACCATCAACAAATAATACTCATTGGTGAACAAGGAAAATTATTTTATTTCATTTTCATTCTTCAGTCGACAATCGTATGGTTAAATAGGCTTCTTTGAGGCTCAAGAACTTTTATCACCTCAGAAAAATGACTGGGAAGAAATCTTAACTTCATGTACTAATTACGCAGCTCAAGTACATTAAATAGTTGTGATGCAAGTTTACCTTAAGTCTTCAGTGACTGACAGTTTCTTCCATCAACCACTATATAATATTCGTTATAATTTGGTTGTTATATACCGGTGGTACAAGTACCATGTCAGAAAGTAAGACTAATTACATAGATTTCAACTCCTCATCAGGAGTGCAAGTAGTCATACTGAAGTAAATTATGAACGAGAACTAAAACGGTTTATTTGCTTGTCAAGGCTCCTGCAACTCCCATCTTCAATCCTAGTAGACAAGATGAGTGAAATGTGGAAAAAATCAAAATAACAACTTACTAGTATGTACTAGTGAACACAGATTTTTGACCTATATGGACATTTATGTAAACTTTCCTCGTAATTACCGTAGATGTCAATTCAAGTTATGAAATACGGATAATATCTTAACAGTTGTGATCTTGATCAAGGTCACTAAAAGATGGAAAAGTTCTCCAGTATTCTGAACACCAGTTTGTCAGAGCATTTTTTGTCACATGATGAATTACTTGGACTTTTAGTGATTGATATGTTATATTGTATCACTTCCTGCAAAAAAAGGAGAACATGTTTCAACAATCTCAAACAGTAAATAAATCAATGAGGAAATTAAAACAAACTAAAAAACTTGATATTAAAGTGATTATTGTTTGTTTTTTTATCTACATAGTTAACTAATTCAAAAATGAAGTTTATCTAATGTAATCAGTTCAGTGAGTCAGCTTTGTAAACACTGTACTTCTAATAATGGGTTAATGACACGTTTTATCAATGAGTGCCACCTCCATAACTATTTAACTTTATTTCACATGACTTTCTGAATATTGAAGAAATAAACAGTTAGCTTAGTAAATGGAGGCTTTTCATGATTTAAATAGAGCGGATTATAGTATGAGCAACACCATAAATAATCAAAAGCTACAGCTTAATGAATAAGTTTCAGAATAAAGGGTCTCACGTACACTTACTTCAGAAAATAAAGACAGTAATGATAAAGACATAGCCTGAATCGCTGCACGTTGTTGTAGTTGGATGAAACTCAATCGTAGGAGTTATTCTTGTTTCAGGCTTAATAACATTTCCTTCTTTGAAAGAAAGTTTCCAACATGAACGAAAATTCATAGAAGATGAATCATTAAAAATCAAATAGTGCTGAGAATCTATGTATACTTCTTAGAACTATAAGAAAATGAACTAAGCATCTCTGCAATTTTCTTCCCACCCTGTATTAATCAGTACTGTTTACAGATGATACTGATTATTATAGTATAAGATTGTTTCTTCCCTTTGTATACGATAAACACGTTCAAATCTGTTAAATAAAGCAAATAATTTCATCTCTAGCTAGAAGATTTTCATAAAGTTTCAAAAGACGTCGTCTGGAATAAAGTGATTATTACCATCACTGAACAGGTATCAGTAATGAGTGTCGGGTTAAGTCATCTGGTTATCAATCGAGAATTATGCAGATCATTCCAATAAAATGAAGCTTAAAGTATCAGTAAAGCTTCATCCTGAGATCGTTCACAACAGTCATGTAACTTTCTAACTCATCAAGGTCATACCTTTTTTGTCATTCTGTACAATCTGTCATGGATTAACACATTTCGAAACTTACATTTTATGACTCTTTCTATCTGACACCTTCATAATGAAAATTCATGGGAAGAAAGTACGATCAGATCATTTCAGGGAAGTGGAATCACCAACAAGATTCTCGCAAAGCTTACTGAAACCCAGTACTAAAATAACGGTCAATGACTACAGATTAAGTGATATGTGGCAAGTTGACGTGTGTTATTAAATTCAATAAATAAGGAAAGGGATATTATTATCAATAACATTAGTAAATGGGTTACTTTCTATAGCATGTTCACTCTTAATATAAACCAGATAAACGTTACCATTAATATAAGTGGGTTCGTTTTCTTATTTCCATGAAAAGTGGGAAAGTCATAAATTACTGGTTAAGAATAGATAAACCATTTGATTAAATTAGAGGTGTTGACTAGTTGATAACAATAGTGTTTGCAGTGAATCGGTAATTTTCACTCAGTTACTGCGTGAATAACGAACTTTTGTAACAACGTTAACTATTTCATAGAATTTTATTAGCTTAAATCACATTGTGTTTATGTTAACCTTAGTAACTATCAGTACTTCCTTATCAGCATTCTGAAGTGTAATGTATATTTATGTCAAGTATGTTACAGATAATTCAGATAATAATTAGCATTGAAAAAGCCTCCAACTTAATGAGGTAATATCAGCCCACTATATCTGTTCCTCTATCTTTATTCAGTTTCGTAAATGAGAGAGACTATGTGGAATTCGCTCTGGTGATTGGTTACCATATGAAGTGAACTTTACTCAAGTAAAAACGGTCTTATATTGAATTTTAAGTCTGCTGACAGGCTAGTGATGGCACATGATAGACAATAGGATATATCAACCTAGAGAACCGCACAAGATGTATTGATTCCGGTTGCTATTTCTTAGCATAGCACAGAAGGGTGAAAACGATTGGTTTGAACCGAAATGACTAGCCACTGTTGATAGGTGGATTCCTGCACCAATACCGTGATATAACCAGTTTATTTATTGTGGTATTAAGGTAAAATAAAGATGGCAGTAGAGTCCAGAACGTGCCTTCTATTAAATATGACATCCATCAACTCAATGTTAGAGAAGAAAGAGGTGATGAAGATACCCAACCAACAACACCACCACCAACAACAACAAGCTCCAATCACCATCAATGCAAGAAACTTAAAGGAAGTAGCATCTTCCACCTACCTAGATAGATGAGGACATCAAAGTCAGCATCGGAAAAGCAAGACAGACGTCCGTTAACTTGAAATCAATGTGGAGATCTACTCCATTCCACCGCACTCCACTGCACTGCACTGCACTCAGCATAAAGCATCAACAAGATCCAGATTCTCAACACTAATTCAGTGAAGTCAGTGCTTCTACTTGATGGTTGAGAGACTTGGTGGGGTGTTGCGAAAAGCATTTCCAACAAACTACACACATTCATCAACAGCTGACGCCTACACTCACTCGATACTGACACTGAAGATCAGATGGATTGCCAGAGTAATGAGAAAGAGCAGCAAGGAAGTCTACCTGACTGGCAACGAACCAACCAAGAACCCTTCACCCAATAAATATGTAGAAGAGAGTAGAGATGGCTTAGATTGTGCATGCACTGAGAATGCCATTCGGAGACATCACGCACGAGGCCAGGCCAGGCGAGGCGAGTCCAGGTGGTCGAGTGGAATGGGAAGGGGCACGACGAGTTGGGTGGCAGTGAGTTGAGGGTGACATGGAGGAGATGGTGTGAGGAAGAAATGAGGGCTTCTGAGGAGTGATGAAGCCAGGTTACTGAAGCCCTATGTTCCACTAGGAAACCAAGCGACAAATAATAATAATCAGCTCGATGTAATTAATTTTGGAGCACTATAGGCAGCCATATAATAAACCGTTTAATAAAATCAAGCTCTGGTGTTTTATGAAATAGTCTTTGAGTTCAGATGAGAACAACATTACTCAGTGTGAGACTTTCACATCTATTTGATGAGGTTCAAGTAGCACGTAAAATGAGTCCTGTATTTCATTGTCAACCACTTAACTTCAGAAAGGAAAATGTCAGCAAGTAGCGTAAAATTAGATGAAAAGGATTTCGGTGTAAATGATTTTACAGAAAACGAAAAATATTCACGTTTGTCTCAGAAACAGGAATTCCTCACCAAATAACAGGTGGTCCCCAATGAACAGTTGTTAGCATCTTTACCTCTCTGGATAAAATTTTACACTTGGTAACAAACTGTGTTTAATCTCTAATGTAAGACCAGAACTTGGATACTGCGTTGGAACATAGTTCTATTTTAAACGGTTTATTTGATATAGCACACAGAGAAACAGTATTATTTACTGGATGAAATTTTTAGTAGCATTTATAGCTTACAATCATATTAAAGTGATATTATGTAGTTATGAGTGATAAATTATGCTCTATGCATCATCTAATAAATAATACCCTATCACTGTATGCTATATGGAATAAACTATGGAATCTAGATGATCACTTTTAGCTTTTTTCTAAGTATTTTGTTCTTCAGCCGTCTTCGGAATTCGGCGTAGTTCCACATGCATCATACTCATCGCAAAACTTTTAGCTGATACTTACAAACTACGCTTTTTGTCCCTACTGAAATTTTGGTAAGAATGATGTCAAAAACTTTGGTGAGATGAGGTTCATAACTACATCGCCATCAATGTGTCGGAGGTTTAGAGAAAATGGTTGAAGTCAAAGAGGGATTTGAAGTAATCAAAGCAGTTGTGCTTTTATTTAGCATTACTAATATCAAGAGGACTGGAAGCTAATGAGATGAAGGGATTGTCAGTCTTAGTCAGCAGGAACGAAGATGTGATTTTTCATTCCTGATCTCATAGTGTGTAGATTAATCTACCAAGAGGTTTGAATAAGATCATTTTGAAAATAAGAAGGCTTAATGTCATAGATCTTGGAGCAGGATATTCGAAAGAATTCGCTATGGTATGTAAGCAAACCTAGTTCTATCTAAAACAAGAAACTGTAAAGGATACTAACCCCTGGACCAGCTAGAAACCGTCTGAATAAATCAATAATTGAGAGCTTAATACGTAACCAAGACAACAAAATCATATCACCATAACAACTGTTACCCTAATAATATCCAATAAATCATAATTTTCGAAAGGTCGACATGTGACAAGGCATCTGTCCTTAAATTATTATTCAATTATTTTCAGGGTTAACAAAATGCCGTTTATAAAATAATGTAGTTTGGATGTACGTCGCTTATTGATAGAATTCGCGATGACGCTGTGATTCGGCCTAGTAAGTGAAAGTTCGAGTCGCGTACGTCAAAGACTACAGGGGTACAAACAAATGGTATCATTTTCTTACGTCACATTTCCACCTTATGATTCAAAATTTATTTCAAAAAATGTTTCATTCACTGTAATGTTGTGGTATTTTTCGGCATGATATGAGACATCTCAGTTCTCTAGAAAAAAATTTAAATCTGATAAACCCTCAAAAGGTAGGTATGTCTTCAACATCATGGAGGATTGCAATTTTTTTATGAAGTACAATAAGTTTATGGGTCTTAAGGGACTTCCGCCATGGGTTGGAACTCACTTACGGTGATGGTAGGAAATTGATTAGCAGTCTTAAATTCTCTTGAAATGCATATTCTACGCTTAATGTTTCTCAGGGTTTCGTTGAATCATTGCAATTTCGAGGTATCGATCATTTTTCAGTCTTTTGGAACATCAGATTTGAAAAACAATAGTTAACCGTGAAAAACATTTTTCTTTGTTAAAAATTATGCTAACTCTTACTTCCAAAGCATAAATAACCGTCGAACAAATCAACAAAATGGTTTTCAGAAGTTATACCAAAAGTACAAGACTCAGTGAAAAGTCAGTCATTTTCGATTAAGTTTCTTTCAATTCCAACTTCTCAACTTGTTGGTAAACGCAAACAAAACTCGGTCTTCAAATGACCGAAAGATCACTTCGAAAATTTTCTTTTCATAATGATCCTGATTGATTTTTATTGCTGTCACGCATGTGCCTTAATAGCATGCATGACAATACAAACACATATCGTTCACGGAAAACAACTGCTTTCAATAAATCATTGTTGATATCGGTTAAATATTTCACCAGTAGTGAGCAGCTGCCGTTTGAGTACAGTCCCTCATACTTACACATAATGATGAATATTATACCACTAAGCTGTTGGATTTGCATATAGATGTTGATATGATTGGTTGATTCATGATGGAGCTTCGCTGTCACCCATTACTACTGGGGTGGATTTTCCAACCATATAGTTCTATTTAATCTAACTGAAATGTCTTTGAAAGAGAAACCAACTAAGTCCACAACTTCACTTTGATGGATACCCTATAATTAATTGATGTCAGTAAACACCACTTCGTGTACTTGAAGCAGCTAGATACGAATGAAAAGCTTGACCACAAACGAATCGAAAAATTGCTTCTCTGTATCGTCGGACGTTTGCTTTAAATTACGAAACAAACAAATTAGAATTATTTAAGGTAGGACATCTCAACGCAGTTGTTTATCTATAATGTGATGTTCACTAGACATAACTGTTTTATTTAAAAATGAATTGGCGGGTAAGTGCAACATTTATCTCAGACCGACAATTATCCATTGTGCGTTGTTTTGAAATCAGAACTGTCTGAATTTGTTCATGACTTTAAAAATATGGGTCATGCTGAAAGATACTTATAAATATGATTAAACTTTTCAGACTTTGCAAGATTTAATCATGCACCAAAGTTGTTGGTTCCAGTCCTATTCCAGCCCAGACTTACATTTCACCTTCAATCATCATCATCCAGTATCATAGTATCACAGTATCATATTGACGCTAATGCTGATGATGTTGTCTAGGCTGACAACAAAAGCTCCACGATTAAACCATCCAGATTAGACAACACATCACCAGCAAAATCATCTTCCTGAGCTACATATATTCTCCATCATCCTAACATAACTTGAAATTGTGTGACGCTAGTAACTCTCAGTAGTGTATTTCATTCAACAAACAAGCTGCTTAAGATCTTCTAGGCAATGGGAAATTACAAGTATCATTAGAACAATGATATCAGTTGTACAAGTGGTTGCCATCATTCCCCCGTGGCTTAGTGGCTAACGATCTGGAGTTTGAAGCGAAGGGTACTGACTTTGAGTGTTAGTGGGGACAACACCACTCAGTGGGGTGCAAGTACATCCAGCCGACAAGTCCCAGATAAGGCGAGACACGCACCCTGGATTCCTCTGCTAATCATCAAGGTCAATATAAAAACAACGCTCTTTACGGTACTCCAATATTGGGAAACAATAGGTATCATAGATATTTCATCCTGAAATCCTTACCTAACAATCATCTATTTCTCTTTATATTATAATAATAACAATAATATTAATATTCACTTTATCCCTTACAATTTACGTATATCAATAAAATATTCTCGAAGAATAACCCTGCATTTAACTTATCAGCTTTAATCCTTACAGTTAAAATCACCAACTTCAATAAGTTTAGGATAGAAATAATTATATGAATAACTGAAACAGACCTATAAAATAGGTGAGTGTAAGATGAAGTTTAACTTAAGTACAGAAGTATGAATGTCGCTTATCAGTATTTCTATTTTTAACAGTCGCATTCATGATAAATTTTGTATAGGCAAACTTACATTTCTGATATATCATCCCCTTAGCACTCACTCAAGCAATTGATATACATGTAATGGTCATCAAAAATCATTAGGTTAACTGGATTTTTTATGTTAGATACTCCATACTCTAAAATTCATTGAAGACACGAACAACGAGATGAGAAATAAGTAGGTGATCGCAAAAAACAACTCAGTACTTAGGATATGGATTCATTTGTTCAAGTGGTCTAATATCTCAGCCACACAAGAAGAGGAAAATGCCAGCAAGAGAAATTAAAGTGTACAAATAGTCATGTCATTTACGACAAAGAATTGAAGAAAAAGGAAGAAGGAAACACTGAAGACTAGGGATATATGCAAGAAATTAGTCAGAAAAGTTCAGTATTTAAAAATAGTATCTACATACACTTGTACCCTAATAGCCAACAACCCAGCATATAATCACTGGTTCCTAGTTATCGATTTCAATTGTTTGCAGTCTGTAAACTAAAATCGTATTGTCTTCAAAACGATTCAAACCAGTGGTCAGTGACTGAATTATCTGAAGCTGCTTCTATGTGAACACGTTAAGATTCTTGCCTTGTTCCTACTTTAGATAGTGTAGAAAGTTGATGTAAGCAGCATCTAGATATTAATAATATATGATTACATTATTTTAGTTGACGAATGCATACAACCTGACCAACCAATTTGTCTCCCTTACTGATTACTGCATACTTAGCATCAGCACTGCTAAGTCGGTGGTTAGACTATACGCTAAATATGCTCAGAATGGAACAGAATATGTCTTTGTAACGTACTGCTGAGATTTGGTGTAATAACATAAACCATCTTGCATACTCATCAGTTTTATGGGTTAGAAACAGTATGCTGTGAATCCATTTTCGTAATTATTATTTTTTTCACCTGGGTTCCTAGTGGAACATACGGCTTCAGTAGCACGTCACCACTTCACTCTATTCTCTGCAGTCTTCAAAACCTGGCTTCACCACTCCTCAGAAGCCCTCATTTCCTCCTCAGCTGGGACGCCCAACTCGTCGTACCCTCTTCCCATTCCACTCGACAGCCTGGCCTCGCCTGGCCTGGCCTGGCCTGGCCTCGTGCGTGATGTCTCCGAATGGCATTCTCAGTGCATGCACAATCTAAGCCATCTCTACTCTCTTCTACATATTTGTTGGGTGAAGGTTCTTGGTTGGTTCGTTGCCAGTCAGGTAGACTTCCTTGCTGCTCATTCTTATTACTCTGGCAATCCATCTGATCTTCAGTGTCAGTATCGAGTGAGTGTAGGCGTCAGCTGTTGATGAATGTGTGTAGTTTGTTGGAAATGCTTTTCGCAACACCCCACCAAGTCTCTCAACCATCAAGTAGAAGCACTGACTTCACTGAATTAGTGTTGAGAATCTGGATCTTGTTGATGCTTTATGCTGAGTGCAGTGCAGTGCAGTGGAGTGCGGTGGAATGGAGTAGATCTCCACACTGATTTCAAGTTAATGAACGTCTGTCTTGCTTTTCCGATGCTGACTTTGATGTCCTCATCTATCTAGGTAGGTGGAAGATGCTACTTCCTTTAAGTTTCTTGCATTGATGGTGATTGGAGCTTGTTGTTGTTGGTGGTGGTGTTGTTGGTTGGGTATCTTCATCACCTCAGTCTTCATTAGGTTTACTTGAACGAAGTCCGGTTTTCTCTGCTTCTTGTGTCAACTTGTTGGTTTTTGCCTGTAGATCGTCGAGTTAGTGCGACGGGGCACTAGATATAAATAATCATCGGCGGCGAAACCCAAATTTTCTAGGCTATTTTTATTGGTCAGGCAGCGTATACCCATCTTCTCGCTCTTCATGCTTTGCTGCGTGATCTGGTCGACCACAAACGGGAAGATCATGGGTAATGGTAGACAACCTTGTCTTACTCTTGTCTTCACTTCAATGGCATCAGTGAGCTTTCCATTGTGAATTATTTGGCATGTGGCATCTCCATATAGTTGTTGAATGAGGTTGATAAATGTTTGTGGCACTAAAACCGTATTGTTGAAGCAGCCATCTTCCAAATAACTGCTCGGTCTACGCTATCAAAGGCCTTTTCAAAGTCGATGAAGTTGAGGTAAGGTAGAGAGTTGACTGCCATTCTATGCTCTGTTCTATGATGATGCGTTGAGTAGCGTTGCAATTTGATCCGCACACGATTTGTACCTCCTGAATGCAGCCTATTTTGGTCGTAACTTTGAATCCAGAGCATTCTTTAGTCTCTCCAGGATGATGCGGCTTAATATTTTCCTTGCTCCTGGTGAACAGCAGCATGATTGCGCGCCAGTTCTTGCGAAGACTTAGGTCGCCCTTCTTCGGGAGTTTGACAAGGTAGCCCTTCTTACAACCAATGGGCAGGTACCTTTCCTTCCTTCCAGACCTTCTGCAATAGTGATGTGGTGTGAGCATGTCCGCTGTTGTCTCTGCGTATGTTCTCAGTGCTGCTGGAGGGATCTTATCTGGTCCTGCTGCTTTCCCACATTTCAGCTGCTTTATGGCGTTTAGGACTTTGACTTTCGTTGGATGGCCTGTGTTCACTTGTAGTTCTGTGGCTGGGCTGCAGATGGTGGTCAATTCAAAAGATTTTTGAAGTGGTCAGCCCATCGTTTCCTTTGTTTCTCTTCTTTGGTACCTAACTAAGTTTCGTTCACTACCTTTCACTGCTTTCATCTCTATTGATATCTTGCCAGATAGTATTTTGGTTATTTGATATTATGTTGCCCGTTCTGTACTACCAGCAGCCCGTTACCTGTTCTGCTTCACTTGCTAATGTTTCGTAGAAGTGTCTTTTGTCTTTCCGCACACTCATCTTCACTTCTTTGTCCAGTGTTTTATACATTGCACTCAGTTCCTCTTCTCGTCGTTCATCCTTGCGCCAGTTTATCTTCTGCTTCACCATCCTCTTCTCCCTGCTCTATCAGCTTCCATGTATACGTGGAGATTCATTCCTCGTCTTGCCTCTTCTTCCTTCCTAATACGGTTATGCAAGCTTCCATCCAAATCTCTTTCAAACAGTTCCAGTGTTCTTCCAAGGAGGTTTCTTCAACAATGTTGCTCAATGCCTCCCATCTTTTCCCGGTAACTGGCTGAATTGAAGATATCCATTGTAGTTTCGTCCTGTAGTTCAGTTTGTGGGTGGACGTTGAACTGTGGTCTATCACCAGTTTCTTTGAATCGAAGTCTTCCAACTTGATGTTGAAGGTAGGTTGCTTGCACTAGATAGTAGTGTGAGTGGTGTGAACCATCTACATCTGCTCCCCTTCGTCATCTTGTGTCCAGTAGACCGAGTCTCCACTTTCTTCACATTGAGATGAAGTCGATCTGATGTTTAGTGTGTCCATCTGGTGAAATCAAATCCATGTCGCTGCCATGTGAATATCCTTGTGTTTGTACACACTGCCTCGCCTCCATCACCAAATCGTTGAATGTGCAGAGATCTGCAAACAGGTCTCTATTCTCATTCATTTCACTGAGTGTTTTTCGACCGGTGATGAGTTCTGTCCCTATGTTGTCCGCTCCCAGTCTAGCATTTGTGTCACCCCACGCATTAGAAATTTGATGTCACAACTGGATTGGAGTCTTGTCCATTATTGATTGCAGTTCTTTGTAGAATTCCTCCTTCTTCTCTTGTTCCGCATTATTTGTAGGTGTGTGGCGTAGGATTATATGATTGTGACTTTCCTTCCTATTGAGTTGAATCTTGTTGTCGTGATCCTGATGCTGGAAGAGATTAGTTCCCACTATATGAGAGCCTTCGATGCCCTCATGGTTTTTGTCTAGGTGACAATATCGGAGTAGATTATTGATTCTCCAGTTGACAGTTTGGCGAGTCCATTCCATCTGGTTTCATAAATTTTTAGCACTTCTACGCTATGCCTCCTCATCTCTATTGCAATCTGGGCAGCCTTACTAGGTTCATACATAGTGCGGACATTCCATGTCCTCACGTTTACTTTCGCTTTCATCAAAAGAAGAGAAGACACATCGTCCAGCTGACTTCCCGAAAGCTTTCGCTATCTGGCGTCATTTCGTCTCTTCGATTCCAGCGAGGAATAATTTTGTTTTTATTTTTTACATTTTGTCTGTGCTTTGAAGTTTCTGTAGTGGTTGGAATGGTTTTATTTGGTAGAGTAGCTAGCCCTATGCCCAACCTTCCCTCTTTGCCCTGGCTTAGGACCGGCTAGTAACTAGTGAACTAGTTAACCAGGAGAGGTTTTATTGTAAATAAACTGATCCCTCAATAATAATTTGACTTACTCTAAGTTGACATGTGGTTTATTGATCAAACGCTAAGATTTTGCGTGTAACTCTGTAAATGTCCGTATTCCTGTTATGATAGAAACAATCTTCGAGGCATGTGATAATCGTCATTAAACTTTATAGCTGAAAATTTTCACATTTCCATTCAAACCGAGTGTCATGTGTCCATTTTTAAACATCAATTCTTGGAACAAGTTTGACAGTTGAAATTAGGTTAGTAAATCTCATCACATGTCTGAGCTTACTATTTGAACAAAAGTTAGGAAATACATACAGGTGCTCTAGAAAGGTGAGCGTTTAGTAGAGGGAACAACAGTCTCGATGGTAAACAGTCAAGTCTTAGGGATTTATGATAAAGTCTTTCTATCTTTTTTTGGCCGGCAATGTAATCTTCTTGGTTATGTTTCATTGTTAATCAAGTTACTTATATGCACATATGTCTTGTTAACCAAAAAGACAGAGGGACATACAGCTGCAGTTTCCCTTTACTAATCCGATATGCTAAGTTACTATATCTCAAGTAAACGTTTAGGAAGTCAACTGAGGCATCTGAATGAAATTCCTTCAAATCATCTGTCCCGTTATTGGCAAAGATGATATTATGACTAATCAGTCAGTCAGATTAATTACTAACAATGAAAATAAACCTGAAGACACAAAATATTTAGAGTTCTCATGTTTTCAATACCATTCATGCGGTATTAATCAGATAAGAATACAAACAGTAGTGATAGAGATTTATTAGTGACATCAGGATTCGAATACATGATAATGATCACTGACAAAACTAATCGTGTAAAGTTATAACACCGGTCTGAGTGTTGATCGAAACTACTTAGTTGACAGGGAGTTGGTGAAATAGAAAACCATTCTCACCTGTCCACTGACTGTCAGATGTTGAAAACACTATTCAGTAAGTTGCGTTATTCACCAACATTTCTTGTAAAGACACCATGATTAGCGGTTGAGTTGCAATCAAGCGCTGATTAGAAACTAATTCAAATGAGAAATCGTGATATTTTAGGGTGACCTAGGTCGAAAGTGAGAATAGGTGCTCACCAATGGAAATGAATAGTGGCTGCGCCATATCATAAACTGAATAACAGATTCCAACTTAAAAGCTGAATTGTAGCACAGCCTTCAAATAACTTGTCAGTACTGGAGTCGATCACCCATAGGACTGTGGTTGTGCTGTGTGCTGTGCTGTGAATTAGGACCAAATAGATGTTAAACATTAATAGACTTTCAGTGGTTCCCCTACTGATCTAAATCTATTATGAAAACTACTTGGTAGTTTGACCAACCTGTTATTTGTATAGACAGTGAGGAAACTTATTTTTTTCCATCGGGCTTTTCTGGAATTGGTGTATATTATCTGTGGGTGAAATCATATTTATTAGAAGAATACTTTGATAAGTATTTCGATATCTAGCCTAACAGCAGTACTCCATAGTGTCCACAATTTGATCATAATGGGTACATGACTACGATTCTTGACTTTAAGTATTAGGCTTCAGAAAAGTCCTCAAGTTGACTGAATGGGTTGTGATGTGTTTATTTGAAAATTCAACGTTTAAACATGGCTTTGAAAATGTAAGTTTACAAACGAAACCTATCTTTTAGAGTAGTTGAAATTTTTACCTGTTTTTCGCAATGTTACTACAAGTTTAAATAACAGTATTCATTAAATTTACTTTCTGTTGACCCATTTAAAAGTTCGGTATATTGCTAAATGATGTATTCGAAGGCCATCCTACCAACTGCTGAAATAACCAATCATATTTCGCCATTTCAGTTGGGAAGGTAGTTCTTTCACTAAACCAAGAAACCTAATTGTTTATTTCCTAAGTTGGCCTTTATAGTCGCTCTTATCTAATACATTTACTACTTTCAAATTATTTCCTGTGGTTGTTTTAGTCAGTGAATCGTATCATTTCTCCAAACTGGAAAGATTGTTATTCAGTTTACTTTTATTACTACACACCAAGTCTAAGCTTAAGGACAACCCAGAACTTAGCGACAAACTGTTTCCACAGCTCATTAGGAATGAAGAATTGAAAGTTGATTATTTTAACTAGTCATTCATTGTACACTAAATCTGACCTCACTTTTCACTCATAAACCAATCATAGAACTGCGAAAACATTGAGATGCATCACAGCGATGTACGTACCGCAGCTGAAACCGGTAGGTGATAAATTTGAATTTTGCACCATCTGTGTCACTTTATGCAACTAGGCATTAGTCTTAGCCAACTCATAGTTACCTAGACGGATCACCTAATGTGTGAAGTTGTATAATGCTACTGATTTTCAGTTCAGTTACATAGGTTTCTGAGGATTTGCGAGCATATAGACTCATGTTTTAAGTCTGGTGTTGTATGATATTTGTGCTAGTATGAGAAACTTCAGAGATATTTGTAAGCAGTCACAAGGATACAGGTCTTGCGCTTGTTAACACCAAGTAAAATGACTTGTCTATGGCCCCAGAATATCCTGTACTTAATCATATTTCCAAGTATTTGTCGTTAACCTTTTCAGTCAAAGAGGTTACTATTGATGTCATTTTGAAGATTCCTGACAGCTTCTCTTTCTGGCTTGTGTAAATTAGGTTTCTTTTTCTTCTATTGTTCCAGTGTTACAGCAAACTGTGCTCTAACCTCATCTTTAGTTGTCTTGTTTATTGAACTTAAAGCTATTTCTATCTTTGTAATGAGATCTTGTTTCAATTTATTAACCTCTACATTGAAGTTTAGGCCTTTCTCTAACACTTTTACTTCTGTTGAGCTTAGGACTCTAGTTGAGTGGTTGACAACCCACTTTGACATACCGACCATTGGTGATGTGCTATTGTTAATTTTATCATTGTTAACTGCAGACTTTTCCTCCATAAGTTTATTGAAATTCTTTATTTGAGTATTTTTGGATTTCTTGAATGCAGCGATCTTGCTTTATTGTAATTTTTCATCAGCTGTTTGTATTAGCTTACATTTAAGTTCTTCGATATAATTCCTGATGTTGTGCAACTTTTTAACAATTCTATGAATTTCTTCGTTAAGACCCGTTCTACAGCAGCTATAACTTTGTTAGCTAAAACTGATGCACGCAGAGGCAGATATTTAGGAATGATTTAATTTCTAAGACATCAAATATTTAGTGTACGGTGGTTTTTACATCTACCTTCTGTATGTGAAAGTTGTGTGAGTTTGTCAGTTAATCTTTGGACAGGAATACCATATGTTTTACTACTATATTGAAGTTACTACTGAGTTTTTAAGATCAAAATTGACACTTTGGTTAGTGGAATTTAATAATGTGAAATATCTAACTGAGTGCTGATGAATATTCACTGAAGGGAACAGAATTAACTTTCGCACTTTGTAACCATTTGGCTTAGTTCTTTTGTTTTTCTTAGTTAGCGAATACTGCTGTTGATAGCTGTAATTGGTTCAACATTACAGAACTTACTAACCACTTACCAAAAAGAGTTCAACAGTAACCTGTCTGAATTTTACGCTAAATAACAAAACAAACTGCCTGAAAAGATAAAACATTTCCAAAGGTTATAGGTAAACCATACTAAAAAGTGTTAGTAAGTACGGATTGTTTCCGATTGTCATTGATTTTATAACATCGAATAAATCAATAAGTTAAGGAATAATAGACCGATTATTAATAAAAACCACAAAAACTGATGCCAAGTAGCATGCAACTAAATAATTTTTTACTTGATAATTTATTCATACCAAAATCTGTAAAATTTAATCCATTTCACCTTGTAAAGAACTTAGCAGCATGTGGCTTAACTTAAAAAAATATATAAAATTATCACGTCATTAATTTTTCCAAACAGTGTTAAATGATTAGAGTGCAACGGTAGAGTGCAAGAAATTACGTTTTGAAAAAAAGAAATAGATAGGAATACGGTTATGGAAAAGTAGTTTATCGATTTCACATACTTTACGGTTGCAGAAAAAAATATTAAAACACTGTTAGTTGATAAGATGCAATGAACATGTATGCATTAAATCAAGTTTCAAGCATACTTCCAAGTAACTAGTATTTGAACTCGCTGGTTTGAAACTCTAAACCATGTAACCGCCACACTGCTTGTCAGTAAAATATGCTTCATTTCGATAGAAGCTGAAAGTGAATATTACTTCTGAGCTCTAAACAAGAAGAAACTTGTTGTCTTCTGTTGTCAACTTCATATAAGTTGTTTACAACACCTGAAAAATGACCCGAATTCAAGTGAGGTCATAAGGTGGGACTACTGGATTTGAATATCGATTATATCTATAAGGTATCATGTTCAGTTTCAGAAAGTTCATGAATTCAACTCATCAAGCTAATGGCAAGAACAACACTTGGAGCATGCTACAACAGATCCTTTTTATAAAATTCATTGCAGTTTAATAAAGTGTGACAAATCACCTACCAAAACTATTTTCATAGTTCAGTTGAAGTTTCGTGTAAAGAGAACAGCAGTAGAAACCAACTATTGAGAAACCTAAAATATAAGATTATAAGATTATTAAGTGAAGCTCAGTTAATACGAACACATTTGGTTCAATTATAGATGAAGGAACTAAGTAAGAGAGAAAGACAGTATTTAATTTAGTAAAAAGTGGTGTAATTAAATGATATTCACTAACAAAATATCAAGGTAGCGAGATCTTGACCAGATAACTTTCGATAAAAGAATAAGATTTGAAGCGTTTAGTTGTTATAGCCTCAGCTGACTACATATAACAGTGATTTTTTCTGTTTGTTTATTGTGTTGAAAGTATCTATGAAGTTTGTTTAATACTCAGCATCAATCAGATTGTAAGCGACTGCGCTTCGAATGCAAAAAAAATATTTGCAGTTCCCAAGTATAATAAAGGTTAAATACAGTATCTTTCTGAGTACAAAGGTCAGGTTGAAATTGTCTGATGGTGAGGGCTGGTGCAGACCGTAATAACAGTGGAGTTTCTTGCTTGTTGATTATTGTGAAGGTCTGAGTAACATCTATTTGATGTCTTGTTTCTATCAGGTACCTGGCGATTGAGGTGGTAAATATCTTGCTACCTTTTAGACGCAGAGCATACGGTGTTGTAAACTGAGATCAGTCTGGCAGCAGGGAAGCTCCTTCTTAGTTCAGCTTTTATTCTTCTGTCCAATCTTTCAGATATTTCATCACCCTTGAATGCTAGAAGAAGTAAAACAGGTTTATTCTCAAAACGTTGGGTGTTTGGGCCTCTCATTAAATCATTTTTCATGTTTCATGATGAATTTCTTCGGATATTCGTTCTCTTTAAGAATCTTCTTAATGACATCAAATTCTTCTTCTTATTTATCTTATTCTAGTGAAGAGCATCCTAACTAAACTACGGTTACAACTGACAGGAAAGAAACTGTTTTAGTGAAGGTACTGATTAGTCCGCAAGCCTGTCAGCTATAAGCGTGGTTCACTCAGAACGCTCTTCACTAGAATAAGAACGCCGTTGTCAGAAGGCAAAAAAGAATTCGATATCATTGGGAGGAATCTTATAGAGAATGGATATCCGAAGAAATTCATCATGAAACATGAAAAATAATTTAATGAGAGGCCCAAACACCCAACTTTTTAAGAACAAACTTGCTTTGCTTCGTTTAATATTCAAAAGTGATGAGCCTTCCGAAAGAACAAACAGAAGAATAAAAGCTGCAGTGATAATTTAACACTCAAGCATATTATTTTTGTTTTGTAACATAATGCTTTAAAATAAAGACTGAACAGCGAAGGAAATTTTGTTTTGTTGGATTTATTTCATTGAAACTGAAAAATCGTATTTAAAAGTATTGGAACCAACTGTAGCCTATTATGAATCAATAAGGTCATATGACTACCGTGACGTTTATAAATATGATAAAAGGCTGTTTCTGAAGTCAGAAATAAATCACAATTCTGACCATGGTAAGGTCAACATATACATGCAGTGCTTTCGTTTAAGATTGTAAACTGTCAATGATTTAGTTATGCATAATTGACGTAGCTAAAATCCTTAGTAAATGCCCTTTAGACCAATCTAAAGGAACCTTGGGATGGTCAAAATGTTCAGAGATAACTGGGTGTTCGAGAATATAACTGTTGACAATTCCTTTCTCTCTCCTAGAAAACCAGTCTGGTCACTACTCCAAATTATGTTTACCAACTTGACGTTGTGTGTGGCAAATGTACGTTGATCTTTAGGAACGAGTAAAATGTAGGATGAACACTGAAGTGATCAAAAGCGCTGTTCTGTCCTTATCTTATGCTGCCTATCTTGTGCAAATGGATCTCATTGGCCGTGACTTTAGTCTTGGTGTTGTATTAGGGGATATCCGGGGGTTGGGGGTCGTGAGGAGACTCACCATCGTATACGAGTAGGCTCGACTCGTAAAACATCCCCGCTTGTCCCTAGCCAACTGTATCGTGGGGGGCTTCTTCACGTTGACGCTCTGCACCAAACTATAAAGCATGTCTGTGCGGCCTAGAGAGTCACTGTTGCGTGAAAGTTCTAGCTCACTCTTTAGTGTACCTTTGGAAAAGATCTGAATCCTTGAACATGAACATTTAATTACTAGGTCCCTTTAGGCAATCAAAGAAACAAATTTCTAGAAGTAGATAAACATCATTCTTCTGACGTAAATTGAGTATTTTTGATCCATTAAATAATGTTTTACACAATACCTGTTTTTAGTTCATCGTACAAGACCCATTAAGATTGAGATAAATGCTAATCCATATACTGTTTCAACGAATAAATCTTTTGAGCGCACCATCTCTTCTAGTTTGTGCGATGATGTCAAGAAGAAATGAATTTTTCATTTTCGATTTGAAGGCAAACTTAATATTTTAATGCGGACTATCGAAATATTCGAAAAAAGCTGTCCGTTGAACAAAACGTTGCACAAAATAAATATGTTGCCAAAATATTGAACATGAGACGTCACTTCTCTGATCGTACCTTTAAATTTCGTATTCTCTAAACTGACCGACCATTTCTCATGAGTCAGAGTATTTAAGTGAGCAGGCAACCAAAAACCATGTGGGTTTATACACTATTAACAAGTGAGAGTTCAAAAGCTTTCAAAACCTCAGTGTGTGTTTTAAAAACTTTACAACGTCAACCAAAGAGCGAACAATGAAAAAGACTTCAAGCAAAAGCAGAGAAAGCTTTAAAGCCCTCACCTCAAACAAAAAGCATAATATCGGGCTGTTAGAGTTAATCAGGAGAAAGCCTTGAACCTGGGCTTTAAGTTACCACTGAGCTAAACTATTCAGGGAACGACTGACTTCCTGTAGGACTGGATTATATACATCTATTAGTCAATGTTGAGTAACCAATTTGCCTACCATTTTGTAATATAATCGCCAAACTAGGAAAATCAGCACTACAGCCCACCTTGATTGATGCTAGTTGGCTGTAAGCAACTGACAGGAATTTCTGGACCTAGACTTCATGCTTATTCCCACTTATCAGCTAGGTAATTCTGCATAAGAAAACACTGCGGAATTTCTCATGCGAAGGTGCTTGCGATGACTCTAATGAGAGAATCAGTCTTGGTTTAAATAAAAGCTTCAAAAATGCAGACAGTTGAAAGAGCATCAAATAGGAGCATTTAATGAAAGTCGTCAAACTTCGGAGACAAACATCTAAGACTATCCTAATGGGAACATCCAAAATATTCAAATGGGAGTCGTTTGCTTACACTTAAGTGCCAACATAACAGTCAGTTGAGTAACAACAACAGTTGAATGTAGTAACAAAAATGTAAGAAGGTTAGATAAGTACGACGTTCACCAGTACCTCGATCAAGGAGAGGAAAATGAATCAATTTCCCAAATATTTTCCAGTCCTCTTGATGTTGCTCTTTAAGTTAAAAGCTATGGGAGTGGTCTCATATGACAACCATCTGCTCCGGTCTGGGTGCCTGAAGAGTATCTCAGGCCTCACATAAAATATGAAATTACTATATAAAATGAAGATTTTGAAGCGCTCACCGAAATTTCCTGCAAATATATAAGCCTTCTGCATTACTAACACTATAGCCAGTTGTTTAATTTATTATCATATGGTTTTCGTTGTTTTTACACACGGATTGTACTTTATTATTATTATCATCTCTTTAATCTTTACCTTCACTTCACTCAGCTCTTCTCCATTTTTAAGACTTTTGGTCTGTCTTCACCATTTTGAGTCGATAAACAGTTGATCCCATAAGTTGTCCCCTAGTGCGATATCTGACACAACTATCCTGAAACCAGACATACGTTTTTAGGCCACCACTGTTAACCTTCCTGCCTTGATGCAGATCGGGCAACATATAGGTTTGGCTACGACATATGTTGCATCTCTGAGATCTTCGTACAAAATCCCAGTGAAATGCTTTGAATTAGTTCCCCACCTGTCAGCTTGGAAAATATGTTTCATGTGCGCTTGCCCGGAGACCCTGTGGCATTGACAACCGGCCTTACTTGTGTCGTTGTCTGACTAAGCACTCGAGTCGAAGATGCATTACTCGAATGGATCCTCATCAACATTCGTCTGTGTATTGTTAGGTTAAACAGTTCCTTCTCAAGTAAGAAGTAACCGGTAAGAAAAATAATGGCTATTTATCATCTCCTCCTATGCTTCGACGAATTGCAGCCGGGATGCAACCAAGGATGAATTATATCATCAACTGACTGATCTACACAACCAAGTTCACTCAACAGCTATCTTAGTGCTGGGTGACAACCTGAATGTGCAGTTCTGGTGTCTAGGCTTAGAGGAAAGTTGCTTACATGGCCAATGAGGACTAGTTGGCCAAAGGTCGGATAATGGGGGTCGTCTTCTGCATCTTTGAGCACGCCACAACCTATTTCTAGCTATCACCAACTTTCTACACAACCATCGTCATAGTGCTACTTGGTGTCCTCCCTCTGTCACATAAGCCTGGACTCGAATACGTCATATTGCAATCAGTTACCTGTGGTTTGGGTGCATACAGGACCGCTTCTCTATATGAAGTACTTGTCTGGACACTAATCATGCTTTAGTGTGTGTTAAGGTATGTGATTAGGCAGGGCTGACCGACTTTTTCCATTCCTCTCTACTTTTGACATTCTTTAGACAGCTCTGAAGGAGGTGCTTGATGGTAGTGTCGATCTATTACCCAGAGAACGGCTATTCGACCTTGAATACGCGGACCATATAATCCTACTGTGTGGTAATATGCGGGCCGCTAAAGTCGCACTTAGTCAGCTGGCGGTTAGTGTCCGTAAGTTTGGTATGTACTCTGCTCCATTATGATGCAAAGTACTTTTACAAGATTGGCAGGGGCCAGTGCTTGAGCTCACCCTCAGTAGTAAGCCGTTGGAAGTAGTCGAAAAGTTCATATATATAAGTAGTTACGTGAGTGCTAGTGGAGATGCAAGTGATGAAATTTCTAACCACATATCGAGAGCCAGAGTGGCATAGGCCAATCTCAACCAACTTTAGTGCCGTCGTGACAGTAGTCTGACTGTAAAAGGTCGGGTTTACAACACTTCAGTGGAAGAAGTTCTGCTCTGCGCCTCTGAAACCTGGCCTCTTCGAGCTGAGGATATGCTACGACTCTATGTGCTCGATCATCGTTGTAGCAACACCATGTAAGAAATTCTGAGGTATGGGAGTGTGTGTTTAAGCATGATGGAGATAGTCAATCAATAAGTGAAGTCATCTGGAAACAGTGGCTTGAACATTTGTTACTCATGCTGTCCAAACGGGTTCCATACCATTCACTGTTTGCTAGCCCTTGGATTAGATGGAATAGGCGGAGGGGTGGTCAGTGCATGACGTGGCGTCGTGGGTTAAAGGATAGTTGTATCGGGCTAGCATTTATTGGTGCATTATGACTTCCTGGCTGGAGTGCAAGCCATCGTGCAGCTCAGTGACTTGAGACGTTATCAGATATGGCTCAAAATCGAAACCAGTGGCAGTCATGCTGTAGCTTTCTTCTATCTTCTACTGATGCAAAATAATTAGTGTTTTGTTTTCAGCGTGTCTTATTGGACTGCGTTTTTAATCGTTCTATTCTTATTGTATTTTTCTTTTTGTTAATCCACTTCCCTAAGCTTTATATGGGACTGTGGCTCTTTGGTATCAAAAAATGACTTTTAGCCAGTGGGTCACTGTTTTGAGCCCCTCTCCATCTACAGTGGTTGGGGCAGGTAGGTGATGGTATCATCATCCCTCACCCAATAGTTGCAGCTCATTGCCTACTGCACGAATCTACATGAGGTGGGTGAGTGGATTTCTATTCTTTCTTCGCTTTTTGTCTTTATAATTTTGTTACATTATTATGTGTGGCACATTTCTTGGTGACCTTGCTGTACTATGTTTGCGTTCTAAAAATAATAATGAGTAAAAGAAGAAGAATATTGTCCAGTCCAGAAGAAATCATACCCAATGATACTCGCGAAAGACATCGTAATGGACGCCTTATCGACAAAACCCCGAGCTGGGATAACAAATATCACTAGCAGAATGTCTACAGACCCAGCAAAAGAAGGCTTATCATTAAATCAAAAGTTTATTTATAATCACACTTTCTTTATTCAGCTCACCCAAGCTTATATTATTCGCACACTTGCTTCGTCTATCTTACATTTGAATAATGCACTTTTATCGGTTTCCTCGATTACACATCCCGTTATCTATTAAATACATGTTTGTATATGACATAAAATATTATTATTACAATCATGTGGCTTACAGTATCTTCGACCTTGTTTACTGTACAAACTGAAACTAAAGTAGATTGGTAGTCAGCTGATTACGATAATCATCCTCTCTTTGTTACCCTATTTTTTCACTGGAACCAGTTAAGTGGGAGGGTTGTGGGGAGACAGTTTTGTATTCATCGACTGACATAGAATAGATCGATAACATCACATGATCTGACCATAGAAAACATAGAAATGAAAATAAAGCATCTAAAGAAACATTTCATAGAACAAAAACAGCCTTATTCTACTCAATCCCTATACACTAACCACTTGATGATTGATCCTTGTTAAGTCAACCACGCAATTCAATCAATAAGATTATTGTGTGAGTGTGTATGTGTATGTGACTTTTATGGGGGAATTTTACGTTTCAGCTGGCTGTGAACGCATAAAATTACAAAAATATTGTTTCCCGAAAAAAATACAATCAATAATGCTCCGCTTGGGAAAACAAGTAGCAATTTCTTGTCGTCATAATTTTTACCAAAGGGAAATTAATAAAAATCACAGGATTCTAGACATATGGCTCATTCAACTTTGGGATGCATCCAAATCGAGCACAGTTATCTGACCGATTAACCGAAATCAAGGCGATCAGGCATCATAACCGCATTTGGCAACTTTAAGGCGCACTCTAGCAACTGCTGTAGTAACCACTCAGTTTTCAGTATTACGGCTAGAAAGGTAGTTTTTCATAGAACATGGAGGTCTAGGTGGTTACCTCAGCAGTTTCTAGGGTGGCTTTTAAAATTGTTCCCAGCATTCGAAACTGTAATCCAAAATAACACCAGATGACGTTCAATTTCTGTCACTGTCTTGTTCGGATAGCGCATAACTTATATTTGTAGTTAAGTTATGAGCCAACACCATATACGCATATTGTAACAACTGTAGTACAACTTTCCAACGGCCACCAGTGTTTGGAGATCTATCTAACTTAATCTCATTAAAGTGTATGGTAATACTGAGTTTGGTAAACCATATTCTCCTATTAGGTTGATGTTTAGAATCAGAAACAGGTTGACATATTAGCTATTTTAGTATTTAGCCACAACATTGCTGGCTCCGTTGTAGAGAATGTGTCAAGTGTGATAAATCTTGGCTTATGTTGTTCTTCTAATCTTTCTTCGTCCCCTCACGTTTAACTGATTTCGAGGAAAATCCTTCACTTAACTTTTTATATGAGAAAATTCAAACTGTCTGGTATACCTCAGTAGCTACTGTTAAGTATTTTAATTTCTGTGTCTTACATATACATACTTATTGTTCCCCGTTATTGTTTCCTGGACTAAGTTTTAATCTCATATTAAAAGATGGCAGCTCGATTGATCGTTTTAGTGGTGGTATTCTTCACCAAAGTATACCTACATTTCAAGGAATTTTATGCGATCTGAATCTCTGCTGTTCATTTGTTCAAGGAGAGAAGCTACCGAATTACTTCGCGTGCTCATTATTTTCTTGCCTTGAGAAGCATTCTTCGGAGTTTCAACGAAAAACTGTATATTGTAGAATCAGGCCAGTTACGTATGAAGATAATTCTCGTCTATGCCATAAGATTATGGTCAAGCTACGTTGCAACTTGACAGAAAAAGGGAAATACAGACCATATGACCATAGCTCAGTGGCTGAATAACAGTCCACTTATAATAAAACCTTCGCCGATGATTCGTGTCTAACATCGTACAAACTCGAAAATCTACAAGCGAAAACCAACAAGTTGACACAAGAGGCAGAGAAAACCGAACTTCGTTCAAGTAAACCGAATGAAGACTGAGGTGATGAAGATACCCAACCAACAACACCACCACCAACAACAACAAGCTCCAATCACCATCAATACGAGAAACTTAAACGAAGTAGCCTATTTCACCTACTTAAACAGGGCAGCATCATCTCAACTACAGGCAGCTGCACAGATGAGGACATCAAAGTCAGCATCGGAAAAGCAAGACAGACGTTCATTAACCTGAAATCAGTGTGGAGATCTACTCCATTCCACCGCACTCCACTGCACTGCACTGCACTCAGCATAAAGCATCAACAAGATCCAGATTCTCAACACTAATTCAGTGAAGTCAGTGCTTCTACTTGATGGTTGAGAGACTTGGTGGGGTGTTGCGAAAAGCATTTCCAACAAACTACACACATTCATCAACAGCTGATGCCTACACTCACTCGATACTGACACTGAAGATCAGATGGATTGCCAGAGTAATGAGAAAGAGCAGCAAGGAAGTCTACCTGTCTGGCAACGAACCAACCAAGAACCCTTCACCCAACAAATATGTAGAAGAGAGTAGAGATGGCTTAGGTTGTGCATACACTGAGAATGCCATTCGGAGACATCACGCAAGAGGCCAGGCCAGGCGAGGCGAGGCCAGGTGGTCGAGTGGAATGGGAAGGGGGCACGACGAGTTGGGTGGCAGTGAGTTGAGGGTGACATGGAGGAGATGGTGTGAGAAGAAATGAGGGCTTCTGAGGAGTGATGAAGCCAGGTTTTGAAGACTGCAGAGAATAGAGTGAAATGGTGACGTGCTAGTGAAGCCCTATAATCCACTAGGAACCCTAGGGACAAATAATGATATGATGATAATGATGTTATAAAACCTTATGCTTTTAGCTCAGTACTTCATGCGATCATTGGTGTGTACTGATGCATAGTGCCAACCTAGGAAGAAATGACTATACACTGCTTCCAGGTTCCCAGCAGTCTCCCTACTGCTTTCTTTTTGGAGTGGAAACTACTCTGAAATCAATCTGTCCCCACAAATCACCTGCTGATGCATTTCAGTTCTAAGGTTTCACAAACACTCTTACGCTAATCGTTATCAAGTAAATACAACATAAGAGTGAATTATCTAACAAAAATAAACCGTCTATCTTTTGAGTAATAAATCCAGATCAATACTGTAAAACTGAAGCTTATAAATGGTAAACACGTGACTAAGATATTTATTTGAAAAGAAAATTTCTTCATTCAATTTATGCTTTTTTGAGTGCCTACGCAAAAGTTTGTTATCCTAACAAATTTAAAAATAACAAATTTGTTTTGATACGTTTATGTATTGATTTCTCATATGCAGCATACCTTTGACTTGAGCTCTTTGTTGATAGCAGTTGCTCAAAAGAATAGCCTGCAAAAGGAAGAAAGAAAACTATTCATTGGAAATAACCAAACTGATGACTGGTTCGAGGGAGTAGCGGCGAGAAAAAATAGAGTGAGAAGGATATAGAATGAAAGTTTTATCCTATTCTACTTGGTGACTAGCAATGGAACACAGGACGTGCGTTTCGTCTTACTTGGAACTCGTCAGCTGGTCAAACCTGTATCCCAGTGGTTGGTGTTTTTCCCACCAGAACTCGAACCCAGGACCAACTTTTTCAAACGTCAAAGCGTAAACCACTAGGTCACTGGGGAACGAAAGCCACCTCTTGTTTCCTTTTAACGTTGAGTTGTGACAGAAATTCATCCGACGAATAATGACAATCAGTATATGTTCATATCAAGTGGTCAATTAAAAACAGATGGTAATAATATAGTGCTTCAGTATTTTGTAAACTTTCGTTATGTGAATTCAGATCGGGAACTCAAGTGCACGTCTTTATAATTTTGTCAAATATTGATTTTGTCCCACAATAAAAAAGTACAGAGATCACTGGATTTCTGACTGATGATCCCTGGAAGTTTCCAATAAAATCAGTTTCAGTGTATGACAATAGGACCCTACAATAAGGTGAGAGGAAGTTATCTTGCCAAATTTTGAATCAACACTCATTCCGAACTATACTCAGTTGTGATGAGTGTTCATTTCCGTTGTTGAAATTGTGCAAGAAGTTTTAGGCGGTAAACTACCCTTCTTCATTGTGATATTTTTAAAAGAGGATGGGCATCTATTTTCTTATTTTCACCATTTCTTTGTACTACAATCCAAATATATACTTGGTTTGAGCTATGCGGCCAAGTTATTCACCAGTTCTTTATTTCACTATATAGTTTTAATTCCGTAGCGATTAATGTTTGCTTGATACTTCACTTACTTTCGTTATGTATATTGATCAATCTGTAGACCATCGCTATTTCAAAGTGTCTAGTCATTGACCACTCAGTCGCTTTCATCTGTATGTGAGCTGTAATACACATACTTTTTGGACATATAAAAATCCGTGTCATCTTGCTAACACAACTGTTCAAAAGGGAAATACTGACGATAAATTCCTAAAGAAAACATTGTACACCCTTAAAACAAGAAAGATGAGGTTGTTTCGCCAAAATCTTTGAGAAGATAACTTTCATCACTGATTAGCTGACGTCTTTTTGTAGCCAATGAAAGCTGAATAGCCTTGGATAGTTGTTACATCCTGCATTGAATTTAAGTGGTTCTCCGGCTACATTTTATTGATGAGAAATATCTTCAACAGAATCAGTCCCTTCAAGTAGTCACTGAAGAAAATTATTCTTTATAAGTGAATGATTCATTCTACAGAAATTAAGTAATAGACTCTGTAACAGAAAACTTTGATATGTAGAATGAAATAGGACAACAGTGTGAGAAGAGCCCTCCCGATAACACTAAAGTATAACTGCACTTCATGATGAGTTATATGTAATTCATTAATATCAACTTCATGGTTCCTTGCTAGTGGTTCAACAACAATCTGGTTAGACCAGCGGAGCTAAATTTCAACGAAAGAGTTAACACGGAAAAATGCTGAAGTCAAAAAATAGCAAGAAGCAGCTATTTAGCAACTCTACAGGGTTTTCAGCACACTTGTTTCCCAACGAGACCTCTCTCCTCAGTTATCTCGTTCTTGAAACCGTTACTGTTTATATATATATATGGATTCTTCAGCAAAAATCTTCAGATTCCACTCTTTATGGTTGATCAATGACTCGGTAAATAGAAAAGGTGGTAAGGTAACAGAAGGTGAAATGCAACATCAAAATATGTGCAAAATGCAACGGTTTATGCATACTTATACTGGTTCTGACTATTTTTTCTAGGCCCTTCAAGAATGGAATTTCCTATTGATTTTACCTCTTTAACTAATCTGATATTTACACTTACGTTCATGTGCATTTTCTCGAAAAACCGAAGCAACACGATTGGTTGTGAAAGCCTTTTGTGATTTAAGACCTCTTATACGGATCTGGGAGATTTTATCACACACCATAATATATATAATAGATAATTTTTATTTTAAAAAAACATTCTTTGTCACATGATTTGTGTTGTTTCCCACTATTAAAGCTAAGAGGAAAGAAATCGATTAACATTTCTTTCTATTTATGAAAGCGAACAAAGAACAAAAGAAAAAGTAAAAGAGAGAAGCATTTTTAACTAAAACCTTACGAAATCATTTTTTGAAGGTGTGACAAAGTCAGCAATAAATGAAAGAGTGAAAATTATTTGGTGCGAGTAACAGACAAAATTGACCTAATAATAATGATTATTATCACTATTATTAATATCATTATTACTAGTATAATTATTACTATGGTAATGATGCGAGACAGTGGTTGATTAACATAATGTGATTTTGTCATTTACTTTTACAAAATAGAGTGAATGTAAAATTAAAATTAGTCTTCATTTAATTAGTAGCAACTTGTGTTGAAATTCAACATCATAGTCTTCAACCAGTTTTTATTTTGCTGGAATTACCAGTCACACTAAAATTTCTCTGCATATTTATAACACAAATGGTTTTATCATGAACAAATGGGATAAGAATATCGTGTTGTATATAAACTATTCATTGCAATGTGTCATATATTGATTACTGGAGTACGTGTCATACTGTATCCATAGCAGTAACTGGAATCCGTAGTCTTATGAATTCCGTGCTTCAAAGCATTTAAATGATTCCGAAGCAACTTGATGACTATACATATGTTTGTACACTAGGCTGTGTAAGAGAAGTGGATTAGCACTGGTCCCACATTAAGTATATCTGCCTCACTTTAGCTTGATTTTACTGTAGTGGATTTTTGGGAGCAGTATTTCGTTCTGGCAAAGACTCATCAGTATAATGGTTAGACCACTTGTGGTAATCTGTAGATTTAGATGTCATTTCCACATTGTGATTCGGAATTAGAATTGACTAAAGCTTGAACTTTGAAGCCTTCAAAGAAAGAAAATGAAATACAACAGTAACTTTATATATTTTTAATCACTCAAGCAATTCATGCATTCATTGTGATCCAAGCAGTTGAATTATGGAACTGTAGCTCTTTAGTTTAGTCATCTGACTCAACCAGTGATTCACAGGTTCAAATCTCACTCCATCTTCTGAGGTCAGTCCAGCCAGATGGTATCGGTAACTCTTACACAGTAGTTGTAGGTCGCTGACTAATGCATGAAGGTGCACGTGATCTTTCATTGCATCTCGGTTTTTGCTTAGCAGTCCGATTATGAAAAGCATGTGCACCAGTTACGACAAATTAGAAGGTTGAGTAGTAATGTCAGACTCCATTTATTTATTGACCGATTGATACATACTTATATTTCATAATGTTAATCAATGAAGTCTATGCAGAAAGAATCAATATTATTTTAATGACGTCTACTGTTGTGACACACATTGTACAATTGATGAGAATTTAATGAGACACACAAATGTCACTCTAGTTTATACATAGGATATGTATAAGGTGAGTAGAAAATAAAGCCTTTGTTTACCACTTTTATTGAATATTTCCATTCATCGATGTTAGTATCTGTCCATATTATCTGCATAGGCTTCTTAATTGAGACTGGTGAAACAGATAAAATCGAGCTCCACAGAATTTCAGCAACATGGATGAAGGTCAGTGACAGTAGTGCAAATACACTTCCACCTTATTTGCTACAAAAAATTCAATATTTTAATGGTACCTTACTTTTGCTGCGTATTCTAGGTTACTATCATTCCTTTTCTCTTCTGCTTTCTTAGTACAAATATCGTTATTAGTGTTTTCATCTGTCTGATTTTCCTATTGTTGATTTCAGTGATAATATAGTGTCTGTGACTTTGAAGTAATAAACACTCGTGACAAGTTTCACATTGTCTGACTTTAACAAGAAATTATAGACGTGAAACTTTATCCAGTCGATAAGCGATAGGTGTATGTCGAGCTCTGCTGATCATCATGTTCGACTTCATAAAATGTTTTCACCATCAACAGTGACTCTAAACGCTACCTTAGTAAATACTGAAATAACCACTTAAGGTTTTTTTGTTTCAACTTGAAGGGAAATTTTTCATGAAATACATGACTCTAATTGATTATCTCAGTAGTTGTAAAGTAGCCCGCATAGTCTCTTTATGTAGACGTTTAGTGTGACTGGCCTTAATTTCGAAGACAAGTAAGTACGTCAATATCTGCAGTCATGTAAACACAGCCAACCCATAGTTGCAAAACAAGGAGAGTAATATATCCTTCATTATGCTGCTAGTTACTACAAAAATACTACAATCTATAGAATTTCTTTGTTGCTTGTCACCAAATCTTGAATAGCAGTAGATGATATTTTAAAGGAAAACAAAAGAAAGAGTGGAAACGCATGTAAACCCTAAGGAAAGGAATGCAGTACACTTTAGATTCATCACATCACAATGGCTTACACCAATTTGTAACTAACTGTTTAGTCAGTAGGTGAGAATTACATCTACGAAACTCTATTCTTGTTTTAGTCGTAAACAATGATAATACATAAACAACTTTTTAGTGAATCAGTACTATTACAACTTATCTAATCATCTACAAACATCATTACATATGGAAGCATGTGATAGTCACATGAAGCATAAACTTTTTTGGATAAATCTCATGTCTTAATTTTTTTTTCCTCGCTTAAAATCCTTTGATACCACATGGTTGTTTGTAGGATTTTTCGTGAACTGAACGTAGTAAGCGTAAAGAACTATATAAATGAGGTTTCAAACCTGAAACGATATAAGAATACTGGGAAATTAGTTTTAGAAGTGCTGATGATGTCGTTTAGAAGGATGATGAAAGCTTTACGATTAAACAACCCAGCTCAGAACACAATACAACCAAGAGTCTTAGAAAGTACTTGTATCTTTAAGACAGTGACAACGTAAAGTTTAGCGGTAACCAGTGGAAATTGCAGCTTGTGGGTGAAGGAAATAGTGAAAAGTCCGAGACAAAAAGTCCATACTCATTGTAAACGTATTGGTTCTAATGACTCAGTAATGTAATGCGTAAAAACCATAGCTTTTAAGCGACAAGTAGTGGGTTGAAGTTGTACTAGACAATGGAATGTGGACTCATGTAATTGGTTAGTCTCAAATTAGTCGAAATTCCCGTACACTGTCTCATTTCGAACCATCTCTAAAGTTAACATCAAAATGATTTTCGTAGTAATATCGAAGTTACTGCTGAAAAATTTTCATAAGCCTATAGAGGTCCGAAAAATTGGTCTGACGCCATGAACAGCAGCAGATTGCAGAATCAAAATCATGTTATCATACTTAGTTATTAAATTCAGACAAATCTCCCACTCTAAAGTGAAACTCTTCCGTGTGAAAAAAATCAAGTGGTTGAATAGGAAACTGATTTCAGTATTCTTGAAGTAATGTCTATTTTTGAGGAAATGAAAAACTACAGATGAGTGATACATATAGTCATTCAATCAATTTAACAAGAGCAAAGTCTGAATGTAAGGCTTCCTATCAAGTACATACAGTCACTACTTGCACATCAAAATGACTTATCTTTAGACCACTAACATATAACAACACACTGCTTACATAATAGAACTATTCACAACCAGTAATGTGTAAACTGTTACTCTGAGAATTAGTGCGTTTTCCAAAGAATCTGATGGTCATGTCACGTAATGTCCTAGAACAGAAATAAGCACTTCACCAACACTCTATTACGCTGAATCGTTGATCACTTCACAACCACTTTCATTACAAACAATTTTTCCATTAGCCAGAAGTCGTCAAGCATAAAGTGCCCAGCAAAATCAATTTTTCCGTCAACAGAAAATGTTATTGATGCTCTTCTTTTTCTTCCAATGTACACATTGTTTAACAACTTGTTGTGTGTTTTTTTTATCACCTGAAGAAATTCAGCTGATAAATCAAGGAAATCGTTGACTATCGATGATGGTAGACAGTTGGATAATATACACAATAGAATAGAGTATTTTCCAAGCAAACAATCCTGTAGTTGACAAGTAAAGTATGTATATATTAGTTGACTAATATCTAGAACCATGTAAACACTTTCAGCTGGCATGCTTTTATGAATATATCTATTTTATGTAAGTATGACAGGCAGACATCCTCAACACTCTTTGTTAAATACAGGTATTCTATTGTCACACAAGGAATGATGAAAAAACGATTGCCGCTTTTACTTCAATTAACTACCTATTTATACTAATAGCTGTGAAATTATTGATCTTCCATTCAGTATGTTGTTTGTACAGTCCCAAAGAAACGTGATACGAGAGATGAAAGAAAGAATGATCTCATACACTAATGGACTTTTTGTAGAGAAAACCTGTGATGCTGTTTACGCATGCACGTGCACATACACACATACACACACCAAAAGCTAGCTTGATTCGCAACCAGCCTACTGTTTAAAAATGAGCACTAGTACTGACAATTTCTGAGAAGTAAAGTGTCAGGAGGTTCTGAAACAGAATAAAACACGAGAATTAACCCAAATGAATCTGCAAAATTAATCGATGTAGGTTGGATAAAAATTATTTTGTAGTCCTAAAGTAAGAGTTGATTTAAAAAAAGTGAGACTTATCCACAACGAGTAAAACATTGATGTATTCTTCCATACTACAGGCTCTCTGAATTTATACCTACCTAAAATGATAAACTTGTTCACTCAAGGAAATTGAAAAATGTGCTACCAGTTAGGTTACCGATTTTACTATCTGACATAGTCTTTCTTGGCATACGAATCTTAGGTTACGATGATGATGGCCGAAGTTGAAAAGAAAGTTGGTTTCCAACAGGATTCGAAGGTTACTTGGCCTTCATGTTATTGATATAACCAGTTACCAACTGACCTGAGACAACAATGTGAATTTCATTCAATATACTTTAGGAAAAACGTAACACCACTTATCACAATGACTGACCAAAAACGGCTAAAATATCAAAATCAGTGCTCACGAAAGGTCCACATAAACTGGAAACACTCAGAAAAACGTACCGTTGTTGTTACCTACACATTATGTACAAGCCCCGGAGTCATATTTATGGATGCTTTACACACTTAATTGCACTTTCCATCTGATTCGATCAGATTCCTATAAGCCGAATTTTAGAAATATGCAAAAAATTGAGGTAACACAACTGATCAAACATTCAGTGTCTTAACTTGATAATTAGTCATCAATAACACATAAACGTTTGTCGTGATCCCAGTTCATTAGTCTTATTTATGGTGGTTCGGTGTTCTCTGAGCTTTGATACTATGTCGTGGATATTTCATCATCAAGCTTAGTGACATCCTCAGCACTAAAAGGATATAAAAATGAAGCACATTCGAATATCACACGTATGTTCAGGTAGTATTCTTACTGACCTTGAGTAGTGTTCAATCAGAAGTTGGGGAAGAGATTTTTGTCACACTTCGACCTCCCTGACCTTAAATTTCACCCAATGACGCTGGTGGAGAATCTTTGTTAGAGTGTGATTGTTCTATTTGTTGTTGTCACACTGTTTATCCCCATTGATTCGCTTTGTTAATTTGCCCTTGGCTGATGGAAGAGTGTATTCCTTCTTAAGTAGATTATAGACTGGGTCTGTATCCACATGTCTGTTGACTGACTTCTCGTTGGAACACCATGCTTCTCGAGATTCTCCTGCTGCTTTTTGAACATGTTCTTTGGGGGATTTCCACATTCTTCCAGTAGAATTTCTGGATATGATTGTCTGCATGCAATGCGACCAAAGACGCCGCGTCATGTCGCTTTACTACTGCTTGGTTTTTATGAGTTCTCTGAGCAATTGGTCAAGACGGTGTTGTGAACACTCCTTGCAGTTGATTTTGTAGGTTATATTTCTCCTATATTCCTCTAGCAACTAATCTTTCAGTTTGATTTCGTTGGTTGGTGTGCGACTCCAACCCTGAATGGACGAAACAAATCAATAATGATACCCAATGTAACAGCAACAAATAGAACAATCACACTCTAACAAAGATTCTCCACCAGCGTCATTGGGTGAAATTTAAGGTCAGGAGGTCGAGATGTGACAAAAATCTCTTCCCCAACTTCTGATTGAACACTACTCAAGGTCAGTAAAAACACTACCTGAACATTCGTGTGATATTCGAATGTGCTTCACTTTTATATCCTTTTAGTGCTGAGGATGTCACTAAGCTTGATGATGAAACGTCCACGACAGAATACTAAAGATGGAAGAATACTGAAAAGCAATCATTTTTTCCTGTGGTACACATCTTTCTTCCAATTTTAACGGTCTTATGTTTTACTGTTTTAAGGCGATATTTCGTCGAAATTTTTTTATCGCTTCGCTTTCGTGTTTGATCTTTGTTTTTATCACAAACCTTGTGTCTTGACCCGAATTCTGTCTCCTTCATCCATTATCAATTTCGTACAAATATATGTGAGATTGTGACTAATCTGACCATTAATTTTACTGGATGTATATTGTTACTCGACGTAGAGTCTGTCTTCACTAACGTGCCACCCATAGAGATGATCTGCTTCCTATGCAAATGTATCAATGATATCAACTTGAAAATAGGAATATCTACTTCATACTTAAGAGAATAGCTGCTTAGATGCACCTTCAACTTTCAGTTCTCGTTCAATGAAGTCATCTCCCTTCAAACAGATTGAATCACTTTAGGCTTTCCTCTTGGCCCGCTATTGACAGATTTTTAATGACCATTTTGGAAAACAGTAGTCTATAGCCGACAAATGACTTTTTTGATGTGCGAAAGATACGTTGACAATGTCTTCATAAATTGCCATGATGACTGCGATACAAAGTGCTTTACAAGTACTTAAAATCTGAGCCCCCCCCCCCAATCAAATTAATATATTTGAAGTAGAAAGGGAATCAAATATTCCTTTTTTGGATGTAGAACTCACTAGATGAGATGATGGGACGTTGAAGAGGCTTATCTATAAGAAACGGGAATGGAATGGTTAGCTGATGAATTTCTACAGTTGGGTAACTATAAGTCGGAAAAGAACACTTATCATGTCCCTTGCCCAGCGTATTCGAAGAATCTGCAGCACTGATAGCTTAAAAGAAGTACTCACGTTTCTCAAAAGGGTTGTGGCTAAAAACAGACACCCAGTGCGATTTGTGGACAGAAACATAAGGCTCAAACTACAAAGACATGTCCATTTCAGATCCAGAGGAGATATTATATATGAATTTTGACTTCAGAAATGACTGTTGCTTGGATCTTGAAAAGAAGAGTTTTAAGGAATCTTTCTTCGCATCAGCCTTGAGGATAGTATTCTCCAGTCATCCAATGTTTCTCAACAACCCGAAAGATAACCTTCCGCATCTCACCACTACCATGTGTGTTTATCATTTCACTTGCTCCTATGGACCCAGGTTAGAGGAGTTAGAGGATATTACCCCCACCTGACTGTAAACGGATGTTAGTGGAGAGCCTTGTCAACACTCGTCACACCATCACAAGTGGTTCAGCTTCCAAAGCCATCTATAGGATGAAAAACAATCTGCCAAAAGTGGTGCACTTCCGCCTTCTCTGCACTGCAGGAACTCTTGCTATATCCATGGAGAAAACGCAATTATGTGTACAAAAGAAACTTTTATCAACTGTGTTGCCACCTTGTACTTAGTAAATTGTTAACAATACATCGGCTGCTACCTCTCCCTCATTATTCACAAGTTTGTTGTATTTTGTGATGCATTTTAATAACTCAACATCGTCTTCACTTTGTTTTCATTCTACCCTTGATCACGCTTTATCTTGAAAATCATTTCCACATGTTATGCAACTTTATAGTTTATCCGTTAATGATGCTGGTTTCTATGCTCTTCTGTGGTTAATTTTCACCTTTGAATTTTTAATTTTCATTCAACTTGGTCTTTGTTACTAGGTTTAATTAATTAATTCTTGTGATTATCCAATATAGTTAAAGAAAAATGTATAAATTATGATTGTGCAGCTATGGAGAATGAAATCACCGAAAGAGATATCTTATGTGAACTTCTCTTTTTCTCTTATTTCCTGATGGGCATTTACAGTAACGTAAAGCAATCAGTGTCACATGCATTCATTCTGTAACAACATTTCTGATGTAATCCAATCAGAAGACGAGTCTTATCTATGATGTTTGCACAGTATATTCCGAGCAATTCGATCACAAGTAGCTGTTAAGGCAGTTTTGGTGTTGATTATTTATTTTCTTAATTTCTATTTTTATTCTGCATTCCAAATATATTGCGCAAATATATCAAATTTCCTCTATGAACTCCATCTTCCCATCAAACTATGCATATTCATTAAAGGTATTAACTGTTTCGAAATTGCTGGTATAATCAAAAATCTGAGGAATAATGCAGAAGATTTATTTCCAGGTCTACTGATATATACCACTAAGAACAGGAAGAGAAAATATTCAATACAGCATGGAACGAAGTGCTTACTGAAACTTTCCAAGATGATTTAGTCTACTGTCTCCTAATGAGACGTAATTATCTTCAGCCTTCATCTATTCCATGTGGAAACAGCAAAATTGTATTGTAATTTCTATGTGTGTGCATTATTTAATTATTGATAACATTTCATTCACGCAATTTACGCATTTTTCGACGATTATTTTGTGGTAAAACTTTACACACTGTCAAATTATCTATCCACTGGTGTTTCACAATCAATCCACTTACCGGTCAGTTTTGATTTTACTGTACACTGCTATCAAGTCAACCAATTTGTACTCACAAGCCCAATCATCGTTTTCACACTTAGCTATCCATGAAGAATCATAGTGTACTCTCTGAAGCAATGGCTTCCACGAGGTCATGAAACATCAAAAATGCATTTTTCTTTCTCATTGAGATTCTATAGATATTTTTCCTCTACAAATCCAAGTGTATTTTACACTGTCTCTGAATTTCATATGTAAATTTTCGATCAAATGAGACTTTAGTGAAAATATATACTTGGTTCACGTCAGCTCTATTTTCTTCTCATACTAAACACTTTCTCACTACTGTCGTGATCGTTATGACCACAGCTTTAACTTCTACCATCAAGTGCTCATCAATGGATAATAGAGTGTCAATATAAACCAAGTGTGAGAAGCACATGTAACATGAAATATCCCAAAGTAATCTGACAACCAATCTAGGAATCAAATTTTCTTCTAGTACTTGTAGACAGAAGACATCTACATACTCATGAAGTCTCAGTTCCCCCTTGAGATTCTGTATACAGTCAGTCATCCAATGCAAGGGATATAGACTTCATCATTAGGCCATTTGATTTGCAATAGTCTCCTTTAAGAGTAAAGTTAGCGTTTCACAAACTTGTAATGGAATTCTATCAGCCACTCAGATAGTGGAATATGTCCTCTAAGCTACATAGCATAATACTAACAACTGTTTTTGAACAGTTAAAATGAAGTAAGGCTCCACGTCAATATTCTTTCATTTTGAATTCATCATTGTAATTCTATTAATAATACCTATTACAGCACCACAATGATTATTACTGAATAATTGTTGCGTTATCATGACGAGCTACAGATTTTTATGATTTCTTTAAACACGTTTGCCTATTGTTGGCACGTGGAATTTTACATATATGGGTGATGGTTGCAGGTAAAAGCAATAACTTCACGATTCAAACCACCGACTCCTGACTTCACAATCATGCATTCATTCATTGGCTGAAGTAAAGCTAAGTTTTCGTATACAGATGAGTTTTGTAACTTGTTCAGTTTACATGACTACCGACTTATATCCGCAAAGATAGTTCTCATTGAGCTCTGAATAACAGTAGCTCTTAAGGTTGAGTGTGAAGCAGAGATAATGTATCAGATAGGACAGTTAATCCCGTGATTTTCAGTTCACCGAAGGTTATTTCGAAATAATACCATTGCAGATTGGTTCTTATGTGGAAAACGACTTTCTGTACAATTTATTACGTCCACCAAGCATAAACTTGTTCAACTGAGCAGAGTACTGTGTAAAGTAGGGATAAACCCTGTCGTCTAGAATGATTCCATTTAAGCTAACTTATACTTCAAACACTTAGTGTTTTCACTTCTGTGGCTGTGTTCTTCCCTTTCTTCGGGTTCGTTGACATGGAAGTCAATCTTACTGAATGTTGATGTCCTGATGGCGATAGCTGATGGTCTTTTGCCCCAAACCTCACTGATTCCACCTACTGAAAAGTTCTAAACAAAGATGAAACAGGTACCAGGTTATCAGTAGTTTCCTAAACTACGTAATTTCGTCATTTTTTGATACTAGTAATTTCCCGTTGACACACTGAATCTAACTGCCCTACCTTTGTTGGCTGATTGGCTTCAATGCGGATGTCTCGATACAATCTAAATATTCATCGTGTTGTAGTGCACCTGGTGGTTAGTAGTGGAATCAAGGATGCACAGAAGTTGACTCTCGTGTTTCAATGGTCCAGTGGATAGCGCTCTGGTGTTTAAAGCTATGGCCATGGGCTTCATTTGGAACACTATGACTCATTAAGATGTATGTACATTCAACTGACGAGTTCCAAATAGGCCGAAAAGCGTTTTTTTGGATTCCACTGATAGTTACTAAATAGACTACAAAACTACTTTCAGACCAATAAATCTCTACAAACTGATAAGCAAATTGTTTTCGTTGCTTAAGCATTAACTAATAAGTAGACGTGATCGAAGAAGAATCAATATCAACACTCCGTTTCATAGTCATAATGAAAGGTAAAGGGTAAAAGGGTTTGTCTGTCTTTGTTGCTTTTAAAGCGAATTTTTCCATTGAGTGTACTTCTGACTATATGAACATCAGAGGGTCATTTGATATGGATTTTGATGGTGAAATAAAAACACCTTGGACACCTTGAAAATATCTCAATAGCTTTGAGGGGCAGAAATAAGTTTAGTCTTCTACCATGCGAGAGTGAAAAAAGTCAGATTTTCTTATGATAACTAGATGGTCATTTGACTGAGAGTTTAGTGGAAATAGTGAAGAGCATAAGATGAATTCGAGTATTCTGCTGACGTTTAAGAGGAAACTAAAGAATGTCATCACCTCTGTGTTATTCTGTTCCTGCATCATATCAAACCTATGAACAAGTGATCAACTCAGAGTCTCTAATATAACAGGTGTGAGTTGAATATCACTATCGAAGGAGTCAGGAAATCGAAAGACAGTATATAAAGTACTGAATTTACTGCCGTAGTTGTAGGTTACTGTTCGCTGGGTCGTGTTAATCAGGCATCGAACAATTACAGTATAGTCTAATACTAGAATAGATATACTATCATCCAAAACGATGAACCTTTATTTGATTTACTATTATTTGTCCCTTGGGTTCCTAGTGGATTATAGGGCTTCACTAGCACGTCCCATTTCACTCTATTCTCTGCAGTCTTCAAAACCTGGCTTCATCACTCCTCAGAAGCCCTCATTTCTTCTTCACACCATCTCCTCCATGTCACCCTCAACTCACTGCCACCCAACTCGTCGTGCCCCCTTCCCATTCCACTCGACCACCTGGCCTCGCCTCGCCTGGCCTGGCCTCTGCGTGATGTCTCCGAATGGCATTCTCAGTGCATGCACAACCTAAGCCATCTCTACTCTCTTCTACATATTTGTTGGTGATGGTTTCTTGGTTGGTTCGTTGCCAGACAGGTAGACTTCCCTGCTGCTCTTTCTCATTACTCTGGCAATCCATCTGATCTTCAGTGTCAGTATCGAGTGAGTGTAGGCGTCAGCTGTTGATGAATGTGTGTAGTTTGTTGGAAATGCTTTTCGCAACACCCCACCAAGTCTCTCAACCATCAAGTAGAAGCACTGACTTCACTGAATTAGTGTTGAGAATCTGGATCTTGTTGATGCTTTATGCTGAGTGCAGTGCAGTGCAGTGCGGTGGAGTGGAGTAGATCTCTACACTGATTTCAGGTTAATGAACGTCTGTCTTGCTTTTCCGATGCCGACTTTGATGTCCTCATCTGTGCAGCTGCCTGTAGTTCAGATGATGCTGCCCTGTTTAGGTAGGTGAAATAGGCTACTTCGTTTAAGTTTCTCGTATTGATGGTGATTGGAGCTTGTTGTTGTTGTTGGTGGTGTTGTTGGTTGGGTATCTTCATCACCTCAGTCTTCATTCGGTTTACATGAACGAAGTCCCGTTTTCTCTGCCTCTTGTGTCAACTTGTTGGTTTTGCCTGTAGATCGTCGAGTTTGTGCGACAGGGCACTAGACATAAATTATCATCGGCGGCGAAATCCAAATCTTTTAGGAGGTTTTCATCGGTCCAGCGAATGCCATCTTCTTGCTCCTCACAGTTTGTTGCATAATCCAGTCTACCACAAACGGGAAGATCATGGGTGATAATAGGTGGCAACCTTGTCTTACTCTTGTCTTCACTTCAATGGCATCAGTGAGCTTTCCATTGTGAATTATTTCGCATGTAGCAGCACATAGCATATAGCTGCTAATGAGTGAGGTTGATAAATGTTTGTGGCACTAAAACCGTAGTGTTGAAGCAGCTGCTTGTCAAATTACTTCTTAGTCGACGCTGTGAAAGGCTTTTTCAAAGTCGATAAAGTTGAGGTAAGGTAAAGAGTTGACTGCCATTCTATTCTCTGCTATATGATGATGATGCGTAGCGTTGAAATTTGGTCCGCACATGATTTTTTCTTTCTGAATCCAGTCAGCCAGCCCGTTCCGAGTGTAATTTTGAATAGAGAGCAATGTTTGGTCTCTGCAGGATGACGCGGCATAGCATTTTGTTTGAGGCGGACAGCAGCATGATTCCGCAACAGTTCTTGCAAAGACTTAGGTCACCCTTCTTTTGGATTTTGACAAGTGGTCAGCTCATCGTGTCTTTTGTGTCTCCCCTTCGTTAACTAGGTTCCCTTCACTATCTTTCATTGGTTTCGTCTGCGTTGATCTCTTCCCAGATAGTATTTTGGTTATTTTATATAGTGCTGTCACATCTCTCCTTCTGCAGCCTGTTCTGCTTCACTTGCCAGTGTGTCGTAGAAGTGTCTTTTGTCTTCTAGCGCACTCTTCTCCACTTCTTTGTCCAGTGTTTTATAGGTTGTATTCAGTTCTTCTTTCCTCTGTTCATCTCTCCACTGGACTGCACTGGTTCATCTTCTGATTCACCACTTTTCTTTCCCTACTCTTTCAGCTTCCATGTATACGTGGAGATTCATTCCTCGTCTTGCCTCTTCTTCCTTCCTAATACGGTTATGCAGGCTTCCATCCACATCTCTTTCAAACAGTTCCAGTGTTCTTCCAAGGAGGTTTCTTCAACAATGTTGCTCAATGCCTCCCATATTTTCCCGGTAACTGGCTGAATTGAAGATATCCATTGTAGTTTCGTCCTGCAGTTCAGTTTGTGGGTGGACGTTGAACTGTGGTCTATCACCAGTTTCTTTGAATCGAAGTCTTCCAACTTGATGTTGAAGGTAGGTTGCTTGCACTAGATAGTAGTGTGAGTGGTGTGAACCATCTACATCTGCTCCCCTTCGTCATCTTGTGTCCAGTAGACCGAGTCTCCACTTTCTTCACATTGAGATGAAGTCGATCTGATGTTTAGTGTGTCCATCTGGTGAAATCAAATCCATGTCGCTGCCATGTGAATATCCTTGCGTTTGTACACACTGCCTCGCCTCCACTCACCAAATCGTTGAATGTGCAGAGATCTGCAAACAGGTCTCTATTCTCATTCATTTCACTGAGTGTTTTTCGACCGGTGATGAGTTCTGTCCCTGTGTTGTCCGCTCCCAGTCTAGCATTTGTGTCACCCCACGCATTAGAAATTTGATGTCACAAACTGGATTGGAGTCTTGTCCATTACTGATTGCAGTTCTCTGTAGAATTCCTCCTTCTTCTCTTGTTCCGCATTATTTGTAGGTGTGTGGCGTAGGATTATATGATTGTGACTTTCCTTCCAATTGAGTTGAATTCTGCTGTCATGATCCTGATCATTGAGGAGATTGGTTACCACTGCATGAGAGCCTTCGATGCTATTGGGGACATCATGATAGCCATTCGAAAACTCAGTGTACTCGTGGTTGTCATCTGGGTGATAATATCGGAGTCGATTATTGACTCCTGTTCAGTTGACAGTTTGGATAGTCCACTTCCATTCCGTCTGCTTACGCAGATTCCTAGCAAATCTATGCTATACCTTCCCATCTCTTTTGCAATCTGGTCAGCGTTGGTAGGTTCAAACATTGTGTGGACATTCTATATCCTTATTTTAACTTCCTGTTTCATCGAGAGTGAGACGACACATCGGCCAGCTGACTTCCCGAAGGCTTTCATCAATCGGCGTCATTTCGTTTCTCCGATTCCAGTGAGGAATAAGTTTTTTTTTATTTTTTATATTCTGTCTGTGCTTTGAAGTTTCTTTAACGATTGGATTGGTTTTCACGGATAGGGTAGCAAGCCGTATACCAAACCTTCCCATTTTATCCGGGCTCAGAATCGGGTAGTAAACTTGTGAACTAGTTAACCAGGCGAGGTTCCTTTATTAGATAGAATGGATCAAATTAGTGGGTAATAAGTAAGTTGAAGCAGTCACTTATGTTGGAATAAGAGCGGACAAACTTTTATTGCTCAATGTTTCAGTGATCCTTCTTGTAGACTTACCAGAAGGGTAGACATAACCACTAATCTTGTTAAAAATTCCTTTAAGTAAAATACTGAAAAACAAATACAGAATTGATACGTGTGTGGACAAATGACTGTTCTATGTCTAGGGTTTCTCTACTGAGTCTTTGTAATTATATACTCATGAAGCAGTAGATGAACTGTATTCTCCATGGCACGACTCATCAAGATACCTCTTCTCTACTACTTGAAATGAAAGTGCATTTAATACAAGTGACCAAATCCCGATCCATAATTGTCATGAATACAAAATACTTTTTTCCTCAGTTATCATGTTACGATCACTTGTGAAAGAGTTCTTTTTCAAAACAGCAGTTTGCCATTTGTTTTTCTCGCGTTTCTTTACGATAAAATCATGAGACTTAAAAACTCTTTTGCATTATAAGCTCTAGATCATACACTGTGAAATGATGGAAAAGATTTGTAGTTCAGAATGGGAATGATGTTAGTTTGGTATTCTTTGAGCTTTAGTATATTTTTGTGGATGTTTCATCTTCAGGCTTGGTGACATCCTCAGCACTTTCGAATATTACAACAGTGTTAAGGTAACGTTTTTACTGACCTTGAGTAGTGTTCAATCAGAAGTTGGGGAAGAGTTTTTTGTCACATCTCGACCGCCTTGACCTTAAATTTCACCCAATGACGCTGGTGGAGAATCTTTGTTAGAGAGTGATTGTTCTATTTGTTGCTGTTACATTGTGTATCATTATTGATTTGTTTTGTCGACTTGCCCATGCTTGATAGATGAGTGTTTCTTCACTAACACACTACCCAAACATTTTAATATACCTCACTTCTTTATGAACTCAGTACTGAGGATGTCACCAAGCCTGGTGGTGAAACGTCCACGACAAAATACTAAAGCTCACTGAAAATCAAACCTCTATCAGATCATGTATTGTATTATTCATTTCACTGATATGCTTAGGACTATTCCTCTTTTCATTTAAATATTTAAAATGCAATGGTTTGCGAATCGTGCTTCAATTCTTGAAAGCAACGTAAGTTTGTTGACTGGCCTATGAAGATCATTAGATGCTTCGTTGTTGCAAATATGAAAGTAAACAATGTGCTAAAGGAGTGACTTTAAAGGCCACCCAAGCAATAACTAAAATGGCTAATCAGGCTTTGGTATTTCGTCTAGAATAGTGCTTTTCCATACAATAATGGAATGTAATCGGTTGTCTCATCAGTTGCTAGGGTGCTGAAACACTTCAGAATCACGCGAACACCAAAAAACCACATACAGTTAACTTATAAAGGTAACCAATAGCATGCTGTCAACTCTTAAGTGTTGACTGTACTTTAAGCTAAGTAACACACCGTCTCAGTGCGTTGAGTTTGAAACTGGGAGGTGAATGCAGATTTCATAAAGTTTAGATTTTAGGCTCACTGATTGTCAAACAACCTGACAGATGCATTCATTCCCGCTTTGTGTTTATCAGTTCTAGTCCACTTTAGTGCTTTGTAATTTTCAACCATTCCCATCAATTCTGATTTAACATGAAATGCTCATTTGAACTGACACAATATTATACCAAAATGTAGGATAATTCAACCATTCAGTAAATTGCAGAAATCCCTGTGCCTAATTTTCAGGTAGCTTTGTTTTACTATCATAAACTAAATACGGTTATTACTATTTATGGATATGCTTGTAATTCTCCGTTGTTTTACTGGTTTAACTTGTTCGACCTTTTTTAGCGTATGGGCTCTTATACGGATTCCTCGATATTGTCTGAATGTTAATTATGGTTATTTGGTTGGCTGTGACTAGCAGACGAATCCAGGACGCGCATTTCGTCCTATTTGGGATCCATCAGCTGGATGTACATGCACTCCAGTGAGTGACGTTGTTCCCATTGAAACTCGAACCTCGTACCTATCACTTCAAACATCAAGGCGTTACAAGCATATCCATAATTAGTAATAACTAATACCCGTTGTACAAAAATTGGCTATAGTGCCTCCGTGGCAAAGTGGATAAAGCCTTGGCGTTTGAAGTGATGGGTACCGGGTTCGAGTCTCAGTGGGAGCAACACCACTCACTCGGGTGTAGTTACGTCCAGCTGAAGAGTCCCAAATAGGGTGAAACGCGCGTCCTGGATTCCTCTCCAACTAAGTAAATTCCCTTAAATAGGGTTACGTGGAATATCTTTTTGATTTTCCCAATGCATACAACACAGGATAAAATTTTTAAATGGCCATTAAATGAATAGGATAGAACGGAGTGTTATAAATAACCTTATAACATTGCAAAAAATAAAAGTTATATACCGTCCATATTATACAAAAATTGATCATACTTCTATGCTTATCGATCAGAATTTATTGATTCAGTAACGTTAGGCATTATTCTAAAGTGAAATGTTGAATACTAGTTTTCTGGGGAGAATTACTTTCATAAGACCCAACTTAGATAATATTATGCATAAATTTTGAAGTCGTTTTAAAACTAGTGTGTAAAGGAATTTGTTAATTTTAAAATAAAGCCAGAAAGACAAAGTGTAAAGAATGCTATGAATTCATTGTGCTTTGATACAAGCGGTGTACAGTAAAATTACTGAGACTAAACACAGAGAAACAGGCTAATCTTGATACAATGAATGTCTTATTAAGAGATATTAAAATGGATTGAAGTTTAAAATCGATGTATGCAGAATGAGGTTTGACATAAGTTTGAAAATGATGATTCTGAATCTTTCAATGGATTAACGTATTAGCACAGTGAAAAATCATTCAGAAAGGTATGAATGCAATAAAATTCTAGCTAAACATAAAGTGTAACTGCAAAAGGATAGAATAAAAGATACTGCAAAATCTGTTATCACGTTCAATGAATATGAAATAATGTCTCTGTAGACTGTAAGATTAAATTTTCACCTTTTAAAAGCAATAACCATTGAAAATCTACAGCACACGAGAACAAATCATACTACTGATGGATAGTGGCTAGTAGTGAAATCTAGGACATACGTTTTGTCCTGTGTGAGACTGATTAGCTGGATGTACCTGCCTCTAAGTAACAAAATAAAAAGGATCAAATTATTGTAAACACTCTTCTAATATCCGTAACACAATTTATGCTAGAAAAATGGTAAGTGATTGATTCATTGATGACGCGACATCTCCTAATGTATAGACTATTTGGCTTGTTCCAACAGTGTGATATTTATTCGTTTGTTCCACTAACACGCCTACTTTTATGCGTATATTTGACAGAAAGACACAGTTCTATGATAAAGGAGCTGGAAGTAGCGTCAGTCAGCAGTGTATGGTTACTTTAAGTAATTCGATGTACAATGGCACTTAGTCATCCTGTTAGTTAGTATTGTTTAGACTGATAATAATGACCGAAATAATTCAGAAAGCTATATTTTTAAGCATAATTAAATCTGTGTCAAATGTGACAAAAGTACCTTCAAATTCTAGTTGAAATTATTATGGTTTAAATCAGGTCAGTAGATATTTAGATAGTCACGCAGAAGTATTCACACTCTTGCATTAGTTATTGGTACAAGAGATGTTGAGGGTATATTTCAGCATTTTTCATACTTTAATATACTTTCAAAGTAGGTTATCAGTTGCTGTAGCAGATAGAACATATTCCTTCATTACAACTAAGGCTAGTTCTCTATGACTTTTCATATGTTCGAAATATTTTCCTCTAGGTGACTTCTATCGTATTCTTTATTTCTATCAGTCATTAGCTGATAGAATAGTATCTTTCAATCATTGTTTGCCGGTGCTGGATTTTTTTCCTACCAAAAACTCTTGAATTGCAGTAGTTACTTCAAAGTAAGTAAGGATACGAGCATCATTGTTCATGCAGTTATACTGAGAATCCCTCAAGGTCATTCCGTATTTTCAGATCGATTAAAATCAGATTAGATTCATATACGATCTTGTTGGCATTGCTCAACCACAGTCTAGCTGTATCAGAAAAATTCGTTTTCTTTTTACTATTGATTACTATGGGGGAAAAGAAAGTATTTCTCCTAGGCTTAAGCATAAATTGTACTTTTTGTTAGCGTATAAGTAAAAGTGCACATAAATGAATTATCTGTATTTGCCTGTTAAATAACAATGTGACTAACGAGCTGTTGGGACCTAAAGTGTTACTTTCTGGATGACTGGTCGTTGATAATATCGATTACTGTCCAGATTCAAAGCTTATCGGTTTCATTATACTTCAGTGGATAACGTTGTGGGTCAGATTGCTCAGGGTCACCAAACAAACGTGATATGTGGTGAGGACTGGTAATTTATCTGCAGGCATTGCCTTTGGTGTTGTTTTTTTGAGCTGCATGGTTGAATCATGAAGCTTTCATCGACATTTTAGACAATGCTGTCAGCAAAAAATTCAGAAGGAAGTTTGTTTTAAAGGTCTTCTAGTTTCTTTAGGTATTCTTATGTGAGGTCTGGAGGATAACTTACAGACAGAGGGACAAATGTTGGATCTAGCTCTAAAGTCCATCAGTTTTACTTGTCACACTTCATAGAAACAGGTAAAGAAGAGGTAGACAGAAAAGGAATTCAGTTTAATTAGACGAACTTATGACAGCAGAGACAATAAATCTATAAAGGTTAATGAAAATATTACCCACTTTCAGGATAACAAAGAGTGTATACTTCTGCATCATCGCAGACGGTCTTGAGCGATATCAACAAAAGTCTGCAAACATCGGTCCCCTACATTTTGAGAATCACGGTTGGGAAACTAACATGGAACAGATTAACGATTGGAGACTTCGCTTGGCTACCCGCCTTCTTTGCCCAGTACTCTACGCCTAACTGATCTCAACACCGCTCACACGGTGACTGCAAACACATGTGAGCAGTGCTATGAAGAGATCTATGATCTATACCTATCTTCTACTTTCATCGGTCATGTCTGATAGCCGTGTAATAAGTGGTCAGGCTTCTGACTAGTGAGATGATTAGCGTAGATCGCTGAATACCAGACAAAGGTTTTGAAACCAAGCAGTGATTCCATCAACAACCAAGCAATTAGAGTTGATACAACTTGTGAGTAAGTAAATTGGTTAATCCATACTGTTATTTCACTAAGTATGCTTTAATTAGAATTTAATGCAGACCATTCTTGAATCACTGTACACCTGAAAGCAGTGAGGTCTACATTAACGCAGGCAATAACAATAACAATTACAAAAAAAATTTACATGTTTTAATTCACTTCTTCTTTTCACGTGACGGTTAACAACCAAAAATTACAAAGGTCATAAAAAATAACTGATAAATAAGTGGTGAACTTTAAGTGTTCCAGGCAGTGACGAGTATTGAACTTTGACTTTGGGTCTAAGACTTAATGTATGTTACTTTTGACCCGTTGTTTATGACAAAATTTGTGATTTTAAGCAGTTAACAGTTGAAGAGAAGACGTAAAATAAATAGTGTCCATTTTATTCTCTATACATGTCTCTACTCTTGCTCTCTTCCAATTCATCAAGGGAATCAAGTGTAGGAAGTTCTTAAAAAGAAGTAGATATTCAATAATGTTGATGAATTCATTGATGAAAAACTTATGAGCCGGTAAACAAGAAGGGAAATGAACCGACACTTTAACTCTGAACGGACAGATGATGATGACGATGAAGTAGAAGAAGATAATGCTGATATAGATATAGGTTTTATGAAAGTGACTTTCGGCATATATTAATGGTATAGTAAGTTTCGGTAAACGGATTTGAGATCGGTTACAAGGCTTAAAGATTTTAAAATGGTTCCAAAATAAATAAACGCACTTTTGATAGTTCTACACTGAATTTTTGCAAAATAATTATATCTATCAACAATCAACTTATTCCTCATATGACTAGAGTTTGATCTTGTACTAATTGAAAATGGATTCATTTATATCACATATCTTGTTTTAAAGTTCCTCTGACACAGCTTCAACTGCAAGCAGTCTGTTATTTATTTTTATCTTTTGGTCAAAATTCAAAAGTCATCCTAAGAACTAAGATAGCCAATCAATGTTCCGTTTTTCATGAAAAACTGTCTTTTGAGCCGAAATAAAGAAACCCAATTGGTTATTTCGGTTTTTATTAGGGTCACTCGAAATTATATTGCGTCTCGAATAAACTTTAAGAATCTTTAGTTGCTTCCGCCAAACAAGTACTTGGTATTTAAGAGATAAAAAGGTGAGGTAACAAAGACATACAGGGCTCTGGTCTCTCATGAAGCATATCATCATTGCCAGCAAAACTTTATAATGAAAATCTTGTGGATAAGACACTGAAGGCAGAATCTGGAGATTCACGATTAACTCAACATAAATTGTGCTTTTCTGATCAGTAAACATTTAGGCAAGAAGGTACAGAAGTATATTGTAGGCGTAAGTCTTACGTGCATTGAAAAGACGAAAATAAACCCACTCAGCAACCTTGTGCATAAACGTGCAGTAGACAAGACCTATTGTGTGAGGGTGTTTAGGTGGCTGAACCCATATTCTTCCAGGGTGAACCCTTTCACTGAATTCAGAGTGTTTCTCCTTCACCTTCCTTTGTCATCAATCTTAAGGTTTCCTTAGAACTATGGTTTTGCAATAGATGATCCTAACGATATGTAGCTTGTCAGTCGTTTGTCAGTCCAAATGCAGCCTCTTAGGTAATTTCGGTACATGGGTCAAATATCACATTGCCAAATGAATTATAACATATGCTCAAAGTGATCATTTACTGTTCAACTCATTACACAACTTTCTTCACAACTTGAAACAATAAAAAAGACTGAGCAGGATATAATCTTTAATATACTGAAGGTGATGTCTTTCTCCAGTTACTATATGGTATGATACACAGAATCGAAAGTCACTATGACAACGCACGCCCAATACTCAAGCCATAATCATCGTATTTTAACATGTGCACACAATGATCAAAGGGAAATGGGAAAAAAAACGAATCAATAAATACAAAGTTTTTTATTGAAAAAGTAGTTTTAATTGCTATTATAATCGCTTGTTAAACTTTTCTACATCGAATTCTGAATGTTTACGTCTTATCAAAAGTGGTCTGTACTGGATTCTTTCACGAATATTTTTTATAGATTGAAGCTTATTGGTTGTATTCATCGTCTTGTCGTCAGCATTTTCTTAATCACTGATAAGATTTGGTTGGTAGAGATAAGTTGGTCATCGAGACAAGCAGACATATGTTATAAGCAGTACGCTGCAAATAATATACTCGGATATTCTAGTAACTACGGGAAATGAGTAAAGATACTTGGTAATGATTGCTCATTTAAGAACTCGTTTCACGAATATCCTAAGACTGAAAAGTATATGGTCTGGCTAAGAGCCAATCAAAAAAAAATAAAAGTCAGTGACTCAGTGGTTTCCCTAAGAAAATTTGCATAGATTTTGCTACGTTGGAAGCGAAAACTGTACATTTCTCCAAAAAGTAATGCTAAAATTTTGACTACAAACTGATAAAAGGTTGTGGGGAAAACTATTTAATTTTAATCCTTCTAAACTTCAGTTGACACAAAAAATGGTTGTTAATTTTGCTAAAAGTGAAAAATATTCAAAACCAAACTCACTTATATCATTAGTAATTTCAGAACAAATAAAGGTGTCTCCGTTGTGTTGTGGTTTCTGAGTTACAAGATTTCATCGAGAAGTTTTCATTATCTTTCTGAACAACATTATTAGAAATAACTTCCATATTGTAGTCCAATTCTCTTAATTCTTCAGTGCTTCCCTAGATGATGTCAGTCAATAAACGAAACTACAGTGTAGTTCTTTAGTTATTACGGAACATTATCTGGATTAGATTACAAGAATCTAACTGAAAATAGAGTGCGATAGAGAAAGTCTTGATCCCCTAATTTTATAAATTTTCATCGTCTGCATACAACCTTATATAGAACATGATAAGATAATAGTTACTGCTTCAGAGATCAGAAATGACATTACAATTCAGAACACAAATGACGTGCAGGCAACATATTCAGCCAAACGAGATGGATGTTGTATAAGGCAAGATGAGGTATGTTCTCAAACGAGAGAGATAATATCAGAAATAAGTAGAAGCAGTTACACAATCACATGGAAATATTATCTCAATAAAATGATGAGGGGTTGAGATGATAGTATCATAATAATAAGAAATATAGCAATAAGGAAAGGCTGGTCAATATGAAAATGGATGGCAGTAAGTATAAAGTAAATGTATGAAAAATAATTTGGTGAACAGTCATTAATCATCAGGACAACAACAAATTGGTAACTATCTCCTGTTGAGCATTCAGTTCAGGTTGAACTCGTCGGATAAGGATGGCGTTGGCAGCTCGCAGCAAACGCGTAATCTTTCGTCTGTTGACTACTCTGAAGGACTTCATTGCATCTACTTGATGTCCGGTATCACATGAGTGATGAGCTATTGGGCCGCTGAATGAAGATGGACCTCAGACATAGAATCTTGATGTGCTCACCAATCTTGGTGAACAACGGCCTCTCTGTTATTCTTGTTTACTCGATTCTGCATGTGCATGTAGACTGGCGTCAACAGTATTTGGAAATTTAGGTTGTGTATTTGCACATGTGATTTGATGCAGTGGAATAGGCCTTTAAGACAGTTAGGTCCTAGACAGTGCACTCCCAATTGGCCTGTTGATTCTTGTTGCTGTATCCTTTTTGAAATTCAAAGTAAGAAACACCGGTTCATTTCCAACAATCTTATACCACTCTATCCTCTTTGTTGTTGCAGTACTTCTGCGCGAACTTCAAATAACCGTCATTGGATAGAGATTTTTCTGTTGTTTGAAATTCTTTTGCAGTTTTTCTCGGGAGCTCAATCTTTCTGTCTTCTGGCATAACATCTTCACTAAACGTAACTTGGGGCTGATTGAGAAGCTGTTAAGGTGTAGGTACTGACCACTCCGTGTGATTTGGCAATGAGTCCTTCTCCTTAGTATACCGTCTTTATTTCGTCTCAAACATAAGTAGAGAAAACTCAGCTGCTACTTTTCTTCATATTCAACTGTAAACTTAATACTGTTATGCTCATTGTTGGAGCAGTTTCCTTGCCTGCCCATCTTTTTCACCGATAATGAAAGTATCGTTAACATGGCTTGATTGATGGACAAAATCAACATAAAACCTTACACTCATGTCCATCGGCTCAAGTTGCCACTCTTCGCAGTAGTGAACAAAGAGCAGGTGGATAGAAAAAGTGGTGTGAGGGAATCAAAAATCTGAAGATAAAGGTTATTGCGAGTTATCAAGTTTTAGATATCAACTAGTGAATACATCTGCGCCATTGTGACCGATTTTCAGCCATACAACCGAAAGTCTTTAACCACTGATTCCTTACATCTCGGGGACCCCAGTCAAGCAGTCGTCGGCGTCTCATCACATGACGCAGACCAACAGTCAGAGACTTCATCGACTGGTGCTAAACTTAGGTTTGGCCATGCTGAAACTTCCTCCAACCTAATCCAACTTCCCTCAGCATGACACGTGAAGGTAGGTGGTGGCTTGACATACGCAGTACTTGTCCAAGCCATTTTAGTCGGCTAAGGTTCACAACCTCATAAATAAATAACATGGTTCTATCAATTTCAGGTTTGGGGATGGTGTTTCCTAAGTGTAAAATGAAAATATCCTCCCTGACTTGTCGTAGTGGACTTCTCATAGCAACACCTACAGTTTGCTTACATACAATGCGGTTGGATTGAAAGTGAACATTTTTAGTTCAGAAGACGATTCATGTCCGTTTTCGGCAATAGGATATCTTCTGTTTATTGATAATTAATGTCTACTGTTTCAAAGAGAAGCATGAACAGAAAACTTATGTCATTTAGTTTTGTTGTTTGTTCGACGGATTGAGATGCTTTATCCCTTGGGCGAATTCAAGACAGTCAAAGTATATAATAGGAATGCCTGATGAACCTTTTCCAACTTCTTTTCTAGTTAACGGAAATATTTGTGGTATAGAAAGTCAACCATGAATAGAATAGGTCTCACCGATATGTACACCATTAATTTTTGGCTATCCATACACAAATGATAGACGAGATTCTGTGAATCACAGTTCAGTGTAGTTTTCATTGTCAGTCAGCTTTCTTTTAAGTAGTTTCCTGAATTCTTTGGTAAATCGCTTCTGTCATATTTTATTTAGGCCAATGATTCTGAAAAGTGAAAGATCACCAAGTATTAAATTCATCTTATTAATCTACTATTCGTTACTCATTAAATCACTCTGGATCTGTTTTCAGGTAAAAGAAAAATCACCACCCGTTTGTCTTTCAAATACGATGTTCCTCGGTGAGAAGTTTAGTATAGGATAATGCAGATATGTGGTACTGATTTGCAGTATCAACAAGTTTAGATTTTAACCATCTCTTCTTATCGTTATCATTAGACTGAAGATCAGTCAGATAGTCAAAGAACATCTTAAAATTAGTTGCAGTACTCGTTTGGCTATGGACCTTTTTCGGATGTCGGAACAAAGCCGAGGAGAAAGGGCTTCTTTTTGGAGCCGGTTTAACTTAGTGCATGACAAGTTGTGTTATTTCCAAGGTGATTAATAAAGTTAGCATAGGGTTGGTCTTTCGATAAGGATTTTCAAAGTGCTTTTAGAGAAATTTGTCTTGTTTTCAGTTGAAAATCATGAATAAAACATATGAATTTTACTCAGCAGACAATGCTCAATTCCCTTATACATGTGTCGAAATAATTTAATTTTGCCGTAAATTCGTTATCATGGTCTTGAATGAGTCAATATGAGATTTGGTTAGGTGTCGAAGACTTTGGTGTGACGGTGGCAATTTCTATGAACGCAGTGATTCGAAGAATGGAGGCGAAGAACAGTGGATTTTCAAAAATCTTCAGTCTCACAACTTTTAATATTCTGGATCGCACCAGCACTAGATTGTTCAGTGACTTGAACGACTGAGTAGGGAATCTTCATTTGCAAGAGTCCATGCATTTAGTCTGCTTAATGAACTTGGACGAAATGAGAACACTGTTCAAATCGGTTGACGCCAAGTGCATTTATCAATCCACATGCAGAATCGAGTAAACAAGAATAACAGAGAGGCCGTTGTTCACCAAGATTGGTGAGCACATCAAGATTCTATGTCTGAGGTCCATCCTCATTCAGCGGCCCAATAGCTCATCACTCATGTGATACCGGACATCAAGTAGATGCAATGAAGTCCTTCAGAGTAGTCAACAGACGAAAGATTACGCGTTTGCTGCGAGCTGCCAACGCCATCCTTATCCGACGAGTTCAACCTGAACTGAATGCTCAACAGGAGATAGTTACCAATTTGTTGTTGTCCTGATGATTAATGACTGTTCACCAAATTATTTTTCATACATTTACTTTATACTTACTGCCATCCATTTTCATATTGACCAGCCTTTCCTTATTGCTATATTTCTTATTATTATGATACTATCATCTCAACCCCTCATCATTTTGTTGAGATAATATTTCCATGTGATTGTGTAACTGCTTCTACTTATTTCTGATATTATCTCTCTCGTTTGAGAACATACCTCATCTTGCCTTATACAACATCCATCTCGTTTGGCTGAATATGTTGCCTGCACGTCATTTGTGTTCTGAATTGTAATGTCATTTCTGATCTCTGAAGCAGTAACTATTATCTTATCATGTTCTATATAAGTTTGTATGCACCTGACGAGTATCCTATGAAGTAAAATGACATCATCTTACTCTATAAATGGTTCTGTCATCGCGTTATCGAGGAACATTGGGGAGACTAATTGCATAAGATTACTATTTATGGTCATCTTTTGAATTAGATGTTGATGATAATCCGCCACTTTGGACTATTTTTGCAGCTGCAACATAAACTTAAAAGGTAGGTGTTGTAGCAATATACCATTCTCTTACTATGACAGTCGTCACCATTTGTGGTTGGTCAGATTCTATATTTTGGAAGTCACGTTCTAAAGTGATTATCAAATTATTATTATTATTAAATGGGTCGCAAATTAATTTTTCAAGTCAATTAAAAGCCACGTGTTTTTTTCAGTACACTTCGTGCATTAAACCAAGCAAGAAGCAGTCAATTATTGAAGTCATTTAACTGACTGAAAATCAATATTCCACCTAAATAATTCACAGTGGTACTCAAAGGCTATTCTCCATCTTAACATAGTCTAATTCTCAAGAAAACAGTTGTACAGCAAAACCATCTCAAGTAAATGGGAATGTGGATCATTCCTAGAAGAGAAATTACCGTCTAGATCTCAGTATATGCAAAAGAAGCTGCGGCTATCATCCACCAAACGTTACACTAATTGGATTTCTGCCTGTCTCCTTAAAGTCATGGACATTATATAATGTCGAAGTTAACTACTGATTATTAAAGATAAGTATCCAACCACTTGTAGTTTCACAGTACTAGTTCATTTAGATTGAATCCCAAAGTGACATCAGTGAGGACGAACTGAGCGGTCCATTTATTGCAAGTGTAATGAGTGAAGCAAACTTTCATAGTTGAAGCTTCTGAACGCTTAGTTTGCCAAGTCAATTTCTTGGATGCGTGGTGTGTTTTTGGAGAACATAGATACCTGTACGCCGTACCGACCCACGGAGAATACAGCAAGCTAAAGTGTTTGTTTGTAGGCTCTAAATGTGAGACTGAGAGTGAAAAAAGCAGACTGATAGCTCGTCAAAAAATATCATTGATAAGGACACATCCAAATCATATTACTCAAAACATTTAACATCCTATTAATTTAGTCTTATTGCTTAATCAGTACTTTAGCTTACCTTACATTGTTGATTTACTGCCATCGTGTTGCTTAAAAAACTAAATTTAAAATATCATCACATTATCTGAATCCGGTAGTATCAAAACTCACATATTTCTTTATACTCGTACCTTGTAGAAACGACATACACGGTGAAGAGAACCGGGAAGTATCAACCAGCTGCAACAGTGTACAAAACTAATCTAAGCGTTAACTATCTACTTGCATACCTTCATTTTCAAGTATCGACATTACGCTCCTTTAAGCTTTCTCAAACCTCCACCCTGCAACCCTCCCACCGCCACCGATAGCTGCTACCTTGGCATGGTGACCAAGATTCGTATTATAACGATCCAGAGAGCTTTGCTAGTGGAACACCTGTTCCTTGGAGGTTCTGCCACAGCAGATAGGTCTGTTGCATAGTGGAAAGATAAAAAGCAGTTATCGTTATGGTATAAGGTGCTACGCTATGATGGGGGTCGAAGGGTGGACTCATACTGCTAGTTGTATGGGGTGTGACAACAGTAAGATGTTTTCTTTGGACAACCACCAGTGCCACGCTGATGCTGCCTTCTCTACACAAAAAACTGAGGGCCAAAAAGGGTTGTTCCTAAAAATAGCACTCCCTTCTACCTCAGAATATCGGTGCCAGCGATATGGGTTCATAGTTGAATTCGAAAGTAACAAACTAAGATCTCAAATTCCTAAATAGCCCATGTATGGCCGGTCTGATATACATGTCCCTTGGGCTCGGCGGTCACACGCTAACCCTTCTTTTCCAGGTACCTCAAGAATAACCAGCCTTACACAGTGTGTGCATGCGGGAATTGTCAACCACCCTTACAACTGTCAAAACTCAAGCTTCCCAAGCCACCAAATTATTACTTATACTACTCTACAATCATTCTTCCAATCTTACATTGAAGCTCTCAACTTCAGAACCTTGTACCAAAGTAGGTAACAGGCCTTACTTACTAGAACTCTGAAATCTCATGCAACAGATCTGTTTTGTTTCCGAAACTCGTATCAACAACCCAGGTATCGTTATTTACTAGAGCTCACCTAGTCGGTATACTGTGCACGCAAAATCCATTTTGATTGTTCGAAGATTCGACTGCTTCTTTCAGTAGACTTACTGGTGTAGTACTTAGTCGTAGAGTAGGAAGTACACTTCTCGGCTGGACACTAGTCGACCGAGTGGATCTGAAAGAACTGACACTCGCCGATACTTGATAGTAATCTTCTTCCACCTACTGCAGTTCAGAAGGATGGAAAGGACGAGTTCTAGAAAAAGCTGTCAATTTTTCTGTGAGGTGAAGTGTCCCGATATCGTCTTACTATCGGTGACCTCAAGGCCTAAGTAAGGACACTGAACCAGTCGGAAAGGCACCTCGGAAGTATCTACAGTATCCCTTGTCAACAGATTGCCAAGGGTGACGGCCTCCCATGATTTTATTCTGATGACAACTTATTCTAGCCCAGTAGTAACTAAAAACAAGGGAAGATATTGAGTAACTTTATATCCGCCGACATTAGGTCAACGTTCGAAACAGGTAGGATGGCTGTAAGCGATCGTTGGATAATTACCACTCTTTCTGGAGTGCCTGGTTGAACTTCAATCACGCTTTAGAACTGACGTGTTTGCGTTTTAGTGGAAGCAAGAAGCCAACAGCAATTATGTCTGTCTGTGCTTGGCAGGAAGATGAAAACAGTTACTTGTGTATGTATAGAGACAGCAAGACGATTATCTGAACAAAGTAGCTGTTTTCACCGAGATAAAGTGGTCTAGTATCCAATCTGCTGTGGAAACAACGATTAAGACAACCAGTAAAGCACACCTAAACGTTAGGAAAAGTAGGTGAATTTCTGCAACCGCATCCAAAATGAACAATGCAAACAGATTCATTTAGGCTGACCCCGAACATGGTAGGAAGCTGAAGCAGCTCACACGCAAATCAACCAAGTTTTCGGTATGACATCAAGCAGTGGTGGGTGATGAAAAGCGAAGAAGGCATCAGTATTGGGTAATACGTGAGTTAATTAGTTTTATTCAGGAAATTGGCACGATGATAGTGAGTCAGCAAAATGGGTGAACTACTGATGACAGCTGGAGCACTGAGCAGTGCCTCTTAGAGAGTGGTTCAACTGGCCTACATTTACCCTTCACTTGCCCAACACCCAATCCGAACCAAAATGGGTTGTAGACATGCTGAATTTGAGAGGGCTATTTCAAATGTGACCGCCATTCTTCTTGAACTTTGTTATCGATACACTGATGGATATAAACCTACATATCTCTGCGTTCGTACCGATTACCTCACTCCCAAGAAAGTCTTTGTTTGAGTGTATAAGCAACATAGTCCTACCAAATAGACTCTGACAAAATACAATCTTAGCAACATCAGGAGAAGAGATCCGAGAAGCTTCGCACCAGTCAAATGTAAAATAATTTAAGAATGGTCTGCATTAATTTCTAATTAAACAATACTAAGTGAAATTGCAACATGCATTAAACAATTCACTTACTTGTATCAACTCTAATTGATTGGTTTCAAAACCTCTCTCTGGTATTTAGAGATCTACGCCACTCATCGCACTGGTCAGAAACCTGACCACTTATTACACGGTGAGTATACTGCACGGATATCAGACATGACGGATGAAAGTAGATATGTAGAGACTACAAGTGTTTGATTACAGATGCCTGCTCGCACGTGTGTGCAGTGTCGAGATTAGTTAGGCCTACTGCTAGGCAAGAAAGGCAGGTAAGTCAATGAGGTTCCTAACCTTATAGGAATGTCTTGGCCTAGGAACGATGTTAGACGAAGAAGACATCGGGTGGTACCCATCGATGTTGATCTATGCCGTGTAGGCTGTCTGGCCTGAGTCCTCAAGACGATGAGTGGAGACTTTTGTTAATATGGCTAGGAAACGACCACAATGGTGTACATACTAAGCTATGCTTAGTTTTTTTACTAATTCGGTCCCAGCAAATAGACGATACAACCGACCCTCACACTATAGCTAGCGAATTCAGCTTATCCTTTTCATTGTTGGGCACGAGTAATGATAGCAATTTCCGATAATACTAATTTAGTCGCAATTCAACAAATGATCAATACAAATGTGAAACACAGCCCTCCCCCGGCCATAAATTTATAACGGAAATAAGAGAAATGACTTGGGCAGTGACAATTACGAGACAATGCTAAACAGATTGTTGGATTTTATTCGACGAAACAACTGGACTCACGAACTAAGATATGCTTATTAGAAAATCCTGCACACGTTATTGAATACACTAAAAGGACTTGAAACATGTTGATTAACTATCGACTCTACTTATTTCCACTAAACCATCACATTTTAATTTATGTTGGTGTAAGGCATGACGGAGCCCGAATAGATTTCCATTTTCCCTGGATTTGAAGTGATATCCGTGTTTGGTATACAACTTCAGAAGAACAGAAACTGTGGTTCTGAGCAACTGGTTGCTACAGGTTGCCACAGGCAACAATTTTTAGCTGCGAGGAGCTAAAATAAAACTAGTCATTACGGAGATGTGTCTCGTTGTCTTCAGAACTCGATTTCCAAACAATCGGCCTTGAGTACAAACACCACTCCACCTACTTAAGCCCGAACAATCGTCGCTTACAGTCTGAAATATGGATATGTACTTGGTCGAACAGTATTAATGTACCGCTATTCAATTTTTGGTAACCGATTTCGCGAAGTACATTATCATTTGATGTAGGCGTTTTCCCCAAAAAAGAAAATGTGCACACGAAAATATATTTGTGCAATGAGCAGACTCAAACCAAATACGCTAGCTAAATAGGATAGAAGGAAATTACAAGAAATGATAGGAAAACGAATGGAAGCCAATATGTAAAGCATACAATTTTAGTAGAGCTTATAACACTTGTAGTAATAATCAATAAACTGGCAATCAAGCACAGTTGATTTAGTGTCCTCCACATCATCCAAAAAAGCCGAGATAAAATGATAAACCTGTTAAATGTTGAACACGAAAGTGACATTCAAGGTGGCCTTCACAATACTACAAAATGGATGAAATAACACAGCCGAGTTGAGCACAATAAAACTGATGGGGAGTTTGTGTACAAACCAGCAGAAACAGATACTGGTATGATTTAATAGATGGATTCATGCAAGTCACGAAAAGATGTACGCTGCCACGAACCTGAAAGGACTGAAGTTCAAAAGCACGAATGGATGCAGTAATAAACACGTATACATGAGGCATATAGATATCCAAATTTCTAATATATCAAAATGAGTTAATTTATTAGCTGCTTAGGGGATGCCACAGCCTAAAATACACGGTTAATAGTGAATGAAGGGATAAAATAAAATTTTGACTAAATTCAATAACCTGTGAACATCACACTTAAAATTTGAAGGATCATCAGAGTACAATGTAGTCCAATCAGGACATTTGCAGTAAATACCACTTGGTGAACATATTTTTGGATGAAAATGACAACGGAACTCATCCATACACGAATGGTCAACAGAATTTGCTTGATGAACAGCAATATATTTTCTCGAAAGAAAATTTAACAAATACTACAGTATGAAATGGTGGTGCAGTGGGTAGAAACTCTGATGATGAAACGCACAGCAGAAGATTAAACTGCAAAACCAACGTGAAATGTACTTTTTATCCATACAACAGATGGAGCCATGTTTAAGGGAAAACATTCATTTCAACAAAATTTCTGATTATCAGTTTTTATAAATGAAGGAAATTAGATACATCATATTTTCTGCACTTTTTGGCAACTATTTGAGGATTAGAACGACGGATCTCTTCCTGACCTGATTCTCGATAGTCAAAAGAGCAGTTGTGTGCATCAGAGTAGCGATGTAGACTACAGTAAAGACCACCACAGCGGCAACTAAAACCTGAAAACAGAACAAATGAAAGGAAGTTACTACGGATTTTGGCATGTCAATATACACTTACTAAGTGTATGAAACTACAGCATTGTAGTGATGCGAAAAGACATGAAAAATGATTCGCTAATGTCAAATAACAGCAAGGAAGTTAAAATTTCATATTTAACATTACCTGTCAAACCCACACGTTTATGACAAACAGCACAGCGTGGTCTGGTTTTTGTAGTGGGTCCGGAGGAGCACGTCGATGCTGTAATAAAGAAAATGAAACGTAATTCAAGACGTTGAGACAATTAAAAATCATTCGTTTTGTTCACTCTAGTTACCTGGCAAAGATTATTGCTTTTTTCGATTCAAAGCAACGGTATACGGTAAAAGTGTATTAAATGAAAACGGTAGAAAATATCCTTCGCGTAGGATGTGAACGCCTGACTGGGTTATTCTTTTGTGTTAATAACCAAAACCTCAGCACAAAGAATATCTCAATCTAAACATATAAGACCTACTGCATCACGGTGACTGACTTGGGACATCATTAAGATTCTGACTTTCTGACATAACCCAGAAAGAAAACCTTCATTCTTTCACAAGAACGACAAAACAACCCTTGTAAAATCTGTTTTCTACCTCGGCTAATATACTAAACCAAGATGGGTGGTGATTTAATTTACCTTAGTCAACAGTCTCTATTGTCTTACTTTCTGCAAGCAGTAGCTTAGATTAACGTAGAATGTCAAGAGGTGTCCATAGAAGCTTACAACACTGTTAAACAACCCACAAAACGTTAGATACTGGAAGGACAAAAGAGAAGGATATTCGCGGAGGAAAAATAACAGGTATAAGATAACGAGATTCTGAAGTTCAAAAAACCTAGGAGAAAACATGTGTTCAAATCAAAGAGTTTAGAATTTCCGACTAACGACTTCAAGCATTGGTACTGCTTCAGTCTGACTAACCTTAGCTCCCATTAATTTTGAACGCGTTACAAACAATGATACATGAGAATACATAATAGACAGGTTTGTGTGACACATGATCTAACCATCTAAGTATAGATCCCATAACTTTATCCACTGACCTACAATCACTGCGCATAACTCCAAGCCCGGCTTCAAATGCGTTCATACAGTGACTAACCATGAGTGGGTTATCATTCGAAAACTAGTACGATAAGATACTTGCAAGTTTCCCATGTGTTCCACCTTAATGGGTAACAGTTGCAGAAAACAGTAGAGGACTATTAAGTCTGATACAGAATTGGATATCTCACCAGTACCATTATGAAATACACCACCTAACATCCAAATAAAAGATTTTTAAAGGTACCAAGAGTTTGTCAGTAACCAGTTCACTGAATCAGGCATAAGGTTCACTCATATCATATCACTATTCAATGTATGTAACTTACATTCATTTGATAAAAGAAAGCAACGCGAGTCAAAACACGATAAATTTATTACTCTTGATGATCACTAAATCTGCGCTTTAAGGAGAGTCATTAGTCCAGCGTATCCAACAGATCCTACCTTGGCGTCAGTACATAACTTTTAGTTACGGCAAGTTGTTGCATATAAACCCTGATCCATCGTCAACCTAATCCGACTCCAGTCAAAATAATACGAACGAACAGATGTTGCTTTGACATGAATGACACAAGCATTAAGATACCCGCCAATTGAGCTTTTTGATTCGTTGATAGGCTCTAGGACCTGGGAAACCACACTGGTCAGGTTAAATTATGCGGTACTAAAAGAGGGTTACTTTACCTTTTGAGTGATTTTAGACTCAGTTAGGAGCAACGTGGAACCTCGTATTGGTGCTTACTGGTTTATACTACATCAAGGTAAAAAGTATGCTGAGATGAAAGACAGAAAACTTTGGAAGAAATTAGTTCAAAGTGGTAGAAAGCAGTGAAAAGTGGAAAAGAAAGAATAAAAAATGCTGAAATTCGGCACGAAGATTAAGATGTGTGGATATATTTGCAGCAGCGAGATCGACCCTGAGCCATATCACCTAGAGCCTCTAAGCACCGGTTTCTGATTTCTCACAGAAGCAAACCAAGTCTAAATTTCCCTAACACAGTTTAGATCAACATTTTAAGACTTCATATAGTGATATCATATTTTGGTCTTGTCGCTTCCAACATTCTTTCGATTTGAACCCACTTTAGCTTACAGTAACCGACAGGATAGACGACCACTAGACGTACGGAACACATCCCAGCCACCTAAGTCAATGAAGGTTCATAACCTTACCGACTGACTTTCCTCTTCTCCCTACAACTATACGTTACTGACGTGGTGACATCACGACACACGGTCTATGCTAAGGCATTGGTGGCCGGACATCTGAAGCCTTCTCATGCCCTTCACTCTCAATGACTATATTTTACAAACATAGATTGGAACGGAGCCAAATGTAACGCAGTACACTAGAACCTAAAATGCTATCAGATAGTATGGTGGCGCCATAACTGACGCAATTTGGAAAAAACTAATGCGGACCTTTTTTCCGTACTGAGTTTTTCACCGAGCAGTGTGCTCAATTACTTCGCTCCCTACTGTTAGACAGCGCACTAATGAAGACCGGTCCTAGAGAAACCGTTTGCACTTGTATAGTGGGAAAAGCACCCCGAACGTTTTAACACTGTTACTCAAGATGACTGGAAGTCTTCAGTTAAAGGCTTCACCAAACAGTTATCTGTGTACTTCTGGCCAAAAAGGAGTCTCCTGTGAGAACGTTATTACCCGTGAATTCCAACGGGAAAAAGACCTTCCATGAGCATAACCATGACAAATTTACATAAGAATGGAAGCCTTAAGTGGACACAACCCAATGTAGACAACTCACAGCAGGCTCTAACACGACAAAAGGAGTTCGAATAAGGAGCCTTCAAATGACTGTTATTCTTACCTGACATTCCGTTCAGTGACCGCCAATGTTATAAGACTTCTTGATCGATTGCGAAAAACACAGCTAGTGTTGGACGCTGGTGTCTGCGTTTCATGTTCTGACGAATGGTGAATATCTGCTTGACACAGTCATGACCGGGTCTGAAACCTGCCTGATAATTATAGAATCTATAATCACAGACTATTTTCGTTAGGCTGATACCCTGTGGTTATCAAAAGAGGACTTCTCACTTTTCTTGAAGACTGGGACACTCAGTGATTGAGACCAGTTAGTAGGGAACACATCTGACATACACATTAATTAACACTTCGGTTAGCCTGAACAGGAATCTCCTACAACTCTCTTTAAATATCTCAACAACTAGTCCGTCTAACCCTGTTGATCTGCCTCGTTTCATATAACTTACAGCTTTCTCGACTTCGTTAAGTTTGGGGTACTATGCCAATGTTACATTCGAGATCCGACTGCACAGCAGTCCGCTCTGTTCTATTGTATGGCTGTGAAACATGGCCATTAAAAGTGAAAGATATAAAAAGGCTTCAGGTGTTTGACCACCATTGCCTTCGTAGTAGGGGACGTATTCCGTGGTGTCACCATGTGAGTAATGCAGAAGTCAGGTGTAGATTTTTAAGGAGAAGAGGTAAGTCAGTTGACGAGGTTATGAACCTTCATCGACTGAGATGGTTGGGACACGTACTACGTATGCCTAGTCACCGATTGCCTTGTCACACAATGTTGGCTGAGGTGGGTCCAGGCTGGAAAAAGGCTCGAGGTGGCCAGACTAAAACATGGCACCAATGTATGAAGTCTCTGACTGTTGGTTTAAGCTATGTAGGACGATGCAGACTAGGTGGTTGGGGTCCGCGGGACAAGAGGAACCAGTGGTTGGAGACTAGGTGATGTGGCTGAGAACCGATGTCAGTGGCGCAGATGTATACACACATTATCCTCATCTTAACAACGCTATACCGAATCTCACTATTTTGTCACTCCTCTTTCCTTTCATCTCGTACTTTATATTTCTTTTGACTGCATTCACTTATCTTCATCCTTCATCTCACTACCTATCTACTTGATGAACTGACGTGAGGTGTGGCAACTCGGACCGTTACGCAGTAATACCTGGTTCTATGTTGATAATGATTTGATTGATTGATTGAGATCCGACTGAATAATGGAGCAACAAAGTAGTAACTGGAGGCCAGTTGAATATTTTATCGGAGTGCTTCGCCCATCGCTGCAGTCGTCTGATCTGTGAATGAATCGCAGGCACATTCTTTTCTACGACGGTTTCACTAACCTTTGACCTATTCGCTCGTTTCCTTGAAAAGTCTAACTACCTGCCTATTGTCACTTATTGCTGTTGTTATCCAAACATGTCCTCCAGAAAAAGCAAATATTTTTCACCGATTGATCCAAGTGATAACAATGCGGTTTATATCTGTCCACCGTTGAGATCATGTTGGCTAGGAGTAGGTGAATGTTTGAACACAGTCGGGTTTCCAAGAGTGCCTTCCCACCTGACTTAACCTGTTTACTTGTACACTGAAATCACCTGCTACGACAACCACCTCTAACAGTATGGCTTTCAGTAGGTTGGACAGTTTTCGGCAGAACTCACTTTTTACTTCTTTCCAATCGCGTAAGCAAAGATTACGAAGAGACAACGGTGAAGTACAACACCGCTTGTGGTCATTATGAAAACTTCCAGTCTACATCTACACGGCCCATGGATTGTCATTCAAAAGATTTCAAAATAAGACAGCATTACTACATAAAGTGTCATGTCACATACCACATCAGTACGGAAGGTAGGAGGCAACAAGAGGAAAAACGAAGTCAAATTAACATTATCGTGAGTTTCAGGTCATAAGACACAGAAAACAAGTTACAGTAAGTGAAGATATTTTGCATGAAGATAACAATGTTGAGCCATGAATGCATCTGTGCCACTGACCAGCTTTGAACTATATCACTTAAAATCTCTAATCTTGCTTTTTCCATACACACCGCCTTAGTTGATATATAAACTGTACACTTGATTTTATTTTCCTGCAAAGTGAATTAAAGTATTTACTCCCGAATTTCTTTGTGGATTAGTTTGCCTGCTTTATTGAAAATCGTTGACCAACAATTCACCTTCGGTCGCATTTCTGTTGCAATTTGTGAGAGGATAGATACGATAGAGGCGTACCCCTGGGCAGTTACTTCACAACTAAAGCTCTTAGATTAACACAATAGACCAACATTACGAGGGAGATTATTTGGTGGATAACCTTTATCTTAGGTAACTAGCGTGACACCGGGTCTAAAAAGAATTGGAAGAAGTCATAATAGAGATGAATAATACAAAGACGATGTACAGAATCACGCTCCAGTTGCCAATCATGAATTGTGCGGAGACTAATCGCAATACCCAGTTGTCCAAAAGTCAAAGGGGATTAGGGTTACAACCTGCTTCTAACCAATTGAAACCGGACTACCTCAATCAATGAACAATGACTTCACAACTAAACTGTTATTGGACAATAATCAACTTTTCAGTAGATCAGTGTACAAAATCACACAAAGTGAGTCTACCAAGATGCTTCCTGACACCTTTTCTACTAGCGCCACAAGTGCCGTCTCCCACGAATGAAATGCATAACTACTAATACATAAAAAGAATATGTGCGGATGAATGTGACTTACCGGGTGAATCTGGCTTACTATCTGACCGCAAGTCATCATTTAGGGAGTCCGATAACCCAACAGCAGATACCTCATTCTCTGCGTTTAGTTCAGGGGCTGACGAAGTAAAGTTCGCTTCACGGCTGACATTGAGCGAAGAATCTGAATGGGATTCGGCAGAAATCTTGATAGTCACAGGAGGTACTAGTGCTGACTCACGTTTGGGGGAGTTGTCTACTAAAAAATAATCATATGAAAGTATTCAACGTAAAACGAGTGATCAAAGGAACGGAACTTGTTCTAAGTGCATAAGATTTACTACACACTTGGTTAAAATTAAACTGAAAACAATTCCTTTAAGTATAGATTTTTTCAACCAATGTCTATTTTTTGTGGGTGAATATGTATTTTCGGTAAATTCTCGTCAGGCTTTACCATTACATTGTTCAGCATAGTCATTTGATACTAACATGGTCAAATTAACCCAGATATATGAAACAGACGATAACAATAAACCCAATAATAACAAAAACAAAATGTCGGAAAGTCTATATATTCTCAGTAGTCAGTCCTTGTAGGTGTGTGAGGGAAAAGTGCGTGTGCAGCGATAGATGTAAGTAAAATGATTGTCGCATAGCGATTAGATAATAAAATGTTACAATTACTAATCAATTTTTTGCCAGTGACTTTATCTGTGTGTCACAGGATGAAAATGAAAACACCACGTACAGATTTTCATCTCTAGTATTAACAAATTGTGCTCATTTTGTAAAATGAAATGATTTTCCATTATATTGATATTTTATGCCATGTTACTGGTCCCATGAGCAATCACCTCAATAACTAACAAGAAATTTTTATGGGATAAATTACAAATATGGTAATACAGGGAATTTTTTCACAGAAAAAGTTCATAACTTATCCATTGGCCGATTAGTCGGTTCATACATGATCCAAAATAACACAGGATTTAGATGAGTTCAATTACGAAATTTAATGACAAAACAGTAAACTGCATTCTTGTTTTAAACTCTGTAAAGTATGTAGCACTGATTTGAAAGCAGTACACACTGAAAACAAGAAGTTTAACTACCTTTTCCATGATTTTGTTCTCTATAGCTGTATAGACAATATCTGATGTTCCGATATCCGTTAAGTTATGGATAATCCTTAATGGAGATGACGAGAAAGGTGAAGCTAAGTGAAAATCAAGAAATTTTAAAAACGAAGAAATCTAGTCATTCCTATTTACCAACGTATCCCATAAATCTAAAGTTTTACCTAGCTAGAACAGCTCATACTGGTCAAGAAAATCTTGACTGGAATTGAGGATTTGATACGATATGGACATAAATATGGGAAACAAACCACAGATATAAACTCATTCCCATTACAATGTCCTGAAAAAAGTCCTCATTTACGTCTCTGCCTGCCTTAAGGGTTTATCTCTGGTTTCTGAATATCTAACCTACAGATTAGGCTTCCATTCCTTACCACTAAAACGTGTCAGATCACCTGCTCTTATGAAGTCAACTATTTTGTCCACTTAGTAGGCGCCGTTTCTACCAGGACGGCAGAACACAGTCTATATGAAAGCAAATGAGTCCATGATATTTGAACACCTAATCAACACTGGTAAAACCGTAGGTGATTCTACATTTCAACTCGTTTACGTGGAAATTGAGCGAAGACGACATATTTCTGACTAGCTTGTAGTGAGGAAGCCTTTGACAAAAGAGTAAAGTAAAGAACTTTCACGTTCCACTGTACCTAAATTTCGTAATTAAAAACTGGTTTTCACTGAGCCTCACTTTTTTTCACTACGTTTATTCAAAAAACTTTTGTAATTGACAATCAATGTAAGAAAATGCAAATGTACAACTACAGAGAATGAATGCAAATACTAAAGGATAGCTATACCTGTTTTTCTTAATGCATTTCATACTCATTCACTATGATAGTAGATGAAATCCTACGAAAAGTACCCAAATAGTATGCTGATTTACAGCTGTATTGTATTTGGGAATACAACATACCTAACTACGACAAAAACATGGTATATGATGGCCGGGACCGTCATGTACTGATAACTTGAGTAGGGCGGAAAAGACTTGACAATGGAAATGTAATCTAGCAGTCAAAGGCACGTTCGTGCACATGGTGATGAGTCCCATCTACTGAAGCCTAATCATACTGTCTAGACTCTCAAACCTCTGTGAGTAGAGCAGGACTCGAACCAATAGCCCGAGTCAACTGCCCATATCAATGTTATCCTACTAACATTTTTCGACCTTCCCCAACACCCCATAGAAAATAATGTAATGTGACCTTGCTAACGGAGGAAAACTACAATGAGTATACTGTTTTAGATTTTTATGGTTGTCGCTATTTCCCTTTCAAGCATAACCTGGCAATTTCACAAGTAGTTTTAGTTGTTGCGTCGTAAAAAGTAAACAGATGTAGTAGAAATAATTGCCTCATTAACTGTCGAATTCAAATGTTTCTGCATATTTCGACTGCTCCCTTTTTTAGTATGCTTGGCAAGCTACTTGACCATGATTGTACAAATATCCAAAAATAAATACTTCTTGTGATTAGCGTTTCAATGACTTCATGATCTGCTTTGCGGACAGGTCGAACACTGCATAGTGAACAGCCACACATTAACAACGGTGATCAAAATGGCTGACAAACTAGTTCCGAAATTCGACCTTACGTAATTCGATGGTTTACATCTATGATCTGTAAGCCTACTCACCACTTTCAGTACTGACCAGAGTCATGAAAATTGACTGAGACGATCTTGCTGTAAAGCAGCCATGGATGGATTATCTTTGCTATTTTAACAAATTCTTAGAACGCACAGATGACCTCACCTCCAGGGATTCCAGAAATTTTGAAACATTATTCATTTACTTGTTCTCCCTTATCTCACAACTCATTAGTTCGACTTAACGTCACTTCAACGTTTCCGAATATGCAGTGGCAACCTTTGGCAACATTAACTGATAAATTACTTGCGAGGTTCAACGTACGAATGTAAAACGTCTACTCAGTAGTTGTTTGTACATATAAATAATCGCTCTGATTATTCTTTCTAGTTACTTAATTCACAGGCATGTGTCATAAATCGAGACCGGATTTACAGATTCAGTTCTGAACTTGTCGCTCACTGGCTAAAAGTAGCGTTTCCATCACTGAACATTAGATGCAAATTCAATCTCAACTGTCACCATCGATTATCCAGCTGTTGGAAACGCGAAATCAAGACAGTAGGACGTCTGAATCACTGAAATGCTTATGAACATTCCGGAAATATACTGAGTCAAGCCGAAACCCTCCATTTTATCATTCGGGATATTGGGATGTTGGTCAGAAGCATGTGCAAAAGTGCACCATTTACGGCTAGATTTCCTGGAATTTGAGAAGTTAGTAGCTATATGATTCAAATCAATGTGCCCAACTTCTCACGTTTCAAAGTTTGGACTTTCTGTCAATCTCAAACAATTGTTTTTTCTGACCGCATTCTGATCAGCAATGGACTGGATGGTTTGAAAAAACTTCGGCACCGAGTTAGTATGATTGGTCGTATAACATGCACTTTATTTGTGTTACCCCGGCGTAGTGTCAGATTCATACTTATGAGAAGGATCTTCTAACCCAGCAAGATCGAGGCGTTGAGGAATAACACAAAATAATTGTTGATTTCGTCATTTGTTCTAATATACTACACCGAGGTAACACACGCAAAATACACCTGACAAATTGTTTCTTCTCCAATGTTTCTCTTGCTTATCTTCATACCTATATGGCATTTGCATGACAACAAGACTGCAAATACTCTCCAAATTTATGATATTCTGTAGAAAGAATGTTATGTAGCTACGACCACATTACCATCATCTGTGAGATAAATCAGGTTCGGAGAAAGCGAACAGAATGCCTCATTATAATCCTTAGATCATATTTACGTGATACAGTCCCATCGACTGGATGACGTTTTTGACCAAATGTATTGCTCATAACCTCATAAAAGCAATCAAAATTTTAGGTTAGTTCCTACAGTTCTACCGAATGTTTTGTTTAATGTTTTTCCAACCGGGAATCCATGGTATAATTCCTATTATATGTATCGGTTGTCGATTAGGTTGCGCAAACACTACCCAACTATCCACATAATGTGTAGAAGTCTACTATGGGTTCTGGAAAAACCATGCAAACCGAAGAAATGGCACAGGAACCTTTGAAACGATCAGGTAGCCTAGCATTGGATAGAGGGACAGATAAAGGATCCATATGAACCAACATTTAAACCGTACGGCAAACCGTACCTGCAAACAGGGGAATACAAGTATCAAATAGTGGGACAAGATCATTACTGAGATCAGACTATTGACTATCTACAGTCTTCGTCAGGCAGTAATGTTAGGACCCATGTCTTTTCGATAGGGAGCTAAGGACTTCAACTGGCAAACCAATGCTTCCTGAGTTACCCTACTACCCATCTAGAACAAGTTTGGCTGACATTACCGGCTTTCATCAAACTTTAGGCTCGAAAATAGGTAGATGAGGTCATAGAAATTGGAAAAACACACCAAGACACTTGAAAATCATACCGGATGATCCTGTTATTTTCATACTCCTTTCAGGAGACAGTTTGTCTTCGAATTCCGATGTAACACGTGATGCTGCCTGTGCGCTTTCAGCTTGGACCTGCATACTGCGATGGCATTTAGAACAAAATCCATCGAAATTTGGACTGCCGTAAAATCCACATCCTTTGCGACATAGCAAGGGGATATTTTGTGACTGATCATTTTCCTCCATTATCTATCTTTTATATTGGTACTTTAGACAATTCGATGAGCACGTTACAACTAATTGAATGATGTCTGCTGACTACAGAGCAGCCTAATTACAGTAAGTTACGCGGGCACCAAGACAAGCCAAAGATGACTAAGGGATCTTTCAAACTGTGCGCTTTGAACAAATGAATAACTTATAACAAAGTAGCAGTCTCCACAGACAACGGTGAAAGATTGATTCCCTACAGTGGAACTTGTTGCTGATAGCACTCTTGAGGTTTAATCCCACTCCGGAAGTGTCAACACGAACTACAGTTATCTTCAGCTGAGTCTGACAGGTTCATGATCCTGTTTTAGATACACATCTAAGAACTTTTTTCTACTTAGCCGCTTCCATAAACACAGTGATGATAGATATGCAGGTGGCTATTTTAAAAAGGTGCATTGAGTAAGACGTACTGGACTCTAAGTCATATCTTAATGCACAGCATTTCACTAGAAGATCAACTCTCAACCTAAGATACGACTGTTAATACAGGTCAGATAGACGCAGAACTCCTCTACAGAAAAGCCAAGAAAGTCTTCTTATTCTATTCCCTATCCATGGGCTCCTTTAAAATGTCATACCTTCATGTTTTAAAACTGAGTTCTCCGTTGGCACCAGTATTTCAGATCGCATTTTGCACACAGTCTGACACATATTCTTATTGTTCGGGGATCTTCGATAGCTGGTACCCTGAAGTTATTTGCCTCAAGTTTATGCCCACAAGTGATGGTTTAGTTACTGGAATCGACTAGAACATACCAGAGTATGTCACCAGTGGAACAATTGCATGAATCTCCCCCGACTGCCTCGAAGCCATGCTCATCACTCATTTTGGTTTCCAAGACTAACCTCGCGTATAAATCCAACAGAACACGGATATAGAAGGACATTTTCTCTCTCTGTCTGTTCGCTACGCCCTAGGAGACTGCCCGCCAAATAAAACCTCATCACACTCTTGGTAAGACTTAGGCAGGAGACGGCATCGAAGGCTTCAATAAATTCAGTGAATATAGCACCGAGTGATAGGCTCACTTCATTGATAACAACTCAGACCCTCCTTACAGTGCTAACACCTGTTGGGCACAAGGGGTCTGTCCTCACATCATGGTATTTTACCAGCGTGAAGCACATTTTCTTCAGAAGACGGAGTAGAGGCTAATTTTTTCCAAATATTTGATAGCTAAACCACATTAGGCAATAATCATAATATTTATTCCTGAACATGCCGGAACACACCATTTTTGCGGGTATGACTAAGTTTCTATGTAGATTACATATATTCATGCAGGGTAACATCAATCCACATCTATTGTCGCTAGAAGATATGAGTGCTGCATGTTCATTTAGTGAAACATCCCAGCAGAATAAGTATGACTGCTGGTTAGTTACCAGATGCCCACGATTAATTTAATTAACTTAGCGGGTCGATAACGGCATCCCTTCAGACTTTCAGTGGTTTTGACTAACTTGGCCAGCCACCAAACAGCTTACAGGGTATTTTGGTAATGAAATCAGGCAGTAGGGATAGTAAGCAAGCATTCAGTTAAAAGAAGGGAAAAAAGTTATAAGTGAAAGGGTGATGAAGTTGTCATGCGTCACTCAACATTTGGTATTTTTCAGGCCAGAATATATCTGTAACCCAAATACCTCCCTGAGCGTGTAACCTCCCCCCTGTCTACTCGTTGCATCACAATTGTGGCTTGGTCCTCGACTTTTCAACTCAAACTTTCTGTGTCGCGGATTCTGAAAAGCTTGTTCTACTGGCACCACCATTTCCCTTCTTACCTTTTCCTCCTCTTCGACGCCTCATTATTTGCTAAACTTGGGCCCCACCACCAAGACGTTTATGAATTCAGGGCAAAGTGACATGGGAAAGTTTCAACACATTTTCAATATCCAAATGCTGTTAATTGGCCAGCTGAACAGTCACGATCCTAAATGGTTCAGTAATATAGGCACTGTGGTAGATCGTAACTCCGTTTTATGTATGCGCTAATATGACGGAGATTATCCGAGAAACGCGATGTATTTATGCACTGCACTTCACGCAATCTGGTCACACACATAGTTGTCAAGGCGTTTTATACGATGGGTGCAAATAGGGTGTGGTCGGGCAAACGAACTGAGATAACACATGATCTATGAAATATAAGGATGATGAGGAGAAGTAATACTTTTTAACGTCCCCGCCGACATTAAAATAAAGTTCAGATTGTCACCATGGGCTGAAGGTACGGATGAATCGTTTTTGAATACAGGAAGCGGGGTTAGAACTCTCCCAGAGCTGTGACTCTAGTGAAAGCCAGAGTGCGGTCTTGACGTTTCCCTTCATACATAGTGACTTGAGATGCAAAAGTGTGATCACTGTTCAAAATGTGCTGCGTGGCCACATGGCATCTCTCGGGAAACGACACCTCAAAATGCAGAGAGGAACTGGCGCTATCCGTCCTTCCACACAGCAGCTCATAGTACTCCCGCAATTCTCAGGAACCACTGAGCTTAGTGAAGACAACTGAAAGAGACGATATGCCTAAACACAATATTATTAACCACAACTTGGCTGGAATCATTAGGCTTCATAGTTTGTGAACATCACTGCCAGCAAAATACTTTTTAGATTCATTTTCTGTATACCCAATTGCTTCTTACAACTCGGCCGAGCGTCGACTCAAGGGAAGCACATTTTCTTTCTTACCATCACCCAGGCTTCTGAAATATAGATCACCCTTCAGGAATTCGAAATAACACTTGTGGTGATGCACAGTGTTAACTCCGGCCATAGCAAACCAAGCTCCGTTGTCACATAAACAAAAACTGGATTGGCGACCCGCATACTTGCGAGTACGGATGAGCCCACAAGACACAAGCCTTTGGATTCCGTTTCATATCGGTGCGTGCAGCCAAAAACAGCAGAGTAATGCCGTCAACACAGAGTCAATTGGCTCCGTTTGCGCTATGCGGTGCGTCCACGTATAATTCAAGAGTTCCATGAACGTTGAGATACACTCCCTCTGGATATGTTCAACTGCATCACTGAACATTGCGCTAAGTTACTAACTTGCCTTACATCGACAGGTGATCTGTTTAGCTATAACTTCAACGTCACCTATCTTTTAATCTTGCACTTTTTAACACCACAAGCGCCTGGCTGTATCACAAAACACTTTTCCTCTGTGCTATCAAAACCTTGGCCTCCTGAGGATCAATTATTAGATAGTGCTCCCGATATCTACTTGTCCGTGTAGTAAACTAGTTAAATGTATTCCTATGACTACCCTTAGTTAGTGGCTTTACTGGAGAGACATTCCCTGGTGAGATACTTACCCCGCAGTATCCAAACACTAACATAATAATCGAAAGCAACAAAGCCAAAAGATTCCGAACAGACGGCCTGGATAAGCAAAATGAATGCCTCACAGATCTATTCGAAACGCAGTCTCGAAACCCTCGGAGCAGGGTTGCAAACTCCTCTGTGGGCATGACTGATGTTGTCACGTACCTTTACAACTTAGGAGGTTCCGTTGCAGTTAAAATTACCGAGCTGAACACAACGCTAGCTAAAGTCCGCACTGCCCTGGAGAAGCTAGCACACGTTACTTATTTTCGGTCCATAAAAAGATAAAGACACTGAAGAAGCACGGAAGGCTAAAACTCTAGTCGGCGTCATCACCTTGAAAGTGGCACAACACGTTGCGTCACTACAAAAGGCCCTCATCTGTAATGCCCCGGAGAGTACATCACCAAAAAGGCTAAAGCTATGGTCTTGGATGCCTGCAGTACATCACAAGTTACTTGTGATTGTAAAAGGATTCAAAAGACCGATCCACAATTTGCATGCCCTATCTTAAACAAGTTTGTATTATCTCTTGATCTCAGGCAACTTGTTTCGATGGGAAACAGTGCTTGATCCGAATATATGTTTGGGCATACCAAGATAGCTCAAAATGGAACCCTACTTCCGTGGAGAAGTGTTAAACGCCAGTCTGCTCAACAATTTATCCACTATGGAGCGAGTGATAAGTGACACTTCTAAAGATAATGTCCAGCACCGTCTTGGTAAAACGCCCGACTCTAAAAGCCCTATACCGGGTGCCACCAAGTGTGAAAAACTGGATTGGATGATGCCAGTTAGATAATACAGTCAGGGGTAAGTGCAGAACTCACACCAGTGCAGCACTCCGTTGGTCCGTACATCACTCAAGGATGAAAAATACTTCATTTGCCTACTCATAGTAACAGGCGCACTCTATCTGCAGGCCTGAACTCGCCGTCATCTAACCGAGCACCATGCCAGTTTAGACCGCGTAGCAACAAGGGGCACAAAGAATACCAATAATAAGAAATTCTCCATGCCAAAACGAGATGATTTCTTTGGAAACAGCAGCTGTCGGAGGTCAAAAACCAACAGGATAAACCCATCCGTTGTGATAATGAAAGTAAAACTGCGAATAAAACTAATAGGAACCCCAAAGGGGCAGCGTCTACCAACCACATTTGATCCTGACTGGTTGGTGGAAGTGCGTACCTGAGGAATGACCGGATAAAATCACCGCACGAACGTAACATAGAGTCCGACTGTTAGGGACAATGGGCATGATAACACAAAGCGTCGATTTTGATCCGTAACACAGGACCCAAGAAGTAACGAAAATACTGGCGGCGGGCTGTACACTGCGTACAACCAACAGATGAGCTATCCTTGGTCTCAAAATTACCACACCCCTGACAGTTAAAATTACCCGCCTCTCCTATCTCCAAACCCACTTACCACTTCCCCAACGACACCACGACCGGTAGCGAAGCCTGGAATAAGGTACATGCCGGACGGTGCCGCCATCCCTTATATACTTACTAGTGACAACAACAACCGAAACACCTATCACCCATGCACAGCACAACCTGAAACGGGGTAGGGAGAGCTGCAATATGTATCAGCACTCTGCTGAAGCAACAGTAGGTAATAAACTCACTTTGCTCCCTTTACTCTCCCAATGACTCTCGTGTCCAACACTACTAACCATCAATTCGTGATCCACAGCAAGTAAATTATCAGCCCTTTGAACTCCAGTACTCCTCAAACAACCGACAATGGTTCTGGCTTCAGAGACCCGGCTAACCCCAAGCATATCAGAAGCCCGTATTTCAATTGATGGATACGGAGTACACAGACAGCACAGAGTCTATGAAAATTGAGGTGGATGTCTTATCTACGCCTCAAGTACTATTACTACTGACACCCTCTGAAATCCTGAACTAGGTAAAACTCCTGGATGTGCATGGATAAGCACAACCATCAGTAAATATTAAACCCTCTAAGGATTTTACGAAATCATTGGTTCCACCCAGGAAACAGTTTTGCCCGCCAAACCCAGCCTCAAGACAACCTTACATATGTGCAAGAAAACTCGACTCAAACTGAGGAGACTAGGAAGGGGGCATTTTGTTTTGAGGGATTTAATAAACTGAATCAGATACAACATTTCTCTCACTTTTCGAAAGACATCGAAAGAAAACACTGTTTAAAGAGCCTAGGGCCCTTGACAGTTTATCCAAAACCCAAAAGTTTCGCAGTATCCTGAGAAACGGAAAAAATACGAAAGACTTTTCAATAAACAATTTGGAGCATGAAGGCATAAGTTACCATGATCCACAGGTGATTTGTGAACTTCTCGGTGAGTGGTTTCTCAATAGTACCAACATGCCTCTAGTTCTAGACATCGAACTAGCCACTACGAGCAGTAGTACGATGGGTGGCATAGAATTCGGCGCGAATAGCCTTAAGGATGCTTTAAAACCCTAAAACCAAATGTTAGCTGCGGGACAGACGGGTGTCGTCAATAGTTTACAGAAAGGCTGGCAGGAACATGGCAGTTTTATCACCCAAGGTATTTGCCCTATCATTAGATTCTGGGACATATCCTGATAAATGGAAAACTGTTCATTTATTACCAAACATAAGTCAGAGGCCAAGACCAGCCTTAGCAACTACAGACCAATTAACGTAATCCCGGCCATCTCAAGAACTATGGAAAAAATGATTAAAAATCAAATGTCTGATTACCTGCTGGAACCTGACCATATCAACTTGTCACAATAGGGCTTTCTGAAAAGAGGACCTTGCACTACAAACCTGTCCGACTTTTTCAGTGAGATTACCAGCAAAAGGGATCAGGAAAAGATAGCGATAATACTTCACTTCGACACCATTAAAGCTCTCGACAGAGTCCCACACAACTTGATTATCAATAAGCTAGGTTCTCTTGGAATCTGTAATCCACTGTCAGACTGGTTAAAATCTTTTTTCTGCAACCGTTATCGAGTAACAACAGTTAGTTCAAATATCTTAAAGTCTGAGTCGACGGCTATTGTCGTCCAGGGCAGCGCCTTAGGTTTACTCCTCCTCATAGAGTGCATAAATGGCATACGTGAATGTTTCAACGTAAGCCAACCATTTCTATATACAGTCGACCCAAATGTAGCATACGAGTGCCTTGGAAGTGACTTAGCCTTTACTGTTAGTAAGGAGGAACTAGGATAGGCTAGCAAGTAATGCAACACACGGTGACTCGAATTTAACATAGAAAAATGTGGCTGGATATGCATAGGTGACTACGCACTTCATAACCGGGTATTCACTTCCAAAACTAAATAAATAAATGTTTTATTCTCCTGTTAAAGAAAGGATTTTAACATGAGAGAAGCCAGTTTACAGGCTTCATCACGTTGATACATCTCAAAATGTCTACAAGATTTGAGCCCTGAGTGGTACTGATGGAATGTCATTAAACTCAATTTAAAAAAACTGCCGAAGGTCCTGCTAGTTATGAAATGAACGAGGAAATATTACTTTACAGCATACATAGGGTGTTAAAGTTTAGATAATAGTAAATGTCGCCTTCATTTAACAGGCTTAACATGAGGGATACCAGTTTACAAGCACCGTCAAATTCATAACTTTTGAAAGTATCTAGTATTAAATAATTTACATATCAAGTCATTAGTGTGCATAATCTTATTGAAATTTGCTGAAATTCATGAGACGGATATGGATTGCCATCTCCCATCACATAGATAGGTTCCATTATCAATATCAAAAGCGCGCAGTGTTCAAAGTTTGCGTTGTAACCAACCGACGTTGTTAGTCCATTCGCATAGTTTGCTGATTAGTAATATAATAGTTTATTACTTAGAATGATCTTCAGTTTTTAGTTTGCTAACCACAAAGGACCCATTTATACAATCTGGAGTATCAATAAAGTATCCACAGTTATATAACCAACGTGTATGGCTATATCAATGCATATCCAGGACACCATGTTACTTTTAAAGGTGATATAGATTAATTCTGCTGGGAATACTTGTTGTATTGGATGAAAATAGGTGTTGAAACAGTCAATAGTCCATAGACTTCGAGCATCTTTTGTATTAGCATAGGCGGCATCATTCGAGAAGTGTATTTGATGCGTAGTAAGTTCCATATGAAAAGGTCTCTTGGTACAGAGTACTAGAAAATGTCTAGTGTGGAGCCATTGCAGGTAAGTGACGTCCTGAGCCAATATTTTAATTGGTCTCTGGTTTAATCATCTGTTCAGAATGCCTCTGCTACTAATACTGTTGGGAATGGTCAGACGGTTCGTCGCAAGAAAAATCATGACGAGTAGGCGAGTTAATCTTGAAGATGGTCCAGAATTTGCGAAAGAGTGGGAGTAGTCCAATAATTATTGGCGTCAATGAGCAGGTGTTATTCCCATAAAGTAATCACGTTCAGACTGAATTTGAACATCAAATGTCGACTTGCAGCTGTTTCTGCAAATGGGGAAAGAAAGGAGAGGCACGAGCAGATATGGAAATACAGATTACTACGCTATCAAATTTGGAGAAGAGAAAGGTCCCTATCCTTTTTTTGATTTATTCGGACTTGATGTACATTTTCATGTATATATGTTAAGTCAACTACATAGTCCTTCCATTATAGGGTTATTAAGTCGTTTTTTGGGAGGGGGGTGTACCGTAGTGGCTTTCAGTAATAAACAGTATTCTTTAAGTTCATTATACGGAGAGGAGCCGTATTCATACCCTTGTATGCAATCGTGAGGCCATCTGCATTAAAGAACTTCAGGGCTTTAATAAAACCGATTCTTACATTTAGAGATCTGAGTACGTTCATAGCGGACGCAATGGCTTGACCATTGTTATGTGCCGATTGCTCCATTATGCTTCGTATTTGTGGATATAATATGAATGTCAAGAAATTTATGGATATCCGTGAAAAGGAAGAATTCGTTGAGTAGACGTCGAAACTGAAATGCAGACATGCAAGAGCGAATAAAATGTGGAAGCTTATTCCATAACTTGCTGTACTGTAACATAAAGGATCGTGACCTAAGTTTAAGGCGGTGCTTTTCTACAGGTACAGTACATTCACGATTGCGTAGACTATATGAAGATATAGGCTTAAAAGTAGGAGCGCAACAGGCGTGAGTAATGCCATGCAAAAGGCGGAAAAATAGGCTAAGGTTAAGCTTAAGGCGTCTTAGCCAAAGTGGGTCAATTTTTAATTTCTTACACCTTCCCTCATAATCAAGTTCTTCGTGACGGCCCAGTACACAGCGGGTAAACTTTCTTTGAACATTCTCAATTAGTATCCTATCCGAAGCATACATATTGCTGAAGATGATTGTGCCATATTCAAGTACTGGGCGGATCATTACCTTGAATAAAAGCAGTCTAGCCTCATTGGTATGTACGTGTTTAAGCAAAAGGCCAACTGAGCGCCTACACCTGGAGGCAAGTGACTGGGCATATTCCGTAAACGTTAAGTTCCGAGAATACCTAATACCTAAATCACATACTGAGTTGTAAGATTGCAGCATAGAATCGCCAAGGTGTAAACTGACGTTTGGATAAGAGTTATTGAAACAGAGAATTCCGCATTTACTAGGGTTAAGTGGAAGTTGCCATGTTTCACTCCAAGCAAACAAATTCGTCAGGTCTTCCTGGATTCTATTAAAACCCTCACTTAGCGATGAGTGGGGAAAGCTATACACGATTTTTAAGTCGTCAGCAAACAGGTAGGGTTTACCATATTTTATCATGTCAGAAATATCATTTATGTAAAGGAGGAAAAGTAAGGGCCCCAACACACTACCTTGAATGACGCCACTCAGAATAGGCTGTGGGCAGGAATAGGTTTGACTGAACTTTACTATTTGAGTACGCTGCCTAAGGAATGAGCTTATCCACGATAATAGAGGATCACTAATTCCAAATGATTGAAGCTTAAGAATTAACCGATTATGAGGCACTTTATCAAATGCTTTTTTAAGTCAAAAAATAGAGCAGTTACGAAAAGACCTTCATCTCGTCTGCAGGTGACCTCCTCAAAATAATCCAGTAAGCAAGTACTACATGAACGACCTTTTAAGAAACCATGCTGCATAGGGGAAAGAAGCTGATGCGCAGCCACGTAGTCATTGATTTCTTGCGCAACGACCTTCTCCATGATACGAGAGACTACAGATGTAATATTTATGGGACGATAATTCTGAATTTCTGACGTCGGCCCAGATTTATACGTGGGAGATATGTATGACAGCTTCCAGCGGTCAGGGTAGCATGCCTCAGTAAGGGATATTGAGAATAGCTTCATGAGGATCAGTGGTATATCTTCACCACCCCTCTTAAGGAGAACAGACGGGATCCCATCGGGTCCGGCAGAATATGAGTCCTTTAGTGAAGCAACTGCATCACCTATCTTTCTCTGTGTAAAGGAAACATTACTTAGTGAGTGGTGTGGTGGAATGGGCATTTGTATGTTTAGTACACTATCTTCGTGCGTGAAGCAGCTTGCATAATGTTTACTAAACAGCTCACAGATCTTTCTTGGGTCATCATAAAGAATGTCCCCATCATGATCAGACTACTGGGAATAACTCTAGATAAGTTTGCACGGGATTTTAGAATTCTCACTAATGATTGAGCATTGCCTGTTTGTGCGTTGCAGCTAGTTTCTTGCTTGATTGCTTTCAGTAACTTATTTGATTTGAAGTTCTCATGAGCAATTTTTAATGAGACAAGGGATGAAAAGTCATTAGATCGATAGAAATTTCTGGCATGTCTGCGCATGCTGATACGTACTTTTTCAGGGATGAAATTCACTTTCGGCTTTCTAATTAATACTGATACCTCCGGAGCAATATGATTGTGAATTATATTCATGGAACTGTAGAAGATGTCACTTAGTTCATGGGTTGAGCTACTGGTGAAATAAGAACCCAGTCCAAGCATCGCAACATGTATTGTATCTCTTCCAGGATGGTATTTTTATATCGTCTAACTGTGGTTTTTTTGACCTGGGAGCCAACGTATTTCTGGGGGATAGTCGGAAGTCACCAAACACTACTCTGTGATCGCTGCCCGGGAATTCTGGACCAACTTGAAGAGTGAAAGGCAATAATCCATTCGTGAAAACTAGGTCAAGTATGCTATTATGTCTAGTTGGTTGCATTACATGTTGGCGCCATCCTCCAGAATCCAACACATAAATAAAATTATCAAACCGCCTCGGAGGAGTAAGTGTCTGCCACTTGATGTCAGGCATATTAAAGTCACCGCATATAAGTTTCATGGAGTAGGGCAGTGTTGTTACGTGGGTGAACACTTCTGCAAGCCTGTCGTCCTAATCTACAGTAGAGCGAGAGGGACGGCAGATACACCGTAAGAGGATAGCTGTAGCATTAGTAAACTTCGCAACAACCCACACTGAGTCACTGAGCGAATTGAGTCCTGAAGTAATACAATTTATCGCAGCAATGTCGGACCTGATATAGATGATGCAACCACCTCCCCTACCATTATGTCTATCTCCCCTAAACAGAGTATAATTGCCGACAGGGACATCACTGTCAGGAGTGTCTGGAGTACACCAAGCTTCAGTGATAAGTATTAGGCATCCCGTAACTTATCTGAATCAGCACAAATTGAGTCACGGAGCTGGGACCTGATGAAAATGTCATTCGAAAGTATCGTAAAAGCGATGGACACACCATCGCTCCATGTCGCTTTGTGTTTGTGAATAACATATGGGACTGCAAAAGGCCTTGGCAACACCCAGAAAATCACAGCAGCAGAGATTTAGAGGTCCTAGCATGCCGTTTACTTGTGACAGGTTGCCAGGGGACTCAAGGAGCGAGACCTAATTTCCAAAAGCCACTTTAGCACTACTCAATGCTTTCCTTCTGTTTGAATGATAGCCAATGTGGTGGCTTGTGAGGCTTACCTTAATTTTGATCAAACTGGCCGAAGTGGTGTTGCTTGGCAGCATCTTAGGCTCTACCACTCAGTTACCTGAAAGGGTAGAGAGATAGGTGCGTCACCGCACATATGTGAGACTGACCTGCAATAGTGGTGTCAGCATGTCCACCGTTGCCTCTGCGCCTGTTCTCAGTGCTTCTCGCGGGATTCTATCTGGTCCTGCTGCTTTCCCACATTTCAGTGGCTTTGTGGAGCTCATGACTCCGGCTTTTGTCGAAGGGCTTGTGTTCACTTGTGGTTCTGTGGCTGCAGGCGATATTTCTGGAACGAGTGCAGGTGGTGGTCGATTCAAGAGCTTTTTGAGGTGGTCAGCCCATCGTTCCCTTTGTTTCTCATCTTTCGTAATTAAATTTCCGTCATCATCCTTTATTGGTTTCACCTGTGTTGATCTATTCCCTTTCAGATAGTAACCTAGTCATTTGATACAATGTTGTCTGCTCTCTCCTACAAGCAGCCTGCCATGCTTCACCGCCAATGTGCAGTAGAAGTGTCTTTTGTCACTTCTCGGAAACTTCATCACTTCTTTGTCCAGTGTGGTGTTTTATACGCTGAACCCAGTTCATCTCTTTCATCTGCATCCTTGCACTAGTTTATCTTCTGCCTCACCATCCTCCTCTCCTCTATCAGCTTCCAGGTATCCGTCGACATCCATTCCTTATCTTCTTTCTTCTTCCTTCCTAATATGGCTGTGCAGGTTTCCTTTCATGTAACTTTCAAGGACTTCCAGTGTTCTTCCACACAGGTTTCTTCAGGGATGTTGCTCGGTACCTCCCGTTTTGTCTTGATGACTGCCGTGAAGATCTCCTTTGTAGCTTCATCCTTCAGTTTCCGGGGATTGTACTTGAACTGTGGTCTATCACCAGCTTCCTTGAAGGCTTTTAACTTGATTTGGAAAGTTCCTTGCACTAGATAGTAGTCTGAACCTACATCTGCTCCTCCTCTTGACCTTGTGTCAAGTAGACTGCGTCCCCTTTTTCTTAAGATTGAGATAAAGTCGATTTGATTTCTAGTGTGTCCATCTGGTGAAATCCATGTCGCTGACTTGTGGATATCCTTGTGCTTAAACACACTGCCTTGCCTCAAATCACCAAATCGTTGAATGCACAGAATTCTGCAAACAATTCTCCATTCTCGTTCATTTCACCTAGCGCTTCTCGACAAATGGTTAGTTCTCTTCCTGTTTTGTCCGCTCCCAGTTTGGCGTTCACGTCGCCCATTAGAATTTTGATGTCGCCAACTGAGGCCTTATCCAGTGTCGATTGCAGTTGTCTGTAGAATTCCTCCTTTTTCTCTTGCTCTGCATTACTTGCAGGTGCGCAGCATTGTATGATTATGACCTTCCTTCCTTTTGAGTTGAATCCATCTTGCTGTCATGATCCTGGAGGGGATTGGTTTCCACTGCATGACAGCCTTCGATGCTGTTGGAGACATCATGATAGCCACTCCAACACTCGGCGTACTCGTGGTTGTTGTCTCGGTGACAATATAGGTGTAGATTGTTGATTCCCCAGTTGACAGTCTGGACAGCCCACCCCCATTCCATCTGCTCTCGCAAATCCCTAGCACTTCAATGCGATACCTTCTCATCTCTTCCGCAATCTGGGCTGCCTTGCTGGGTTTAAACATGGCGAGGACATTCCATGTCCGTACATTTACTTTCGCTTTCATCGAGAGTGAGAGGACACATCGGCCCGCCAATTGGCTTCCCGAAGGCTTTCACCAATCGGCGTCATTTCGCCTCTCCGATTCCAGCGAGGAATAATTTTGTTTTTATTTTTTATATTTTGTTTGTGCTTTGAAGTTTCTTTGGCGGTTGGGTTTGTTTTACGGGGTAGGGTTGCCAACCGTATGCCCAACCTTCCCTCTTCACCCGGGCTTGGGACCGGCTAGTAACTCGTGAACTAGTTAACCAGGCGAGGTTACTACAGGTATTACCTGGAGAAAAATAAAGCTTGAAGCTAATACTTCCATTGTAACAGTTTGCACTTTTTGCTTGGGATAATGGTGAAAAGTTTGTGAAGGAATGCATGCACGAATTATTTACATATTGTACTTCATTGATGATTCCAGGACTGTATAATTCATGCATGTTGATACCATTCCACGGCACAGATTCATAATCCTGATGAATATTATGGCTAAAAGCCAAATATCTTCACTTTTTCGACTCCAGCACCCAGAGGCAATAGACTTATTTGAATGCGCCAAATGGACTCCCATAACATCTTGTCCTCTGTTCTTACGGGTCGTGACAGCCCTGCAGTTGGTAAGTGTTGGACTTTGCTGGTCACTTTTATAATGAGTTGATCCTAGATTTTGATAATTACGAAATTGTAGTCCAGTGAACATCTTTTATTTCCGTTTGTTGTAGTTAGGTACTCTGAACGTGGTAAAACTGGTCACCCTCCATGAAGGGTAGTTTCGGCCGTGGTCTGTTCCTTGAGTAATTAACTCTCGGTGGCAACCACGCCAACATGTAGAAGTGAATTATTTTTCTACAGCGAGAAAAAACAGACAAAGCAGCGGGCGAAGAAAGCAAGAATTCCAACAAGGAGAGTGTTTTCTACGTTCATGTTTCTCCCCACTTAACTTCCCCTGCTATGGCTTTCATTGTGCCCTTTTTCTATAGAGTATTCAAAAATATAAATTTCATGCTGTCATGTGGCGTAGAATTTCTATTTTTGATTACCGTGTCGGGTGGGGCAGAATGTGCCGTTAGTTTGAGGTGGTAACTTGTGGAAGTCTCCTCAACGTTTCGTATGAAAGGTCAGCGCAGGTATGGTGACTCTCCTTATACATTAAGAGAGCCGAGTATACGAAGTGTCGTGAAAGAGACTGTTGGTATATTCGATAAGCCGGAAAAGTCAACAGATGGTAAGAAGTTAGCCAGTAACCGACCAAACCCAGGCGTTGATTTGGAGGCCTTCACTTCAGCTGAAAGTCTGTTCCGCAGCTGAGAGAATTTGATGGCAAAGAAGTTTGCGCGTAAGCAAGACTTGAACGATTTCATTGTGATGCTACGGGCATGGTTGCGCAGATCATAACAACTGTTGTGTTCGAACTGAAACTCACCACTCGCTGTAAAAGTGTGTTTGTGTAACACATCAAAGAGTGATGTCAGGTTAAATTTGAGTCATCTCATCCAAAGTATTTCTAGACTTAGTGTTCTGCATCTGGAGCTGTAGTCCCGTTTGAAATCGTGTCCTAACACCCTGGCTGTGAAATACCTTTGAACACCGTCTATTTCATATTTGTCTATTATGCGGTTACCACTCAGTATAAATGGACAGTATTCTAATGGTGGACGTACGCAAGTTTTGTAGAGCAGTAACTTGACTTCTTTGAAGTAGAAGTTACGAACTATGCAACCCATCAGGATCCTAGATTTTCGAGTCCGTGATGCTATCCGTTCAGAAAATGTGAGGTCCCTTGAACACCTCGGTCCAAGGTCACATACACTTTTAAGAACAGGAAGTTTCGTAGACTGCAGATGTGGTTGGATATCCACCGATAGAGCACCAAACATATCCAGCCACATTTGCCCATATTAAACTGAAGTTTCCAAGCAGCAAGCCATGCGGATATTATATCGAGCCCCCTTTGTATTAGTGCTTGGAAGTGGGATAAGTCGTCATGGGTGAATGTGTATGCAACTGTTAGGTAATCAGCAAACAAGAATGGTTTACCGTATGTAAAGCAGCTGCAGGTGTCACTGACGTATAAAGTAAAGAGAAGGGGACCTAAGACACTGCCTTGCACTACACCAGAGGTGATTGGCCTAGGTTTTGGGGTGTGTGAATCTACCCTCACCATCTGAGTGCAATTACTGAGGAAAGACCTAATCCATCCCAACAGTGGACAGTCAAGTCCCAAAGTCATCAACTTACTTATTAACAGCAAGTGATCGACTCTGTCAAATGCCTTCGAGATGTCTAGACAGAGTACAAGGGCTAATTAGTGTCGGTCGTGCATAGTGGTTATGAAGTCAAAGAAGTCAAGATGGCAAGTTATACAGGACCTCGATTTTAGGAACCCATGTTGACTCGATGTGGTGATGTTGCCACTAAGCATGTGCTGAAGAATGCTTTCTTTAATAACTTTCTCCATAATTCTAGAAACTACAGGCGTAATATTTATTGGTCTGTAGTTACTGGCTAGTGTTTTCGAACCAGATTTATATCTAGGTAGGATGAATGTTTTCCATATACCAGGGTATGTGAAAGATTCCAGAGAGAGGGAAAATATTTTCAGTAATAATAATGGAATATCAGGGCCTCCAAACTTAAAGAGATGTGATGATATTCCGTCTGTGCTAGCGCTGCTGGGGCATTTTAGCGTCCTAATGGCCTCGAGAATATTAGAGTATGTGAATTCAACCGTATCTATTGTCGTTAGTTGGGGGGAAGAATGGCCTTTAAAAGTTCAGACCGCACTAGTGCCACACGGAAAATATGTAGGTTCCAGATAAGTAACTGCAAATAAGTCGCTGAATATTTCACACATATCCACTGGTTTATTATAAGCTTCGGTATCATGGATAACAAGAGGAATGTTATGTCTTGTGCAATTCGATCGCTGCTTAAGGAGTGCTGGGAGAGCATATACTCTAGACTAGCTAGTGCACGCCTCTTCATTCTTCAAACGCAAATAATGGTTGTGCAAAATAGAGTTAAGAATACCAAGAGCCAACCGAGGTGCATCGAATTCGTGATGTCTGTAGTATCTTGTTCAGAGTTTGCGTAACTTTCCACGAGCATTGGGAGGTGCATATGACCTATTGTTTAGTGGCATTTTTTGAAACCTTCCAATGGAACGATGGTATCGAGACAGGTTCTAGAGTTGTAGTAAAACATATCAACGGTTAATTTGGGGTCTGGTGGTGAAGAATGATCCCCAGTTAATGCACCCAATCACTGGACATATCCGCCGCCGATCCGTCCTACCGTAGTCTCTATATACTATCTGGTGTGCAGTGGAAGCACCAAATGAAGTACTAGTTGCAGGAAGTGGTATAGCGCATGATACCGTTTTGTGATCGATTCCTGGGAACTTGGAGCCTACATTTGTCAAAATAGGAACTATGTTACGGCAAAATATTAAGTCCAACACATTGTCACCTCTTGTAGGAGTCGTTACAATTTGCTTCCATCCAAAAATCGACAGTGTATGGAAAAAGTCACCATACCTAGCCGGACCAGTAAGTGAATCCCACTTAATTCCAGGTAGGTTTAAGTCACCGCATATGATCTTATGATCATATGGGAGAGTGGATACATGTTCCAGAGCCGTAATCAATGGAATCTCATGATTGTTAAAGGTACCAGGTGTTCCGCAAACACATCCCACCAATGATATAACGTTACTGTGGTGCACTGTGACTCATGGAGAGTCACTTACTTTATCAAGAACCATATTTCCCAACTTGAATAGAATGAGAGTGTTCAGGAAGTACGTCAAGCAACCTCCTTTCTTGTCACTCCGGTCACATCGGAATTGTGTGTACATTTCAATGCTTATCTCTTCATCTGGTATATTTGGGTGACACCAAGGCTCAGTGGTATCTCAGGGTGGCTTATGTCTTAGGCTGCCTACTATCACCCATAGTCTTCCCGATTGTGGTGGACTGGATCATTCAACGAACTGTGAGAAGTGAGAAGGTGGCATTCACCGGAGTGATGAAAACCCTCCTAGAAGATTTGGATTTCGCCGCCGATTATAATTTATGTCTGATGCTCTGTCGTACAAACTCGAACACGTACAGGCAAAAGCCAAACATTTGACACAAGAGGCGGCGAAAACGGCACTTCAGTCAAGTGAACGTAAAGATGACAGAGGTGATGAAGATACTACACCAACAACAACAGTAACAACAAGAACCAATTACCATCAACGCGAGAAACTCGAAGGAAGTAGACTCTCACACCTACCTAGACAGGGCAGCATCGTTTCAACTACAGGCAGCTGCACAGATGAGGATGCCAAAATCATGATCGGAAAAGCAAGGCATTCCTTCATCAATCTGAAACCACTGTGGAGATCTACTGCAATCGGCACAAGGAACAAGATCCGGATTTTCAACACCAAGTCAAGTCAGTGCTTCGATGCGATGGTTCAGGAACTTGACGTGTCACGTTAAGCGTTTCCAACAAATCACAGAAATTCATTAACAGCTGCCTACGTTCAATACTGTAGATTAGATGGCCAGAAAGAATAGGCAACGAGGAATTCTGGCAACTAACCAACCAAGGGCCGATCGCTCAACAGATATGCAGAAGAAAGTGGAGATGGATTGTATTAGGCATACACTGAGAAAGCCGACTGAGGACATCACGCATCAGGCCTGGCAGTCGAGTGAGAGCCAAACAGGAAATGAAGAGTTTGGCATACGTTGGTGACATGGAGGGGATGGCGTGAGGAAGAAATTAAAGCTTGTGGTCAGTCATGGCGCCAAGTTGAAAAGACTACAGAGAAGAGAGTGCAATAGAATCATGCTACTGAAGCCCTAGTTTGCACTAGTAGCTGAACGGATAATTGGTTTTAATAATAGCATTAATGAGATTGAAATAACACTATCGAAATGAAAGCGAAGCCACAAACACCCGGATTACTGGACTGAAAATGACAAAGTCAAATATTGGTCCTTCGATGTGAGAGAACATGAAGCACGCGTGTAACTTTTTCTTATCCATCCCAGTTTTGTTTGGCGTCTGTGGACAGTAGGAGCTTATTGAATACAGGCTTATATCCGAATACAGCTTTTCTCAACAATCGATAGGTAATATACTGTTATGGATTGCTAGCTGTTATTCGTCATGGGCCGACATCAGCTGGAGGAACGAAGGAAATCTGGGAGCGCTGGACAGCTGTTTCGTCCTAGTATGGGACTCCTCAGCAGTGCGCATCCACGACCCCTGCAGGGATCGAACGCGCGATTTCATAACTCACCACTTTTCCTCATACCAAGTGCCCATAACCTCGCTATTTTTCACTACTGTTGTTTAGCGATGTCACCCTCATCCAACATTTGTGGCAAGCAGTATCTGAACGTTATTTACTCCAGAAGGCGTTGTGTGGCATGGCGATATGTTTCTTTCTAAACTTTTACAGCTTCAATAAGGAAATAGTACTCAGATATTGCTGTAAAAATGCCAGGCGTTCGAATAACTCATTGTTCGAAGTATATTATTATTGTTACGTGCAAAATTTTATCATGCTCATTCACAGCCCATTAAAGGTGGGTTTATGTGCAACATAATACAGTTTTTTGGCAACACAGGTGAAAATTACTAAAAATCAGCTTTACTGCTCAGTAGAAGGTTCAAATCTTGGTGTGAAAGTTTGTGGTTTTCAGATGTTTCAACGCGGCAGCCACGCCGGAGTTAGAATAGCTGACACATGTGAGCCCTCCACTGTTGAAAGTCAGTCCTCGAATACCCCAGACTTATGACCGGTTCTCCCTGAATGCGACCAAAAACCCACACGAATTTCACAGCGAAAGCTGGTTTGTGCGTTTTGCATATGTGGCAGTAAACTACGTGGTTGTTTTAAACACTCGAGGGCGAGAAGGTGGTTCACCTTGTGAAGAACCACCCAGACCTTCAAAGTTTGATTCGCCTCGCAGAATGAAACAGTTCTTTGCTGGCTTAGATACACTTTATAAAAAGGATAGTGACCTCATCCCAGTCTGTTTATTAGAACTGTCATACAGTGAAACGGTACTGCATGCTGAGTAACTTTTCGGACATTAGTTGTTATCGAACTCCATGCCGGGTCAGCGTTCCGCAAGCGTCATTCAGTAAGTAGTACTGCTTCACTGTGCGACAGCTCTGGGTGACTCTCGGGGCCAACCACTTCCTTATTTGCTCCTTCTACCTTGTTGACAACCGTGATTGGCCAGCACCAGACCTTGGAAAGGTCAACTGACACACATGAGCCCGCCATATTGTTTTTTCTCCCACATCCGTGTTAACTTTTGTATTTCTATGGATACTTGTGCTTCTTGAAGGCGTCGAGCTTGTTTTTATGTTACATAGGAAGCATTAGTTGACTCGCTTTGAATATGATGCGTGTGGTCTATGTGCGATTCTATTTCGTTGCTTTTCGTGTTATGGCTAAGTTTTCACTTCAGTTAACGCCCAAAAGTCGTTTCTCTGTATACCTTTTTGCACCGACAAAAGTTTTCGCCGATAGTATAGTAATATTTAGTTGAAGCAGTTTACGGTACGTTTTTCTGTCTTAATTGCTCCTTCTTGCCGAGTCGCCACTGTTTGGTGCAGACCGAGGTTACAAGTACCTCGCGGTATTTTGTAAAGGCTTGTGAAAATCTGGAAGTTGTTGGACCTTTTATTCACAGTTGCTTGCAGAGTTCTTACTCGCAAAATGTTCCTGAAGGTTCAGGATGAAAGGTTGTCATGGTCTCAGGGGCCGTGGATGTCAGTCAGGCGTTTGACGGTAGAATGAGGACTCGTAAGTAATGAAGCTGGATTCAGACTGATAATAATGAATATTTTATTCTCGCATTATCAAGTCAACATGAGGGAATCCAGCTTACAGGCATCGTCACAGTGATACGTGTTGAAAAATCTACAATAGTTTACGGGTCCTAAAAAGTTCAGAAGGGAGGTCGTTAAATTCTGTTCAAAACATCGGAAGATTCCGTTGGTTATGAGGTGAACAAGAAAATATCACGTTTCAGCACATGCAGAGTGTTAAAGCTTGGATCGTCTTCAGTCACACTTCTTTTCACCACAGATGGCACAAAGGCCGCGAAAATCTTCAAATTTCCATTACAAGCAGTCGACACGTTTCATTCGTCTTCGTGATGCCACGCTGCGCTAGACAAACGCGTATTTCATCATAAATTCTCGTACCAATAGCTTCAGAGGCCAACAGAACCCACATCGGTAATTTCATGAATCGGTAAGTTTCCGCATGATCATGTAATGTAAGTGAACATTTATCCAAATGTTGCCGTTCACAGCAATATAGATTTACTCCATCAGAATTGAATATTGTGGTGCAAAGAAATAAATATTTGAAGAGCCGTAGACCAATGGAAATGGGTTTTCCATGCTGTTCATGTTAAGTTATGCAACATTATCGAGGAAGTATATGCACTGTTAAATGAAGTACTACAGAAGCCTGTTGCACAGAACTATTGTGAATGTATCCACTTTAAAGATAGTACGTGAGTCGATCTCCTGGATTTTATTGTCTGTCCATATTTTCGTTGCCACTGAGACCGTCAAGAAATTTGAAAAATTCTAGGATTCATAAGTATTCATATGGCGAGAAAGTCAAATGGGTGGGATTGGTAAGTCTTACTTATTGGACAGTAGGTCTCGTAGGAACACAGTTTCATCGCTTCACAAAACAATGGAATGTTGGGAATCGGTGGGGTACGTTTGAAATTGTGTTACATTTTAAGGTGATTTCGCAACTGTATCATAACTTTGTTATTAGCGTCATCACGAAGCTATTTAATTCTCAAATGACTCATCACACATCAGACATGCAACTAGATATGGTTAATGCATGTAAAAAGGCACGGACACAACCATCTATGGAACGGTGCACCAACGATACCGAAATGTTGGTGGCATAAAAAGCAGATTCCTCTCGCAGTAGCATGGGTGAGTCAGCTTATACTCCAGTTATGCTCAAGAGAAGAACTGTGTTCGATAAGATAGCCAAAGTTAATAATGGCAGAAACAACTCTGCATGCCCAACATGTAATAAGACTGCCACGCTAAATGTTGCAGCAGACGTAAAGCTTAATGGAAGCTTCACATCTTTTGTGAGAATAACTAAACTTCAGCCACCAAGTGAGTCATCGTCACTCCTTCCAGAAATCGAAAACCTGAAGTCCTCTATAGAGGGACTAAGGTCAGAAATACGCAGACTGAAGGATGACAGACAGAATAATGCACCACAAGAAAACATGGTAGGGGCGTTAGAGGTGTCACCACAGCTGGATGAAATCAGAGCTAAGATTAGCAAACTCGTGCCACTGAGCATCTTGACGCGTAGTGAATCCACTATTGAGTTGACATCAAAACATTATTCTAGTGTCACACAATCCCCCAAAATCAGTAGCCTAGGGTTTGACGACTTTCAACGTTGATGCTGACCTTGATAGGGGTGACCACAAAAACATGATGATTTTTTATCTACTACATCCCTATCAGCTGCAGCTTTGGCCAAACAACTTATGGGGATGTTGAAACCCCTTACTCTGAACCGCTAATCTTAGCTCTCTCGGAGCAACAGAAAAGACGCAGTCAGACACACACACAAATCCTAGACACCAATTACCCAAGTGGCGTCAACAGATGCGAAAGCACAACAGGTCTGCCGAATCCTCTAAGTGGCATCACCAGCCGTACACACCCACCACGTACAATGGCAAAACTACCTACCCTCCGTGTAACAGATACTAGAGACGACGCTTGCATGAGGTCAAACTCTGTTTATTTGAATACAGTGTGCACACTGAACACAAACAAAAACACTGCTCCGTTCTGTCCCGACAAGATTATACTATTTCAAGTCACTATGCAGTCGATTTACCGCTAGGATATACTGGTAACTCTACAACTACAAGTGAACAGGGTGTAGAGACGTTTCGTAATGCAACGACATAAGACTATGCTCAGTCAAGCGACACTGAGATGCCTCTTGGCCTGTTTAGCGAATTAGTAAGCTTCACACATTATTACTCCTCTTGCTTATACATCGTTCTCATAAGCGCGGGGTCCGTCCTTGGCAAAAAATCGGTATTAAGAGGAATTGCGATCATATATAAGCCGCCGGTTATAATTATCACTGAGCCTTGGTGTCACCCAAATATACCAGATGAAGAGATAAGCATTGAAATGTACACACAATTCCGATGTGACCGGAGTGACAAGAAAGGAGGTTGCTTGACGTACTTCCTGAACACTCTCATTCTATTCAAGTTGGGAAATATGGTTCTTGATAAAGTAAGTGACTCTCCATGAGTCACAGTGCACCACAGTAACGTTATATCATTGGTGGGATGTGTTTGCGGAACACCTGGTACCTTTAACAATCATGAGATTCCATTGATTACGGCTCTGGAACATGTATCCACTCTCCCATATGATCATAAGATCATATGCGGTGACTTAAACCTACCTGGAATTAAGTGGGATTCACTTACTGGTCCGGCTAGGTATGGTGACTTTTTCCATACACTGTCGATTTTTGGATGGAAGCAAATTGTAACGACTCCTACAAGAGGTGACAATGTGTTGGACTTAATATTTTGCCGTAACATAGTTCCTATTTTGACAAATGTAGGCTCCAAGTTCCCAGGAATCGATCACAAAACGGTATCATGCGCTATACCACTTCCTGCAACTAGTACTTCATTTGGTGCTTCCACTGCACACCAGATAGTATATAGAGACTACGGTAGGACGGATCGGCGGCGGATATGTCCAGTGATTGGGTGCATTAACTGGGGATCATTCTTCACCACCAGACCCCAAATTAACCGTTGATATGTTTTACTACAACTCTAGAACCTGTCTCGATACCATCGTTCCATTGGAAGGTTTCAAAAAATGCCACTAAACAATAGGTCATATGCACCTCCCAATGCTCGTGGAAAGTTACGCAAACTCTGAACAAGATACTACAGACATCACGAATTCGATGCACCTCGGTTGGCTCTTGGTATTCTTAACTCTATTTTGCACAACCATTATTTGCGTTTGAAGAATGAAGAGGCGTGCACTAGCTAGTCTAGAGTATATGCTCTCCCAGCACTCCTTAAGCAGCGATCGAATTGCACAAGACATAACATTCCTCTTGTTATCCATGATACCGAAGCTTATAATAAACCAGTGGATATGTGTGAAATATTCAGCGACTTATTTGCAGTTACTTATCTGGAACCTACATATTTTCCGTGTGGCACTAGTGCGGTCTGAACTTTTAAAGGCCATTCTTCCCCCCAACTAACGACAATAGATACGGTTGAATTCACATACTCTAATATTCTCGAGGCCATTAGGACGCTAAAATGCCCCAGCAGCGCTAGCACAGACGGAATATCATCACATCTCTTTAAGTTTGGAGGCCCTGATATTCCATTATTATTACTGAAAATATTTTCCCTCTCTCTGGAATCTTTCACATACCCTGGTATATGGAAAACATTCATCCTACCTAGATATAAATCTGGTTCGAAAACACTAGCCAGTAACTACAGACCAATAAATATTACGCCTGTAGTTTCTAGAATTATGGAGAAAGTTATTAAAGAAAGCATTCTTCAGCACATGCTTAGTGGCAACATCACCACATCGAGTCAACATGGGTTCCTAAAATCGAGGTCCTGTATAACTTGCCATCTTGACTTCTTTGACTTCATAACCACTATGCACGACCGACACTAATTAGCCCTTGTACTCTGTCTAGACATCTCGAAGGCATTTGACAGAGTCGATCACTTGCTGTTAATAAGTAAGTTGATGACTTTGGGACTTGACTGTCCACTGTTGGGATGGATTAGGTCTTTCCTCAGTAATTGCACTCAGATGGTGAGGGTAGATTCACACACCCCAAAACCTAGGCCAATCACCTCTGGTGTAGTGCAAGGCAGTGTCTTAGGTCCCCTTCTCTTTACTTTATACGTCAGTGACACCTGCAGCTGCTTTACATACGGTAAACCATTCTTGTTTGCTGATTACCTAACAGTTGCATACACATTCACCAATGACGACTTATCCCACTTCCAAGCACTAATACAAAGGGGGCTCGATATAATATCCGCATGGCTTGCTGCTTGGAAACTTCAGTTTAATATGGGCAAATGTGGCTGGATATGTTTGGTGCTCTATCGGTGGATATCCAACCACATCTGCAGTCTACGAAACTTCCTGTTCTTAAAAGTGTATGTGACCTTGGACCGAGGTGTTCAAGGGACCTCACATTTTCTGAACGGATAGCATCACGGACTCGAAAATCTAGGATCCTGATGGGTTGCATAGTTCGTAACTTCTACTTCAAAGAAGTCAAGTTACTGCTCTACAAAACTTGCGTACGTCCACCATTAGAATACTGTCCATTTATACTGAGTGGTAACCGCATAATAGACAAATATGAAATAGACGGTGTTCAAAGGTATTTCACAGCCAGGGTGTTAGGACACGATTTCAAACGGGACTACAGCTCCAGATGCAGAACACTAAGTCTAGAAATACTTTGGATGAGATGACTCAAATTTAACCTGACATCACTCTTTGATGTGTTACACAAACACACTTTTACAGCGAGTGGTGAGTTTCAGTTCGAACACAACAGTTGTTATGATCTGCGCAACCATGCCCGTAGCATCACAATGAAATCGTTCAAGTCTTGCTTACGCGCAAACTTCTTTGCCATCAAATTCTCTCAGCTGCGGAACAGACTTTCAGCTGAAGTGAAGGCCTCCAAATCAACGCCTGGGTTTGGTCGGTTACTGGCTAACTTCTTACCATCTGTTGACTTTTCCGGCTTATCGAATATACCAACAGTCTCTTTCACGACACTTCGTATACTCGGCTCTCTTAATGTATAAGGAGAGTCACCATACCTGCGCTGACCTTTCATACGAAACGTTGAGGAGACTTCCACAAGTTACCACCTCAAACTAACGGCACATTCTGCCCCACCCGACACGGTAATCAAAAATAGAAATTCTACGCCACATGACAGCATGAAATTTATATTTTTGAATACTCTATAGAAAAAGGGCACAATGAAAGCCATAGCAGGGGAAGTTAAGTGGGGAGAAACATGAACGTAGAAAACACTCTCCTTGTTGGAATTCTTGCTTTCTTCGCCCGCTGCTTTGTCTGTTTTTTCTCGCTGTAGAAAAATAATTCACTTCTACATGTTGGCGTGGTTGCCACCGAGAGTTAATTACTCAAGGAACAGACCACGGCCGAAACTACCCTTCATGGAGGGTGACCAGTTTTACCACGTTCAGAGTACCTAACTACAACAAACGGAAATAAAAGATGTTCACTGGACTACAATTTCGTAATTATCAAAATCTAGGATCAACTCATTATAAAAGTGACCAGCAAAGTCCAACACTTACCAACTGCAGGGCTGTCACGACCCGTAAGAACAGAGGACAAGATGTTATGGGAGTCCATTTGGCGCATTCAAATAAGTCTATTGCCTCTGGGTGCTGGAGTCGAAAAAGTGAAGATATTTGGCTTTTAGCCATAATATTCATCAGGATTATGAATCTGTGCCGTGGAATGGTATCAACATGCATGAATTATACAGTCCTGGAATCATCAATGAAGTACAATATGTAAATAATTCGTGCATGCATTCCTTCACAAACTTTTCACCATTATCCCAAGCAAAAAGTGCAAACTGTTACAATGGAAGTATTAGCTTCAAGCTTTATTTTTCTCCAGGTAATACCTGTAGTAACCTCGCCTGGTTAACTAGTTCACGAGTTACTAGCCGGTCCCAAGCCCGGGTGAAGAGGGAAGGTTGGGCATACGGTTGGCAACCCTACCCCGTAAAACAAACCCAACCGCCAAAGAAACTTCAAAGCACAAACAAAATATAAAAATAAAAACAAAATTATTCCTCGCTGGAATCGGAGAGGCGAAATGACGCCGATTGGTGAAAGCCTTCGGGAAGCCAATTGGCGGGCCGATGTGTCCTCTCACTCTCGATGAAAGCGAAAGTAAATGTACGGACATGGAATGTCCTCGCCATGTTTAAACCCAGCAAGGCAGCCCAGATTGCGGAAGAGATGAGAAGGTATCGCATTGAAGTGCTAGGGATTTGCGAGAGCAGATGGAATGGGGGTGGGCTGTCCAGACTGTCAACTGGGGAATCAACAATCTACACCTATATTGTCACCGAGACAACAACCACGAGTACGCCGAGTGTTGGAGTGGCTATCATGATGTCTCCAACAGCATCGAAGGCTGTCATGCAGTGGAAACCAATCCCCTCCAGGATCATGACAGCAAGATGGATTCAACTCAAAAGGAAGGAAGGTCATAATCATACAATGCTGCGCACCTGCAAGTAATGCAGAGCAAGAGAAAAAGGAGGAATTCTACAGACAACTGCAATCGACACTGGATAAGGCCTCAGTTGGCGACATCAAAATTCTAATGGGCGACGTGAACGCCAAACTGGGAGCGGACAAAACAGGAAGAGAACTAACCATTTGTCGAGAAGCGCTAGGTGAAATGAACGAGAATGGAGAATTGTTTGCAGAATTCTGTGCATTCAACGATTTGGTGATTTGAGGCAAGGCAGTGTGTTTAAGCACAAGGATATCCACAAGTCAGCGACATGGATTTCACCAGATGGACACACTAGAAATCAAATCGACTTTATCTCAATCTTAAAAAAAAGGGGACGCAGTCTACTTGACACAAGGTCAAGAGGAGGAGCAGATGTAGGTTCAGACTACTATCTAGTGCAAGGAACTTTCCAAATCAAGTTAAAAGCCTTCAAGGAAGCTGGTGATAGACCACAGTTCAAGTACAATCCCCGGAAACTGAAGGATGAAGCTACAAAGGAGATCTTCACGGCAGTCATCAAGACAAAACGGGAGGTACCGAGCAACATCCCTGAAGAAACCTGTGTGGAAGAACACTGGAAGTCCTTGAAAGTTACATGAAAGGAAACCTGCACAGCCATATTAGGAAGGAAGAAGAAAGAAGATAAGGAATGGATGTCGACGGATACCTGGAAGCTGATAGAGGAGAGGAGGATGGTGAGGCAGAAGATAAACTAGTGCAAGGATGCTCAGTGACAATGGGCACTGAGGACATTGCATAAAACATTGGACAAAGAAGTGAAGGGTGCACGGAACGACAAAAGACACTTCTACGAAACACTGGCAAGTAAAGCAGAACGGGCTGCAGATAAGAGAGCCCTGAGGACATTGTATCAAATATCCAGGTTGCTATCTGGGAATAGACCAATGCAGACGAAACCAATAAAGGATGATGACGGAAATTTAATTACCTACGAAGAGAAACAAAGGGAACAATAGGCCGACCACTTCAAGAAGCTCTTGAATCGACCACCACCGCCTGAAACTCATCCAGAAATACCACCTACAGCCCGGCCACAGAACTACAAGTGAACATAAATCCTTCAACAAAAATGGAGGTCCTGAAAGCCATAAAGCTACTGAAATGCGGGAAAGCAGCAGGGCCAGATGGGATACCGCCAGAGGCACTGAGAACAGACGCAGAGACAACAGCAGACATGCTCACACCACTATTGCAGAAGGTGTGGAAGGAAGAGAACGTACCTGGCGATTGATTGGAAGAAGGGTTACCTTGTCAAACTCCTGAAGAAGGGAAACCTCAGTGTTCGCAAGAAATGGCGAGGAATCACTCTCCTGTCCACCCAAAGCAAGCAAAATATTAAGCTACAGCATCCTGGAGAGGCTAAAGGATGCACTGGATTCAAAACTATGACCAGAACAGGCAGGTTTCAGGAAGTACAAATCATGTGCGGATCAAGTTGCAACGCTTCGCATCATCATAGAACAGAGCATAGAATGGCAATCAGCTCTCTACCTCAACTTCATCGGCTTTGAGAAGGCCTTTGACAGCGTCGACCGAGAAGTAATTTGGAAACTGCTTCACTACTACGGAGTACCGCAAACCTTTATCCGCCTCATTCAACAAATATATGAAGATGCCACATGCCAAGTAATTCACAGTGGGAAGCTCAGTGATGCTTTCGAAGTGAAGACAGGAGTGAAACAAGGTTGCCTACTATCCCCCATGATATTCCTTATTGTGGTGGACTGGATCATGCAACAAACAGTGGGGAGCTGTGAGTAGAGGGAGATACGCTGGACTGCGGAAAAGAACCTAGAAGATCTGGATTTCGCCTATGACTTGTGCCCGATGTCACACAAACTTGAAGATCTACAGGTGAAAACTAACAAGTTGACTGAAGGGGCGGCGAAGACGGGACTTCAAGTGAATATACAGAAGACAGAGGTGATGAAGATACCGCACCACCACCACCACCAACAACAACAACAAACTCCAGTCACCATCAACGGGAGAAGCTTAAAGGAAGTAACCTCCTTCACCTATCTAGGCAGCACTGTTTCAACTACAGGCGGCACCAACGAGGATGTCAAGGTCAGAGTCGGAAAAGCAAGACAGGCGTTCATTAGCCTGAAACCAGTGTGGAGATCTTCTGCACTCGGCGTGTGAAACAAGATCCAGATTTTCAACACCAACTTCAAGTCAGTGCTTCTGTATGGTTCAGAGACTTGGCGCGTCACGAAAGGGAGTTTCAATAAACCACAGACATTCATCAACAACTGCTTACGCTGGCTCGCTACTGAAGATCAGATGGCCAGAAAGAATAAGCAACAAGGAACTCTGGGAACGAACCAACCAAGAACCTATCACGCAACAAATATGCAGGAGGAAGTGGAGATGGATTGGCCATGCACTGAGAAGGCCGACTGGGGACATCACGCGTCAGGCCAGGGTCTCGAGTGGAATCCCCATGGGAAGCGACGAGTTGGGCGTTCGAGGCAAGGGTGACATGGAGGAGGTGGTGCGAGGAGGAAATGAGAGCTTGTGGGCTGTCGTGGAACCAGGTTCGAAAGATCTCAGAGAACAGAGGTCACTGGAGACGTGCTACTGAAGCCCTATGTTCCACTAGGAACCCAAGGGACTAATAATAATAATAATAATAAATAATACCTGTAGTATCTAGACAGATTTCCAGATAATCCGGTAAATTTTCATCGTAGTCCGGTTTCTTCACAATCTACTAATGTCTTCATGTTGTAGCCAGTTGGAGTTCTGGTAGAGAAAAAAACAAAAGCAAGTATATCCTCTGCACTATTGAGGCTGGAAATTGTTTGTAGACTGAGGGGTCCTTTTATGTCTGTATTTCTGGTAGCAGTATTAGTGGTGCTTTTTATAGCACTGTCCTGTAGTGTGGAATCTCGCCTAGTTAACTGGTTACTGGCCGGTCACAAGCCCCGGGCAAAGAGGGAGGGTTGGGCATAGGGCTAGCACCCTACCCCGTAAAACCAATCCAACCGCAAAAGAAACTTCAAAGCACAAACAGGCTTGGATAGCGAAACAGAAATCAAGAGGACTGGTTCTGGAATACACTTGAAGAAATAATGTATTTAAATAGAGTAAATGTAATATCAACGAATGGGGAAAAAGCTTGCTCAACTCATCTGGCTAGTGTGGCTGAACTAGGGAGTCTGAGTATGTGCGTGCTAACCAGTACTAAGGAAGCGCAAAATGGCCCCCAAGCCCGCCCGGACCCATGCTCGTTAAGACAAAACTTAAAACACCCTGGACATAGGGGGCGAGCTAGAGGTCTGTCTAGTTAACTTAATTTAATCTATTTATTTTAGCCTTAGCTGTATTATGGTGCCTGGAAGTTGCAGCACAAGATCATGCTGGTCATGAAACAAACGAGAAAATATCACTTTTCAGCGTATACAGAGTGTTAAAATTTAGATAATAAAGATTATCCTAACATAATAGATCAATAAACGATCATCAAACTGATAATTCATGAAAGTTTACGAAATGTTATTAAGTATTAAATAATTCACATATCAAGTTATTGATGTGCACAATCTTATTACAACTTACTGTAATTCATTAGACTGGTATGGATTTTCATCTTCCATCACACATACCCATGGCTACCTGTTTGCTTATGTGGTCTTACGGCTGGAAGTTGATGGGCTAAGTTCCAGCACGTCACCCACTCCCTCTGCTGATTATGTGACCCATCTTCCAACTGACCATCACAGTTTAAGCCTTACCTCCAAGGTTTCTTCGAAGAAAACTTTTCGCTCGGTAAAGCAACACCACTGGGCAAGGAGGATCAAAAGACAATAATAAAAATATAAGCATGTCGCGTTGAGTAGCCCGCCTGCCGTGACCCCTGATAGTGGACCCAAACGTATCGTGTAGGATATCACACTGCATCCTTAAAGTACACCCAGCGGATAGTGCACCAACAAACGAGTTTTGTGTAGTTGATTTGTGGTCTTCAGAGTCTTTCTCCTTCTTTGCTGCTCTTAGATTGAATATCCATTCCGTCATTGTTGGCCCAGCTAAAGCTGTGGCGGCTAGTACTTACGATAGGTGGGATCTTCGGTATCTAGGGCCGTCTACTGACAGTGGACAGCTATCCTCGTAAAATCAGCCATCAATTGGGCTCTTGCTTTGTGAGTTTCCGGGACCAGCACTCTGCATGGCTTTATTTAGAGAGAAGTTTTGCACAGAAAGGTAAAGACGTGGCGTCTAATGGATGCACGGTCACTCTGTAGTCGAAAGTGCTCTTGTGCAGTCTATCCTAGAACTAAAATATCTCAGATAATCCCAGTCAATGCCATTCACCCTCGCTCGTAGGAAGGTCTCATCTTTGGTTGAAGAAATGGCCATTTTTGAGCTTTAAAATCGCCACAAACACCTGCCGGCGGTGACAAACAATTTGGTTTAACTAGGAGCATAGTACTGAGGACCAAATTTTATGCCTGTGTGAGCAGTCAGTCGATATTCGTCGTCTTCTTGATCGAATTGTTTCTGTGACTGAGTGGCGGGGAAAATACCACTTTCCGCGCCTAATTTTTTCCACCATTCTATCAGCATGACTCATTGTTATGAACTTATCAATCACCTCCTTATACCCTACGCATGGCTGGCAGGGTGCCATAGGACCAACTTGAGGGGTAATTTCCTAAAGAAACTATCTGACATCTCGAATGTGCCTCCCGAGGAAACATGTGCTTTAAGTTCATTACCTTTTTTACACTCCTCGTGTAGTAAGTCTCTCATGGTTGGTGGGCCAGTCATTCTCCTGGCCAGAGTCAATGCGTCCTGAGCTAACCAAAGCACTGGGACCTCTAAGTATATGACGTACGGTTATCTATGACCTCAGGTAACTCTGGCCCCAACAGATTCATGAATTTTCGCTAAGGGTGCTTGTCAATGGTGCTCAGATACTGGAACATTCACACCTGCTTGGCTGCAATAGTTTTCCGCCCGCCGGTTCATCGTAGTTTCGCCACGGTGTTTCGCGGCTGCTAACTCATTTGTTGCGATCAGAAAGATTTTATATCACTGCGACGACATTATTTTTGGACACTTGGAGAACGCTGATACTTTATATTGTAACGTTGTGATCAACTGTGCAAATAAACGTTGGTTTTAGATGCAAGAGTTGTCTTCCTGAGTTGTTCTTGACTTTGGCGTTCATCAATTATATTCTGGGGCTGCGTAGTAGTTTTGACCTTGGAGAAGCGTCACTACTCCATCGATAGTGTTTGGTCATTATTTCACCTGCTTGTATTGTCCAGTTAATAAAATACAATTAAAAAGGCACAAATGCGCTTAATGCACAGTCAATATTCCCTTTGTGTTTACAAATGACAACCGCATATCTAAAAAATTGTATAAACTTTATACAGGAAAAACAGGAGAGTTATTTTTACATGCACAAACTGAAGGGCATACATAGCTCTAACCTGCCTAAGGAGATAGGAATTTTTCTTGTCTAAATCTGCGCTGTGTGGCATACCTTTTCATTACTACTGCTCTCTCTTCCTTTTTCTCCTTTTAGCATGAGCTTGACAAGAAGATCTTGGGCATGTTTTTGACCAAAATGCATCAGCTTACTGAAAATACCACTGCCCTTGTGTTATTAGAAATTAGTGGAAGAACTCCGCAAATGGTTTTTGCTCACGTTTTCCGATTTCCTGAGCAGCTACATTAGAAAATATCCTCCACACCAGCAGGTTGAATGTTATCATAAACCGAACCTCAACTAAACGAACTGTACGAGAAACAACATCCAAGAAATCAGTTCGCTTGGTGACTCTAGAAGCGGCATATCAGCAGCAATACTGCACAACGGATTTTTACGTAACCTCACTTCACTCCGCCCCACATAATAGGAGACGATTTGCAGCCAGTATGCCTCCTTGATAACGCTGCACACTCTAATGTGAATTCCACGTAAAACCCCACCGTCATTGGACGGCAGTTATTCCACTGCTCATTCTTTTGCACTACAGTTCTTATTTCTGATGGCATGACTGCATATTGCTGTGTACGGTAACACGAGTTGGAGCCGCCTAGGCTCAGATAGTCGCTTGAATTACATGGTTATGTGACACTTCCTAATACTTAAGATAATTAAAGTGGTGGGTGAAGACATAAGCATGTGAACTGATGTTAAAATACACGTTTATCTGACGAAACGTCAAACTAAATGGAAGTTGCACGGAAATAAGTCCACTCAAGAAGTTTTGCACAGACCACCATAAGCGAGCCATTCTTTTTCACATTCTTGTGTGTTCCCAAGGCAAAAATGTGTCACCAATCGGATGAGATTTTGTAACGAGTTGCTGAAACTCGAAAAATCTGCTAGACTTACGTCCTTCCCTACTGGCTTCAAAATACTTCAGGAATTCTGTTCTATATCTTCGTCGATAAGCTGAGCGATGATTGTAGCGCACTTCCTTCAGGTGGCATTAAACAAACATTCGGTGGCCGTTTGGATGACCAGGAAGAAATTCAGCTTGTTTCTGAGATTCGGAATTACTGAGGTATTTCGCCAAGTAGGAAGATTGTCGAAGGACGTTGTGCTTTCTCGGGTCTTGTCTTATTTGTCTGGCATCTACTCTGACAACTTGGGGTACAATTTCGAGATGGCATGTGACCTCCCAAGCTCTGCAGAAAGACTCGGGTAGATCCAGCACAGCATCCGTAATGGACTTCTTGACGAAGTACGTATTGCAGGTTCATTATATGTCTTCCATACACACTAGGCTCCCCAAACGTGTAGGGTAGGGCTATCATAAATTTCAAGTCCCCTTTCCCTAATGGACTCATAAAGGGTGTTTCATTACTAGTTCATCTGGCTGGACTGTATAATCTGAAGAGTTTGAATATATAATAAGTGTTCCCTTTAAGTTTAGCGACCAAACCGCCCATCTGGTAACTGTTAGGAACTTCATGTAAGAAAAACAGGAGAGTTATTCCTACACGCATAAATTAAAGTTTGCATATGGTTCGAACGACTCGAAAAGTATCGACTTACTGAATATCCTACCTCGTACTAAACGTTGGAAACCGATGTTGGAATTTTCGGTTGGCTTGCCCTCGATTTCCTATTTTTTGGACAGCCCCACAATCAGCTCACCCGCCTACTAGTGACCTAAACGCTACTGCATGCGAAACCTGAAGCACAATAGCTAGTCTCCGATTTCTGGTCCGTCACAAATGCAGGGGAAATCTGGATAAACAACTAAATCTGAGAGATCGCTTCATCTGAAGGCAACATATCCTTAATAATGCTATGCAACAGGTTTCCGTAGAACTTTATCTTGCATGGATCCGTTTAATGGAAGACAGTTAACAGCCAATGAATCTCCTTGACAATGCTGCATACTTCAATGTGAGATATATGAGGTTTCACATGTGTTTGAAATCCGCCACTGTTGAATGACGGTTCTTCTCATGTTTGATTGCTTGAACCACAGCAAACACTATCAGTGTTATGAATCTGAATTGCTCGAGAAGATAACACCTGAAGAATGAGAAATGTTTGAATCTGTATATTCACTTGGATTAAATGTCCCTGTGAAAACTTACCTATTCGTGAAACCATTGAAGTAAGTTATTCTTGGTCGATGAGGTTGTGAACATAAACATAACTCCTAAAATGGATATTTGTATGAAGAAACGTTTGTTTTTGTAGACCAGTCAATCATACCGACTACTCGTAACTGAAACATCGAGTATTGAGCGGATTTGTAAGTAGGAGCAGCTTTAACCCAAAAGAATGTGTGCGTACTGTAAAGCGATATTCTCCCACTCTTTTCCTGACTTTAAGACACTTGATACCATGGTACAGTTTAATGTCCTCCCTTCCGTACTATTCAACACTAGTTTCTTTACAGTTGTCAGCTTGATGGTGCCTGGAAACCGGTTTCTCCCACATTAAATTTGTAACCTGAAAATAAAATGTTGTTTTACTTACTTATTTATTATCTTTGGCCTGTAAGTAATCGAAGGAGTGAATGGCGCAGCCTGCGAACCCCATTCGTTGCCGGTGACGCCTAAATCTAAGATTATCAAGACATCATCCACCACTGAGAATCATGTTTCTTCCAAGATAAAGCTAATCCTACCCGGTGGAAACTGTGAGCACGAATGTGTATTTTGTGTTAGTTATCCACATTGTATCAATGCTGTCGCATGTGGCTTGATTGTGTTTCAGAAATAAGCACTTATCATTAAGATCGCTACTCCTTCACAACACGCTATGCCGGAATCTACCGCGGCTCACATTCAAGGAGCATAACAAAAACTTAGACTGAGTGCCTCGTTTCTCAGCAACGACCATTTTAAAACACATCAGTCGCAACAGCAAACATGCTTTCTGGAAAGCCAAATTTTTCGTCATCAGTGTTCACTCTAAGGGTTAATTCTATACAACCACGTCTTTTCTTTGATCAAGGTATATCTGTAGGTTGACGGAAAACGAAATATGATATGATGTCTAAACAACGGAAAAATCCAGAAGATTCATTCAGTCTATTCGTGAAGGGGCTCAGCAGTAAATAAGGCTGGTCAAGATGCTTTCGAGGCAAACACCAGATGCTACAGAGACCAAATAATGACCCAGCGCGACCGGTGTAAAGACGTGATGTAAGGGCCTCCGTGCTTTATCACAGAAAAGCAGTATTTCGCGAACTGAACTAATTTATTGGATAGCCTGGAAATAAAAGCCATTAAGCTTCTTAAAGATACCTCTGACCTTACGGCTCATAACTTCCACTAGCCAGCAGGGATTAGCTACCTCAGTTATATGAGCAGCACCAGCTACAGTGAAACTATGAAACCGCAGCGGAGAAAGTCGAGCACCATGAAAAATCCGCTGAGCTTGAGTTCATCACCCACAAATTGTGCTTTCCTCGTGATGTACAAAGGGCGCTGAACGCTTTCTCTTGATCGTTAGACCTGTTTTCTGGGCGTTCAAGGCACTGGGGACAGATGTTCGAGGACCATCCCTTTGAAGACGTGCCTCTGGAGTTCAAAATGCGGTCGCCATATGAAGAACACTTCAGGTACTACCATAGAGATATAAATAAAGAAGAAATATACGCTCTATGTATACTGACGTCTTCTTGCTTGTCTCCATTCTGCTCGACAAAATACCCATCCACGACTCTCCACTGGGAGCTTTCAACTACCTATCCGACGAGTTTGCAACAGTTCTGTGGAGGAACGCACAACTGCCTGTCTGGTCACCTCTATCCCACCTCAACGGGACAACTGTATGGTAAGTCTAGCTGTTTTGACCAGCCGTTACAGCCCAGCTGACTGAATCTGCAGTAGAAAATGTTTCACTCACTTCTATGCCCAGAACTTGCCGCTAGTTTTTGGAATTCGGCACGGTTGCAGTAACAGTTGGTCGAAGGTGAGGTTGATAATTTACTATTTCCTTCACACATTTACTGCTCTACCCTTTTCGCTGGCTCCATTATCGTCTTCATCTACCTATTAACACGCGTAGTAACAACGTTCAACCTTTGAAAATGTTAACCCTTCAGAACACGTCAAGCACGGCTTCACCACAGTCAATGACCCCTCATTCTCAGTAATAACCAGCGCTGGAGCTAAGGGGTGTCAAAAGTGGCAAAGAAAGCTTTAAAGGGTGCCAACCCACTACAGATCAAATCCGAACGAACAGTTACGACTTTCAACGCCTCAAGCTAGCGAGGCCTCGAATTCTGACTCCACTGTAAACGTGTCTGTCCACAGTTAAGGGAACGGAGACGACCGCCACATCCAACACCTATCCCCACCCACTAGTGAAAACTGCAAAGCGGAAACGTCAAAAGGTAAGAGGGAGGCATTTGGCAAAACCCCATGGACATGGCGATGGCTGCTACGTATATGCTGCCACTTCGATTATAAGTGATGCAGCCTTTGAGGACAACTGCTGAGATAGGTGGGTGCACCGCCAATATGATAAACGAATGCCAAATCAGTACCACACTTTTATGACGTGCCACGCCTGTATGTGACTTCGGTCTGTCCACCAACCCTAGATTCTGCGCCTGCGACAGCCAATGGTGAATGAACGTGAAATATGGGTTATAGTGGAGGAGGAGACTCGAAGTATCCATGGAGACCCACCTGTAGCACCAGATAACGTAGGCATAGCTGACAGACCAAACTCTGTCATTCTATTTAGCCGTCCTGAACGTGGTAGCAGCCTTCTAGGGCGTCCGGGTACGTGTGACAGGTAGCAACACGACTCCCTGTGTGTCATGCCAGGTCTAGGCGCCTTTTAGGCTCGACTAGGGAGGCCGACAGGTTCTTTTCACTTTCATACACCCTAGCTATAAACAGATCAATGGCATTAGGGATGGACTGGATTGATCATGGATGGTGAGAAAGTTATTGTAGCGTCACACTTCCCCAGAATCAATAGCCTGGGGTTCGACGAGATTCAGCATTGATTCTGGCCTTGATAGTTTTATCGAACTTGTTGAGCTGAAGGCCCCCGGTCAAGCATCCTCGCCATTTAGCACGCTGTCGTGTTACGCTACACTGCTCGTAATCGACTCTAGCCACTTGGTTGGAACGGATCGTTATCTTGGCACGACCTAGCAAATATGCTACTCCATCCGACTACGCTATCATGTTCTTTCTTGGTCTCGTATTCGTGAGTATATAACAAGTACGAATGATTGGTGATTGGCCTCTGCGTCTGCCAACTTCGAACCGGGACAATTCCTAAATTATCTGGAGAAGCATGTGGTCCACAGAGCCCCACAACCGTGGTCATACCCAAAATATCTGAAGCCACAACCGGTACGTCAGGAGAAAAGTACACCCATGACGTCAGGCAGTGGGGGTGGTTATCGACCCAGAGGGGGTTAAATGGGGTTTCAGCGATGGTGGTCGGTGGGCTGCCACATCCTTCGGGCCTGATGACTGAGATCTCACACAAACTAATCGCCACCAACTTCAGACAATCGGAAGTTTTAACTGCTACAGATTTGGCATAAGGCCACGGTCACCGTGAGGAGGAATATATGCTGCCGTTAACGCACTGCTACAATAGCAAACAGCCGTTACTCCCAATGTTCAGGTTACCATTACCATACACCGAAACGCATAAAACCAGGCCGGCAACCCCGACCTAGCACCAACTGCACCAATCACCCCAGGGAAAAACCCACCTGAGCCAGTTTTATCGGACCTGACCGGTTAGCGAAACCCTCACCACATCCGGACTTGTGCTGTGACATCTCACATTGTGAGAAGTTCCTACGGGTGTCCTCACAACAAAGCGAGGGGACTCTGAGGTAAAATGTTGAAGTTCCCGTTCCTTTCTCCCCATCTCGTAATCCCACCCCATAACCCTGACGAAAGCCTAGTTATCGCCAGACATTAGAGGCACTTAAGTGAGAATAGATAACATGGCTGTCATCAGGAGAGGCATGGAACACAAAAACGGATGGGGGGTTGTAACATACGTGGGGGTTGCTTCAAAAAGTAACAAACTGCCAACAATGCATTAACAGAGCTCTCGGGCTTAATCCAGTGCCACTTCATGGTCAGATCAATTAAGTGTCTGGTCGGAGGAGTCTGTAGGCCTCCTAATAGCAATGTAGAAAGTGAACAAAAATTGCTCCATGTAGTGTCCACAATGCCGACCTTGAGATTGTGACCGCCTCCTAATACCTGGTCACTCCAACATCCCGACTTTCAGCTCACGGCAGGGCAGTCCGTTTCCTGGCCGGAAGTTAGACCGAAACCTGCCGAACACTACCCAAATGGCTGGGTTGCACGAAAAGATAAGGGGCGGTACCGACTGGAGGCCAGGCGGAAAATCATCTAGGCTTGATTATATGCCAAATAGTGACCATCTATTGGTTGAAAACATCTGTCGATAACTTCATAGGCAGTAGATAGGCGCTCCTTGCCGGCTGGCCAGCACTGAGCACTAGTTAGAGATATCAATAAAGTGGCGATTTCGGAAAGATTCCTCTTTGTGGTAACAGCAACTCCTACAAAATCGGTGCAACATCAGTATGCGTGGAGACAAGAGGTCGTTGCAGCCCAGTTTCGTCCGGAAGTTTGCGGTAAACCTCGAAAACATATGCAGATTCATGGCGAACGGAAAATCTACAAGCCAAGGAGCATGGGTCATCAAACGACAGAATGGAGAAAACCTCTCCGAACAGGAGATCGCCGAAATGTTAGCTACTACCTTTGACATGCAGCTCAGCATCCCATCACACCAGCACGTGTACCCACAGTCTTAACAGCCGCCAACGTTAAATGACGCAGCAGGGTTACTCATGGTGACCTGGCAATGCTTTGATTTAGACAGTCACCTTGGTTACACAACTGTGGATACTTTACCGATACTTCAGATCGTATAAATGAGTCCTTTCTGGTTAGCAAACCTATAAACTCAGGAATTTTTAAAAGAATAGAGGGTTGTATTACTAAATAACAAACTATGGAAATGGAATAACAACGTCAACTGGTTATAACGCAAACTTCGGACACTGCGCGGTTTCGTTCCCAGTAGTGGGACCTGTCTGTGTGAAGGGAGATAAAAATCCATACCAGTCTAATGAATTACAGTAAGTTGTAATAAGATTGTGCACATCAATAACTTGATATGTGAATTATTTAATACTTAATAACATTTCGTAAACTTTCATGAATTATCAGTTTGATGATCGTTTATTGATCTATTATGTTAGGATAATCTTTATTATCTAAATTTTAACACTCTGTATACGCTGAAAAGTGATATTTTCTCGTTTGTTTCATGACCAGCATGATCTTTTGCTGTTTTTAATAGAATTTAATGACATACCAACTGTAACATCCAGAGCTCGTAAAATCTTGTGGATTTTTCGATATATATCAGTGTGGTGCCTGTAAACTGGCTTTTGTCATATTAAGTTACTAATGTGAGAATAAAACATTCATTTACTCAGCAACGTTTCCTAAAACTCCTTAGATGAACTGAGGCTCTCATGGGAGTGGAAATGCCCCATCCTTTCCCCTTTCTTCAAAGGAGAAGACATGCAGAAGCCGAACCGTTTCCGACCCATAACACTTTAACCAGTAATATCAGAAGTTATAGAAAGTGTGATAGACAAGCACATCAGGGAATACATAGGAAAAAGCAAGTATTCGATTTCGTCCATCACGGCTTCCGAAAAGGTAGGTCCTGTGCCTAAAGCCTCCTGGCATCCACTGATCACTGTAAAGCGTGCTGGTACCTCAAGATCTCAATCTGCGCTATTGTTCGCCTATCTTTGACATGGTCTCACATGCCATCTAAACGCACAAAATAGCAACACTGGGTACCCACAACCAGGTGTTATTGTGGTCGCAGAATTAATTAGACGGTGGTGAGCTCCGGACGAAAGTCAACAGGGTTTATTCATTTTGGAGAGTATCATCGTGCGGTGTATCACAGGGAGCAATTCCGGACTCGTATTTGTCCCTACTGTTCATGGATGACCTCTCGCTATATATCAGGGATACTATTCTTCGTTACGCTGGTGATATCACGTTATGGAGAGCATCAGAGTGCTGAACATAACCAACTGCACGGGATGATGACCTTTAGACACTAAGTGGTGGGCAAAAAAATACGAATCGGCAACTGACTCGGATCCAATCCAAGTTTTTCCGTGTCTTTGATCCACAGAAAGTTTTCTTACTCTCTCTGTGGTTCACATCTTTCTCATGCTGAGGGGGAGACAAACCTGGGTTTAATGGTAACGGAGAAGCTGGACACTGGTCTGTACTATCCAGAAGATGCCTCAAAAGCATGCGCTGTACCATACTTTGGGCGTAGAGCTGTTTCTGGTACCCTAGGGGACCTGCATATCACCCCATTTTGAGGTCTCTAACGCCTTCGCTCCACTATACCTGAAAAGAAGCGTGAACCTTCTGGAGAATGTTAAAAGCTGAGCCACAAAGGGTATTGTAGAGAGGCATCAAAACCATACGAGGATAGGCCAAAAGACCTAGGCCTGTATTCTGCTAGTTACCGAAGATCGCGAGGTGATTTGGTAGCGGCTTACAAAACACTAGATGACACACATCACCCAAGCAGAGGGATACTACCAAGTGGCCACCATGGTAATCTTCGTGGGATTCCGAAGAGGCTTTCTCACCAAGGTCTAGACCTTTTGTGTGTTCACACTCCTTCCCCCTTCAAGTTTTCGGCCACTGGAATCCACTACTTTCAGAGGTAGCCTCTACTCCAACTATCGACAGTTTCCAGAAAAAGCTAGACAGTTGTGCAGTGACCCACGGTTTGCCCTCGTCCTGTTAGAATATGAACTGAAACGAAGAAACCAACTGCTGTCACACCACTCTAATACTGTTACCCCTACACTAATTCTCTTCTTACTCTACTCACTTGAGTTTTTTCTATCCCTCCTATTCGCTATGATTTAACCTCATTCACCTAATTTCTGCATGTCTTTGAACACCTCTCGTTTTACTTGGATGTGAGTTGGTCACTCCTTCATTTCACTTTTCTTCGTCTTCTACTCACATACATTTGTCTTCCTAAGTGATCTCTTCAATACCTCCAACTCTGTTTAACGAACAGTTCGAACAACTGTCTGGCGAGTCAACATGTGAAGAGCCCAACTCCACCACAGTGTCAGGAGAAGTAATCAACACTCAAACACCTGTTGAGTATACTAGAGTTGTAGTAGACAAGTGGCTGGATCTACTGCATCGAAATCCGCCAGACCTAGAACCGTTCTGCAAGTTCTAGAAGTGAGCACCAAGAAATAGACGAGTTTAGAAAAGTTCGTTAGACAGATATTGGACACTGGATTCTGAAATTATGAATTTAGCAAGAGACAAGCCGGTTTACAGGCATTACCAAACTGATAATGGTGAAGAAATTTACATTTGAATGGTCCCAGATGCTACAGAGGGGAGGACATAAGTCTCTGTCGTAATATCAAAACTGACTGCAACTTATAATACTGATAGATATTAGTTGACGGGATTGGATATATAGTGCATAATCAGTTGATTAGGAAGATCGCCAGGCGTTTTCGTTTGGTTAAAATATTACTTATACTGTATATTTAACAGCATAAATCTTGATTTTGTGTGCCGAGAAGTGTTGAAAGTGTGAAAAAAAAGTGAAATTTATGTGCTATTAACGCATGCACGCACATAATTATTTAGGATATATTTTGTTTTTGCTGCAGAATACCTGCATAATATGTGAATTTTAGGTTGAAGCGCCCATTTCAGGATAAACCAAATGTTATTAAACGGTACGAAGCCATCCAAAAGGTTGGTTGATGCTAACCCATTTAATAGGATTGAAGGTGAATGGAGTTTTAATACCAACTCTGCTGTTCGTAACACACTGGCTTATTCGGATGTCTCATTAATAAATTAATGTTACCAATAGGTGGTTTGATAATGTCTGTTAAATGAATAACACAAAAGGAGAGGTTGCTTAAGCAACCTAAAATTGTATGTTGAAGCCGGTGTATATTCATATAGACAACTGAGAATGCTGTAATGAAGAACACGTTGGTGACTGGTTGCTTCATCTTATACCAGCGGAAAATTATATATCCCCGTTATCCACTCGTACCTTATGTTAAAATTCAATTTTAGGCGGAAGGATACTGAACTTGGTGGTAAATGAGGAAGAGTAAGAAGAAATGGTCATTACAAACTTTGTAAAACTATCATTTATGCTATTCGCCAAAGTAAACAATTTTCTAAATGCTGCAGTTTTCTGAAATGACAGTCTTAATAAGTTCTTGAGGTGTGAAATGACGAAGTACTTGGAAGTACCGCGTTATATTATACCTATTTAAAAGACTCATAATCTGAGTTGCTAAGTATATATGTAAAGCATTCAGTTAGATAATTAGGACCAATTCTCCAAGGATGGAATCAGAACAGGTGTGTAGAAATAGGAAGCTTTATTACTACAATTACAATGAGGAACCTAATAATTACATAGAGTTTTCTAGATTGACAATCATTTCTTAATTTTATTGTTTCGTAATCATCCTCAAAGGTTGAGGTTGTAATAATTCAAATATAGATGTATTGCGCTCCATGAAAGGCTTAATATACAGTATTTCGCTTTCCAACAGGTGTCTTCGAATGGACTTCAGTGTACACAAATGACTGTGTTTTCCTTTAATGCATGAAACTACCAGCTCATTGTTCACGCGTCTAACACAGAAAGATTAGTGGCATTCCATGTATTTAAACTTATGGGAATGTAAATTAACACTAAAGAAAGCACCTATGGGATTCTCATTCTAATACCACTTGATCTATTACGCCTTTTCTGTTTGAAGGTACAAATATATATACCAAAGTCATATCGCAGTACCGCGTAACTGTCATTTCTCCGACTAACCTTAACTATATAGTGCGTATTAGCCTCCTAATGTGCAATTACCAGTTCATAAAAACCTGATTTCTTCTGTTACAGTGCCTTATCGAACTTTAAAAACGCTTCTTGGAATGCATTTCAACTGCTAAAATGCTTAAACATCATAACTCTGTAAAACACTGCTGTTACATCGTCAGACATCTTGCCTATAGCTGAAAACACTATCTTTAGGCCATTGTCACGCTAAACAGAATAACCGCTCCTTAGAACGCATCTTAAGACTAACTGACTGAGGCGAACGTGACCTAGGAGTGTGTCAGTACCTCACGCTATATGCCCTCTATCCAGTGCCTTAGTTGACATCCATGTAGTTCCAAACATCACTACAAAAGCACTTCCACTATAGCAATAATAATAATAATAACCATATTCCAAAAAATATGTATTTTACAGTGTGAAAGCCTCAGCATGTAATTTTTCAACAAAATAACTCCAGAATAATGTTTTCAAGCGGAATTATTATTACACTTGAATGATGTTAATAATAACAGTATTCAAGGCAACATTGTGAAGGAGCCAGTTGATTTTGGATTATCGCCCGGTCCATAATGAAGAAGCAACAAAAATGCAAGCTTAAGTTAGTAGCAACAGTTCACTCAGCCAGTACAAGAATAAGTAAATCAGGCTAAGTATCTGAGATAAAGAAATGTGATGCGCTTTAGCTCACTGAAAAGTTCCGTTCCATAAAGTGTGACATTTTTTCTCCGTTTTATTATTAGCTAGAGAAACGGCAAGTTGCTTGTACATTTTTCAGATGTGCAAGAGTACAAAATATGTTTAAAGGAAATATTTAAACGATCGAAACAAATTGAAAGGAAAAAATGTGATATAAATGTTTAGAGGAAACGTTTGGTATCCTAGGCCTCAGCAGGTTGCCGTTGTTTGCTGAGTTTCAGATCAAACACTGTCATACCACGATCACTGCTGCTAGAGGCAGTTTAAACTCACCGTTCTGTATTATTGGGTAGTCGCCAGCGAGAAGACAATTCTTTTTGATGACCTTCCCTTTAGAATTAACGATTCTCATCTCCCATCTTTTTATTCAGCCCAGCTTTTTCAATGGCGATTAGGAATCTTCGATCAAGATTGAATGTTGGGCCGTAAGAATCACACACTTTGATGACCTGGTGGTACCAAATAGTTGACACCGTGTATATCATTTGAAGTAGGTGCTACTTGCGTTCCATATCCCCAGTAGGAGGTTGGCAGACTCTCGCTACCAGGTACTTAGTATATGAATGTGAGGTGGCACAAGACCTGGTCTAGAAGCTCTGTAGGGTCAGCGTCAGTAGTATGGTCGCTTTTAAACTGGTTTCTCATGTACGCCCCAGCTTCTGATTACTCCTTTTACTTCCTATCTCTCCTGAGCGGAGGCATATAGTTAATGCTCGATTCCGTGTCACTAATGTGCAACGAAGACCAAGTTTGTAAGGATTGTGATTTGGGAAGAAGGTAGGAACAAAAGGATAGTATTTCCTCCATTTTGCCTTTGGGTCTTCACATATTACCGTGAAGTAGTTTAACGAGATTCTGAAAAAGCACCATTTCTGTGGAAACTGACTGTGGAGGATTGCTTGATAAAGTAAAAGGAGATACTGCTATCCGACAAGTTCCAGCAGAACCATGAGAGCGAGGATTTTTCCCAAGGCAGATTCTGCAGTCTTTGCTGAGTCAAAACAATCTGCTTGACTCTCTCCATATAAAGGTGTAGAAATTCTAATTTGAGCCCCTGGCATCTGAATTTGACGTCCGCTAATCGGGACGAATCTTTAATGAGCGTAGCAGAAGCATAAAGACTGTCCCTGTTAGTATTCAACACTACCTCATGTATCTCAACTACCGTAATCATCGCTGGATAGTATGAATGTATTTTCTTCTGGGGTCTCGTGGATGACTGTGGCTATCGGTTTATGCAGGAGTTGAAAGGAAGCCTTCGACCTCCGTTGCGGTACGCAGGGTCATCCTCATTGTTAGAACTGCTCTGGAAGGCGATCAAAGACCATTTCACAACCGGCAAAAGATAGCCCTTAGGTTGTAAAACGTCTGTGTGCGACATATGGCATTTTAAAAGTGCTTTCCAAACGTTTATCTTTTCTCACTTAGCCTGTCATTTCTAGCGGACCCAAAGAGATGTCAAGCAAACCAAAATATCAAGTTAATTATAGTTAACTAAAATAGACACAACGATACACGAATACGAAAAGTTATGCTTTATAATACGAAATAGTAATTCCAGTGTTATGGATAATAATTGGTTACCTGAATGACATCTCTTCGGTACTGTCCACCACAACTACAGTGTAAGTTCAGAAAGCGACAACTGTTAGCACTCGAGAGTTGACGTTGGTTGGCTGTATTGTCATGACATTTGGAAGTAGGATGAGAGGTCTTGTAAAATTCATGGACCATCAAATGGTGTCCATATCACACAGTAATTAACGGAGGCAGAACTCAGGATAGACAGAAGCACCCTATATTTCCAGGTTTTTAAAAAAGTTGAATTACGGTGATGTCACCACAACAAAAATTCCAACATTCAAGTTGTGCAAATGAGCAACATTCGTTTTTACAAGCATTAGAAAGAATGTACAAAATGAGTAAACAAATGATGAAAAGGAAACACCATTTTTATTTTAAATGATTTATAAATATTGATATAATATTGATTCATTACGTCCTAATCTCATTTACAATATAATCGACTATTGACGAAGTTACACTCAAAGGTAGCATCACTTTTGGCTACAATAGGGTCACATGTGTGACAGTCATTACCATGACCGCCGTATTTTTCCAAGAGCGTCCCGATTCCGTGACATTTTCTGTCAGCAGCTTTTACGGGCTGACTGGGACTGTTTTGGATATACCAGCAAGTTACCACTTCAGTCGTTGAGGACAGGCCTGTACAAAGTGTTGCGCAAGTTAGGGATTTGACTATTTTGTAGTACTCACTTCTTTGAAGGTTGGCTTATGCTTGGCTTAGATGACGAACTAGGGTTTCTGTACCTAGTTCACACCTCTTATATATGGCTCTAGGTTCTAGTACCAAGGTGCTTCTCACTGACTTTGGTGGTTTTCCATAAGAGAGCTTTTCGGGGCCAAATTTTAGCAAAATTAACGGGTAATCCCTGCGCACGTCCATAAATAGGTAAGAAGAACAAGGAAGGAGCAAACAATAGAGCGAATAAGAGTGTAAAGCTGAGGAACAGGTTATCCGCCTTGACTAAAGTTGTCTGATTGTAAGACCATGATAAATTCAAACAACCATTCACAGTCCTAGACACAAGAGTTAGACATACAACAAAGATAGTTGTTCATAGGCGGGTATAAATCATATATATGATACATCGTTACAGCATACCAAGAGGGATGAACTAGCTAACGAGGTGGTCACAAACAAGTAGTGCACTGTAACACGACAGCGTGGAAAGTAACCCGGATGCTTGGTAGAGTACCCTTAGTCTAACGAGTCAGCTTAATCCATAAAGATCAGCATTGGTTGTGAATATAGCCATATCTCAGGTGATTGAATTTAGAGGTTTATTTGCTACTAAAACTCACTATGAGAAACATTTGGCGATGCTGGTTGGAAGTAAAACCCTATGGCTACTGGTTGTTCGAACCTACCCTAGGGTGTCACTGTAAACTACAATGCAATGAATGACCTGGAGAGTCAACCTCGACTCTTGCGTTTCGTCTCACGCTCACTGCACCTAGAATGAAAAGCAGAAACGTTTAGTGCCTTGACAAAATCTTACAAAACTGAAAATGACAAAAACGTGTGTTATATGGGGGGAATCATCGAAGAAGAAAATGACACCGATTTCAAAAACAGTTGCTGCCGGTGCGAATCAATGATACCATGACGATAAAAAGCATTAAAAAAATTACGGTTATCAGCAAAATGGGTGCCCCGAGGAAAAACAGAAAAGGCCCATTTTCAGGTACATTACCCAGTGGGGCATGTTATGAAATGCACCGATGCCTGGTGGTTTAGGCTGAACATGCTCTTCGTTGTGCTGCGGATTGTGTCACCAATATCGATAGGTGGGTCTTCAAGGTGTTCGAATATCTGGATGTTTCCTTCCGACTGGCTATTGTTGGAGGGAATGACATCACCTAGGGAAGCGTCGATGCTGACATTCTACGTTCGTTTTGATCAATAGCCTGAAGCTTTCTGCGTCGGTTCGTGTCTATTAATTGCCCGTCATAAGTTAATCAAAGAAGTTGACGAATCAAATCGGAGCGCACAAAAGCATGTGATTTTCACTGCAAAACGGGGCGAACGAAGGTGTCAGTTGAACAGGAGCAGACGCAAATGAAGTCGCTGCGTATGTCGGCCCAGTGGCGCAAAACACTTTGTCGAAGACTGATGTGAAACTTTGAGACTAGGAAACTTCGTGTGGTATTCGGATAGTAGTTCCGTAAATGAGTCCTACAGAATTTTTCCCCCAAGATCTGTTTTCAGTATGTTCCGGACATATAGTATAACCAGAGTCAATGTTTCGATCTACCGAGGTGTGTATGTGACTGAAAAGGGCACTTTTAAGATGTCTTTGCCAGTAGATGAAAGGTTGTTTTCCAAAATAACCAATAAGCTTGACAGTGACCATGATCCCTGGTTTAGACACTCTCTGCTGTGTATTGAAGACATTGGACCGAAATCTTTGGGAGGCCTTTGGGCTTGTTTGACGAGGAGATATGTCACATGAAATTGGGTTTTTACTATAATATGCTTTATGCAGTTGCAGTTTGAGTGTTTTCAACGGTAATTCATGCTTCGCTCCAGAATTTTTTTGAGCATGAGTCAATTAAACCTTTGGTGAGGTTTACCTGATATGAATATGGACAATAAATTGTTTCCGAAACGTTATCCAGTAAGTAATACTGTTCCACTGTATGAAATTTCTAATAAACAAACTAAAATGGAATTTATTAAAGGTGTAAAACTTGGGCACTGTGGTAGAATTTAGTTCCATATCAGATTTGTTTATTTGATTTATAACACTCAGTGACTTAGTATTATTTACTTGATGAAGTTTCGAGCAAAGTTATTGCTCATAATCGCATCAATGTGATTATGAGCTGTATATATATATATATATATATATGGATAATAGTAGGGTAAAAGTACATGCAACATAGTGTTACCTTGAGTGAAGTCCTGAGGCGCTATAAGATCTAGGTCTCTTGTGCGCAAAACTGACCGAACAAGTATTCTGACACCTTCAGAAACTAAAAATAAGAAGAAAACTTATAACCATTGGTCAGGTGAGTTGATAATAATTAGATATCATAAACAATAAACTTAGTGAAGAGGAGTGTCAAGTACATATAACTTACGAAAATGAGGAAAATATCATTTCCTTTACTCATTTAAATTTCCTTGTGAAATGTAGTTTTCAAATATTACATACTAATGAATGTACAGTTTGAGAATAAACTTGCTGAAAAGAGTCTTTTTCGCTTAATTTCTCGTTTTTGATGTCAAAATGGGAGTTATGAATTTAGTAATTAGATTTGTTTTCAGGCATGAAAGTCATATTGGGAGAAAATGATGTGTTGTCACCTCTCTACTACCGCTTCAATTGGACGTAATTTACGCTATTTACAGGCATGAAGAAAGCTGAGAATTCACCGTATAACTGACCCAACTCACTTAAGCATATGATCTGTTTAGTAGAAATATGTTTCTTGAGATCCTATATTTAGTTACGAAAAGGATTTAACTGTTGTAGTTCTTCTGTCTAGTCTAAATTAGGAGAAGCGATTGGTGATCTGTCTGTCAGACGAAACAATTCACCATGCAATATATTTCCATAAACAACATCAAAATGTACTTCCTAAATCATATTTGAGTGACTGCCTCAAGATATTTTGCATGAAGTATGAAGTATGAATTCAGCTTTTGTACACCCCACATGAACCAGGTGGTATGAATGGTGCTCAAAGTAGTGTCAAGTTGACCCCAGATCCATTGTTTGTTCACTCTTTTGGAGACATGTTGCTTTCGAGATACTGAATAGTATGAAATCAGAGTTTTCATTGCACTTCATAAGGAGGACTTGGTTTGAACCTCCCAAAGAAGGTTTATTGTTACTGATGACGATGCTTAAGTCTAGCTTGGTTTGTTTCATGGTCTTTTGAGTACTTTGCATAAAAATGATATTTAAAATAGTAAAATCACACAAAATTTAGAAATATTTTGTCAATGAGTGATAGATGTTTTGGAATTTTTGTGTGGTAACTTTCGTCAATAACATAATTGCTAACTTCATGTGCATGATCATTCTGTTTGCCCACGGTCATGATGGACAAAATTAAGGAAGAAATTGTAAATTATGTCATTCTAAGCTTGTTCCACAAGAGCTATTTAAATAAGTGAATAGTTGAGAAAGCATCATTAAAAACTTATCTTGGACAATATCAGGAGTTAGTTGTTCGATTCTCGTTGAAATTTAGGAATTTTTCGTGACATTTAACACTGAAAAACTGATATTTGGCACATAAACCTTTATGATAGAATGTCAAGCTTCCAAAAAGTGTCTACAGGATTGGAGACGAGATGAGTGAACAATTCTTTCAGCTGTAACACAATGCCGAAAAGAAAGAGGACGGAACAAGACACATACTGTTAACTTTTTCATGGAAGCTAGATGGAAGTTCGAGTGATTACAGAGATATCCAGTTACAGAATCCAGAATGGATTTTTAACTAATTGATATACTCGATAAAATCCTCAGCTTTAACGTGCAGTATTCCTTTCAAACAGTGATTCTGTTGTTCGATAACAAGTTTATTACTAGGATAATACCAAATAGCAGAAAGAAACCTAGCAAATAGTTGGCATCAGATCATAGAAATAGCTTCACAGTATCATTCAGAGTAAAGTAAAACAGCAATCTGAGGTGAGTCAGACAAACTTGATGCAAATACTTAAGGGTTGTAGAGACAACAGCAAAATATAGCAATACAAACAATGGACGAAAAATAAGTAGAAGCAAGGTAGGGAATTCAGTATTAGAAGACCTAGATATGAAGACATATTAGGCAGTTAGGTTGCATACAAAATAAGAAACGTAAAAATTGTAAACGACTGTTTTGTCAGGTGCAAAAAAGAAAATTCTCAAATATACTCTGCGCTAGAATTTTCAAATTGCTCTCCATAAGGCCACAACGAACAAAATTAAGTAAACCCAGTTTTCAAAATGAAATTATATATTCTGTTTGTGAAAGAAGTCTGGCTAAAATGTTTTCAGTAGAAAAATATGCAAGTAAAATTGGTTACTAACCTTAAATTTTATGTTTTATTTAGTTTGTTGAATATAAGATGCAACGAAGCAAGCGGAAACTAAAACAGGATAACCGATATACTAGTATTGAGATGTCAGACAACCAAAATAATGAAAACCACTTTGGTGTGCAATAAGATTTTCTTGATCCTCGTAAGAAGCCGTTAATCACTGAAGCCTTCCGCAACTAATCACTTTGCTTCAAAGTGCCCGGAAAAGGCACGTGAACATGTGTTTCGATGCCAGAATGGTTGAAGAAACAGAATCAGTAGAGTGCACTGGAAATAGTTAAGGCCACTGTAAATGTATGTAAAACGTTGTATGTTGTAGATATTTTGACGTTGCGACACACCTTCAGTTACGTTACCGCCTTTTCCATTCACTAAGAAACTGTGCCACAATTAAGGCTGTTGTTCAAGTCCTCACTCTCATACACATGTATAACTCAGGTTATATCATAACCAAAATATTTGGCTGTTCAGTAATGGTAGACTAGACTCAACGCTCCTGTATTTTCCGTCACTTCCTGGAAGCAAGCTTTCTGGAAACAGACAGATCGTCATTAACTTATAATTGTGCATTGGTTACACTTTTGTGAGTCTCTCTGCAGAAAGGTAAGTAATGGTTGTATCATTGTGATTTAAGCGTGGTTACATAAGTATAGTCTCAGCTTGACTTGGATGATATATTTTTTCTGTTTAGGACTCTTTTGATCAACAGACCCCAAAAACACGACAGCAACGACAAAGTCAGAAGGTGAAGGGTATGAAGTTTGTAAAATTGTATTTCTTAAGGTTGCCATAATTTCCCATACTAATAGGGAAAAAATACTTTTCAGTGTACACGTAGTGATAATGTAATAAATAATAGTAGGAATATTTCAGTATAAGTCAGGTAGGAAACTGCTTCCCGAATGTGATGAAATGGGGTGCTGTAGGGATGCCCACTATCAGCAATGCTGTTCAAATTCATTAAAGATGCAATAGTGGACATAATTCCACTTATCTCTGACTTCACAGGGATCGATCTACTCCGCGGAGGGCATGTGCCTGACTTGGTCACAAAGCTGGTATTTTGTTGCTAGGTGGAGACCCAAACAAACGAAGGGTATTCTGAACGTGCTGGGGAAAAATCTGGGCATATTTGGGTTGCGTTTCGCACTTGTCAAATGTAAGATCATGCTTTGATACTGGCCTGCATCTACTTTCGATATGAAGATAGGGGGTGAAGTGGTAGGATGCGTTGACTACTTCAGCTATCTGCAGCAGTCAAATCGTGAATTCGGATACAGAAGGCTCGTTCGGCACTCGTCAACTTATGTCATCTCCGGGGCCGACTAGATATCCCATTAACTCTTAGAGGGCGAATACACTGCACTGTAGTCTGCCCTGTCCTATTATAGGGCTACAAAATATAGACACTGAAAGTAGGAGTTATGAAGAGATTGCAGATTTTCGACCACAGTTGTCTTTGTACCATTGCCTACGTATTATGGAGTCACCATGTAGGCAATGTTGATTAACCAGACAAGGAAAGTGAGTCAGTCGCTGAGGTTGTGAAACATCATTTACTGAGGTGGCTTGCACATGTGCCGCTCATGTCGAGTCAATGCCTACCTCAACGTGCAATGCTGGGAGAAGCTGGATCAGGTTGGAAGGAAATTTAGAGTGGACAAATCAAGAATCAGCACCGGTCCCGACGTCTCTGACTGTTGGACTGAGCTGTGTAGAGAGGTGTAAACTACATGGATGGGGTCCTAGAGACAACAGGAATCAGTGGTTGGAGACTCTTGGTGAGACGGCTGGAAATAGGTCACAACGGCTCAGATGTATTCATTCTCTGACTCCAAAGTTTCGACTAACCTTCGTTTTTGAATTCATTCTCCTCCCATATACCTTTTTCTACTCTGATATCAGTCTTTTTCCCTCTACATTTTTGTGTGCTACTGTGAAGTGTAGTGGCTTGAACCGATACATTTGTGTGCGAGGTCCTACGTTGATTTCGTCTGTATGTCTTTAATGAAATTGGCGAATTTATGAACCTAATTCGGACCAACGCATATCAATTATACCAACCCATTAAATTTGCCTTCAACTACTTCACTTAAATTACATGAAAGTAATAGACTATAAATCAGGTCCCTTTCTTTTACTCCTAACATCATTGTGTGTATCCACTGTCTCCATGTTAATACAACAAAATGTGAGTTCAGTTTTGATAGCTGAAACACAGACAAATCTGTTGGTAAACAAAGAAATATGAGTGTCTAGTGAATACGAGAAAATGTAATTTCGATTCATGATGACTGTATTTACCAACACGTGAAACTAAATTTGCAAAATAACGACTTAGATTTTCCAATAATATCTACTTTTGAGATCTTACAATACACGCAGTAACACGTAAAAGATTACTATCTTTCCTAAAAGTGTAGTACTCAACTGTACTGAAATTTATAATCATGGAGTAAGTTGATTGGTCACTGAAGAGTAACCGATTTCATATTGTTTAGTTTAAGTTCTGATAGAATTCTATCGATCATTTTGTAATATGATAATCAGGCTAGGAGACTCAGTATCGCAGTGCATCAGTCAGAGCGCGCTGTGATACTGAGTTCCTCAACCTGGAAACTATTTTAAAAAAATGATCAACAGAATTTGATCAACACTAAGGACTAGAGAATATAAAGTTGGTTAGGCTCCAGAGACAAACTTCGAGAGGTGGTTCATGAAGTTTCGATGAGAAGTCGTGACGAATAGAGTCAGCCAAGTCGAACATGAGGACAGTTACTCAACGACGACATTGGATATAGGTCACGCTATATCGTGAACTGACAAAAGTAGGAAGTATGGACCTAGTGGCTCGATGGTAACGTGCTGCCCACAGAAGCTGAAGGTCCTACGTCAGATCCTTGGTGGGGCGGGGTGATGGGTGCGTACTGCTGAGGAGTTCCATATAGAACGAAACATCAGTTCAGTACTCCCAGGTTTTCGTCGTCACTCAAGCTGATGTCAGTCCATGATGAATTCCAACCTAAAACCATTGGAATTATTGGGATTACACATAGAGTGAATATAAAGGGTCGAGAACTTGTTTTAATGATAGTTTCTTAAAAACATTGAGGTAAAAGCCACTAAATCCATAAGGAATATTCAACTCCACTTTTAATATATGGTATTGACACTGAAGCTTCAGTAATATTTCTTCATTATGACTTGATTCCTAAGACAATAGTGGTAACTAGTTCTAGTTTTAAGGCCCATAATGACTGCAATAGCAAAATTTACAGATGCTAGTTTACCAGTAAGTAGTAGAAACTTGTCTCATGAGGTTTTCTAGATCAGCAGTGGTGAAAAGTGGCAGTGAGCAATGCGGCCTCCCACAAAACCCTTGAAAGACAATGAGAAAAATAGTTCACATGAGTTTAAGACTGGACTATAACTAGTCAGTAAGAAAATGTAGTGAAATGTTTAGAAGAACTCTTCAAAATGAAAACTCGTGATCGTGTTTCGATCGAGAAAAAGTGTTTGTTGCGTTCCAAACCCCGATGCAACTGAACTTCAGAGACGTCTCTTCGACTATCCTAAAACCAATTGAAAAATCATACTTTTCATAGGGTATTCAACTTACAAGAAAGGAGGCGTGTTGCCTCCAGATAGTTGAGTTATTTTTTAAAGTCAACTCGAGTAATGAACTTCAATGTATGTTCTAATTAAAAGGAAGGCGAAAAAAACAAGTGTCCAATGTGCGAAAGAAATCTCAGGTCACTGACACAGATGATACTTCGCTAAACTGAACTAATGGTTTTAATGGTTTTCAAGTATGCCTGTATGCTGAAAACACTTTCTCAAGGTTCTGGGAAGGGATTTTACACAGCATCACAATGCACTAAAACATGTGTACTGATTTTGGAGTTCGCTTTCAATTATACCAGCTTGAGATATGCCGCTATCAGTCTTTCATGAATATTAAAAAGTTAATAATGAGATATTGAGTATTACTAACCAGTAGCGATAGGTATTGAGTAAAATACTTTCGTAATCTAACCCAGCACCTGCATTCTGCATATCTGGCATTTAGTTGAGCAAATACGTGGAAGTGCGAACGGTGCTGATTTAACACATTTGATTGTCAAGCGACTGGTTTACAGCCCCAAATTACACTTTGAATTGGTGAATTCACTCAAAAAACTTGAGAATGATATTAGATCAATTGAATTTAAACAGGTTTCCACCCAATAGGACAACACATACTGAACTCCACTGAATATTTAAAAAATCGATAAGCTCGATAAAGAATCTAAGTTCGCTTCAACGATATAGAGAGATAAAATATTTCAGTTTCAGTGCTTATCTATTCAAAGTTTATAGCTGCACAAACTTTCGTCTGCTTACGGTCACTGAAAAATTAAGAATATATGCTTATTGAAGCAACAGTAATAGTACTATTTGTATTGGAAATGTGAGGGATAACAAAAGAGGACTATGTGCTATAATCGAAGTAAAGTGACTTACTAAACAGTTGCTCTCACTGGAATATAAAGCCAACATTAACTACTTGTGACTAGTGTATAACGAAATGTGTAACGTTTCATCCTGCACAGTGAACTGCTGACGGATAAGTAGATGTTTAAAATGTATCGATCAGAAATACTTCAGAACGTTTCTTGAGGTAATAACTTTCTGTAAAAGGAACAATTAGCTTAATGTAGTCATTACTTAGCCGTCGCAAAATTGCTCCAGTTGTAAAGTCCAAGAAGTTATCAGAGACACTGATAAGTAACGAGTATAATTCCATATTCAGAAGTGCTTTAAGTAAAACGAATGGTTTAATTTAGATCAATGAGTCCCCCTAGGAAGATTTATTTCCAGTGTTGAACTATGCCTTAAACGAGGAAAGGAACAAAATAGGTTAAATTTAGCCATTACAATAATGAATAGATTTTTAACAGAGTAAATAATTCATATACGTTAGTTGAATATACAATGCTCAGGTCAACTTTCTTAAATCGTAAGCTTTAGACTCAGATAAGAAATAAACAGCTAGATAATGAGTAGATGCCTACTTATTTTATCATTCAAAGTTTGTTTTCGCTTTCAACATTCTAGACAAAAATGAAAAATACTGCTGTAGCTCAAAAGCCCAAGTTATACACACCAACATATTATGCGCAAAACAATCCTTATCTGAAAACTAATGACTCTCACCGTTGACAAATATCTTAAATAAACATCTCTACAAACTAAAAACACTAGATATCTTTAAGAAGTGAGTTCTGAAGCCTAATGGTTGAACATCTAAGAACAAACATCAAAGTTTCAAGGACATAGAAACAATTACCATTAATACCTTAATATCGTCCACACAGGAGTTCTAATTAATCAGAAACTATAATCACATGAGTTATTCTGTGAACAAGGCGATGATTTCAGATGGATTTTCTTTTCTGACTACACATATCACCTCATTAGTTAGCAACTAATGAATAAAATGTATAAAATTTCATTAATTAGACTACTAGAATAAGATTCCTTTTAAAGAATTCTAGGTCATAATGACCTTCTTAAGAAATGAAAGTGTAGTCAGCCGACAGGAGAAACAACAAAAAACCATAATCATAATCAAAATGCTTTATTAATAGGCTAATTAGTTAATTTATACCTACTACAGCTGTCTACTGTTACTGTTATTATCATCGTATCAACTGCATAGATTACGCAAACAAGGTCTTTAAACTTAATTAGTTAATACGAACAGAATTAATAGTACTAGTACAATCAAAGAAGTTTACGCAAATTTCTTTTTGTTTTCCAAGAAAACTTGTAACTCAAAGTGCTGTATGCAAATAAAGTGCAGGAAAGAGATAGACAGTAGGATATTGAACATCCCTACTAAGCTCATACACAATATTCCTTTTAAACGTTCGATTTACGACAAAATATAGAGTTTTACAAAACAAATCAACTTCAAAGTACTCAAGTGATTCTTGAGCATCTTCACCACTGAACCAGTGAGTTAATCTTTAACACAAGGTCATCAAAAAATTTGTTATAGAATGAATTAGAAAACTGATATTAATAACAAAAGATGATTTCGTAATAATTTACATAGGAACTGAAGAGGTAACGAAAGTGCGATACGAAAACCGGAATTACTAATAAGGCTATCTGAGATAGCCGTGGTTTGGTAGTTATTACCAATTGCACAGTAAGGGAAAGATGAAAATAATTGACGTTGATAAAAGAAAAGAAGTCATAGAAATATTACGACCCAAGTGAGAAGTGAGATTGGAGGTACCTCTTTTGAGCTCAGAAATACGTCATGAACAGATGAACTGCAAAGGATTCTGCTACGTTCAGGTAGTGAGTTCTCACGCACTTCAAAATATTTGAATTTGTTCCGTAAATGAATTTGAATAAATATTCTGGTGAAGCAGAGTACGTAGATGTTCTACCCGGATGCATTTCCGGAAGCTAACATGCATCGTTATCCAGAGGAGAGTACCAATGAATTCATATTACTCTATATACTACAGGAGGTCAGTCACGGCCTGAATAGCTAGGTGGTGACGTCTCTGAATTCAGTCCTGGCTAACAAGGTTTCGAATCTCAGGGGCGACATGAGTTCCCTGAGGTTGCAGATACGCCTTGCGGACGACTGCCAACAACCATGAAACCTAGATCCAAGGCTTCCTGCAATGGTGAGCCCCTTAGCTTGATGGCCACATTCCAAAATGATCAGTAACATTTAGTCAGCACTCAGGACTAGAAAACATGAGACTGGTTGCTCTCCAGTGATCAGTCGAAGCATCTAATCTAGTTCTACAGGAAGTGAATCGCATCCAGAATAGCTGAATGCAACATTGGTTGATGTGGGTTTGAATCTCATAGAGAACATCAGCTCCTTCGGGTTGTATATACGCCTTTCCGACGAGTGCGAACAGGTAAGAAAACCCAGGTTCGGGGCTTCTTATCGGTTGCATACAACCAACTTACTTAAAAACCTTTCTTAATCAACAAATAGCATTTAATGTCAAACTAATGGTAGTAAATTAAATTAGTAACATATTTTTCCTACTTGATGAAGCAAAACATGATGAATACTATAGAAATTCGATAAATGTTGAAAATGTAAAAGCAAGAACTTTTTAGGAAACAGCATTTTTAAAAACTATGAACTTAGAAGACCGACTGTACAAAAAATGAGGTTCGTATATAGCATAAGCTTGAATTCATGGAAACATATGTCAAGTGGTGAATGATGAAGCACTTCTGAAATAGAAGCATCAATAGGTAAACACACCTAACTAGTAAATGGAAGGAGGTACAAAAACGTAGGTGGCTTCACATCACTTTGAATCATCCTACCCAAATGTACTGCAGCACTAACACTCGGACCTTGCAGACTGTATTAAGTGAAAGATTTTAATGTACAGCGCTAATCAAGACGTGATACCACACTAACAATTAGAGGACAAAAAGTATTCAGTAAAGAGTCACTATTTTCAGTAATGTCATTCTCATGTTGTACAATCTCATATGAACAGAAAAGGAATGTTTTATAAAGTAATTTTGAACGAAATTCAGTTTTGTTTATTAATCGGGACATAGGAAAATGAATTACTTAATGTCCAAAACGGCAATGAAAAAAAACTATGAGAATAAAAGTTACTGATTTGAATGATGAAATATACTCAAAGGGACTAATGAATCCAATGAGAAATCAAAATCATAAAGGTGGAAGAATATGATGCATAGAAGGAAGAAACATGCTAGCAAGCTAATGAAAGAAAAGGTTTCGGGGATAAAATGTTCTTGCAGGTCACATCCATTGTAAACTGAGTGACTGGAGAAACTTCTTTCAAATGCAAAGTTCAGGCTTCAAAATATGAATTGTTATAAATCTTACATTTTGAAAGGTTTCAAGCGTACACCTTTCTGACAAAAAAACAGACAAAACCAAGTTAGAACCAGGCGCACAAGCGCGTCGGCTCATATTGCCATACTTCATATGAGGATAGAAAAAGAGTGATATCAAAGTAGACAAAGTCAAGTGAGAAAATAAACAATTAGAATATTCAAACCTCGGAAGACATCAAAGAGTGAATACATTTTCAACATCGTCATGTCATCAAGAGTCCTCAACCATTGACTTCTTTCTCAGGGACCCCAAGCTAAGCATTCCACATCTCTCCACACGGCTCAGACCAATAGTCAGAGACTTCATCGACTGATACCGTGACTTGCTGTATGCACCATGAACCCTCTTCCAATATAATTCAACTTCCCCTATCATGGCACGTCAAAGTAGGCAGTGGTTCGGGATGGGCAGCTCATGTGCAAGCCTTGGTTGTGTTGTGTTCCCTAAGCTGTATGGTTCAATCGTGAAGCTTTCACAGTCTTTCTAGACAACATCATTAGCAATAACTTCAATATGTCCAAGCCGCCTCAGTAGATGACAGTTTACAACCTCATAAGTCGACTTGCATACCTTGCTCACTACCCTTCGTCCGACACCGAAAGCGTTATTTGCATTTGCATTTTACAATGTGGTCAGAGACGATCAAATGTTGTAAGAAATAGCTACGTCACCTACTTTTCGTTCTATTTTGTGGAACCAGGTTTGTATACGTTCGAAAACTCGTTGAGAAAACGAACGATGAGTTCGGCTAAAATATCTTACTGCATAGGAGTAGATGAACTGATAAACGCAAATGGAAGCAACCAAAGGAGATACCGTATTCTTTTCACTTGAGTGAAACATTGGGCAAGTACATAAAGTCAGCCTGAATTTGGTAGCATAGAAGGTCTTCCTCAATGAGCACGCCCAACGGTCCCTCGATATTTATGTTAATACCTTTCCACTGAAACGTCGATTTAAGAAAAATGGCACCTTATAGACGGAACAAGTAACGTGATTATATGGTTACAGTTTTACAGTTTCGTAATTAAACAATTAAGATGTTGGTTTTTATTTAATCAATATACTTTTGAGTAAATTAAGTTCAACTTCTTTGGGTATCAGGTATATAGATAATAAGAATTCCACTCCACTGAGAGTGAATCAAATTTCGCTTGGGTTCTAAAATTATCAAACTATGAAAATCCATAAATTATACTCTAAACATTGAAAGAAATTTATAACAGTTCTGATGCCATTTTCTGATAACATATTATTAATTACAATTAGACCCATGGGATACAAATGAAAATAGGGCTTCAATAGCAAGTCTCCATTGCACTCTGTTCTCTGCAGTCTTTTCAACATGGCTCCACGACTGCTGACAAGCTTTCATTTCTTCCTCACATGATCTCCTCCATGTCACCCTCGGACGTCCAACTCGTCCTTCCCATGAGGATTCCACTCGACGGCCTGGTCTGGCGCGTGATGTCCCCGAATGGTCTTCTCACTGTATGCTCAATCCATCTCCACTTTCTTCTGCATATTTGTTAGGTTCTCGACTGGTCGGCTCGTTGCCATCCAGAGTTCCTTGTTGCTTATTCTTACTATTCTGGCCATCTGATCTTCAGTGTCGAGAGTAGACGGCAGCTGTTGATGAATATCTGTAGTTTGCTAGAAATGCTTTTCGTAACGCCCAAAGTATCTCAACCGTCACATAGAAGCACTGACTCGACGTTAGTGTTGAAAATCCGGATCTTGTTGTTTATGTTAAGTGGAATGCAGTAGATCTCCACACTGATTTCAGGTCAATAAAGGCCTGTCTCGCTGTCTTTCCGATCCTGGCTTTGACGTTCTCATCTGTGCCGCCGCCTGTAGTTGAAATGATGCTGCATTGCCTAGGTAAATGAAAGAGACAATTTCCTTCAGGCTTCTCCCGTTGATGGTGATTGGTGCTTGTTGTTGGTTGGGTATCCTCATCACCTCTGTCTTCTCTACGTCCACTTGAAGTCCTGTCTTCGCTACCTCGCCTCTTCTGCCAACTTGTTAGTTTTCGTCTGTAGATCTTCGAGTTTGTGCGACAAGGCATTAGACATAAATCACCATCGGCGGCGAAATGCAAATCTTCTGGGGTCTTTTCATTGGTCCGGCGTATGCCCCTCTTCTCGCTCCTCACTGTCTCTTGCATGATCCAATCCAGTTCAGTGGACCACAATCAGGAAGATCATCGGTGATAGTAAGTGACAACCATGTCTTACTCCTGCCTTCACTTCAAAGGCATCAGTGAGATTTTCAATGTGAATCACTTGTCATGTAGTATCATACAGCATATAGCTGCTGATGAATGAGGTTGATAAAGGTTTGTGGCACTGAAACCGTAGTGTTGAAGCAGATGCAAAATTATCTCTCGGTTGCCGCAGCCGAATGCCTTTTCAAAGTCTATGAAGTTGAGGTAAGGTAGAGAGTTGACTGCCATTCCATGTTCTGTTCTATGATGATGATATGTAGCGTTTGAATCTTTATATTTAAAAAGGGCATATTAGAATCAAGTTCTCTCTCCCTATCTTTCTCGTGGGAACTTCACTTCAGGTTGATAGTGTTAAAGACATAGGACATGGTCGAAATTACCTGTATCGTTAGAGCTGATGAAGGTATCACCTACGTATTTTTATGGTTAGAATTGGCCAATGATCCTACTCAAGTATGTTTTCTAACCTGACATAAAGTCTGCAAACAAAAGGCTTGACTGTGCACCCATATCTATGTTACATTTATGGCCGTATATTTCACTATCAAAAGAAGATTTGTCGTTCAAGATGCATCACAGCATTAGCTACTTCAGATAGTGTGTAGGTATTTCAGCAGTGAATCCATTCTGATCAACATAGTGACATACGTGACATATCGTTGCAGACAATAAGATGCTTGTAAATTATGAGGAGATTTGTAAGTCATAGTCAGCTAAGTAATGTTCGCTGTTTTCTCAGCTTTGTTATTTCATTGTAGTGGTTTCATTATCATTAGCTACTTTATCAGTAACAAGTACAAAGAAGTGTATTCTTTTTAAGCTAGTAATATTCTTATCCCTTTACTATATATCAAAAAAAGGCTTTTGCGTAACATGAGTAATTGACAGAAAACCAAACTATTTCAAGTTTAAAATCTGACTTGGCAAAAAGTTAGTAAAATTTTGTCTGTGTTCAAATGACATGTGAAGTATCCACTAGAATGAGATTCTATATTAAGTAACTCTACACAAAAGTGTAAGTCAGCTTCAGTAACGAACGATGCAATAAAAAAACAACTGATTTAATGATGTAAAATTGAAAAAGGGAGGTTATTAAAAACCGCAACTAGTTAAAAAATATATTTTGAAATGCTTAGACAAAGAGTAATATATTAACGGATTCCGAATTAGAAACTTGAATATAACCATATAAGTGGATAAACTTGTTGCTACTTTCTCGCAGTTAATAAATATTGATATACAAAAATGAGTCAATTTCTAACAATTTGATACAAGTCTGATCGACAAAAATTATTCAAATATGTAACAAGAATATAATAATAAAATATGACAAAGATAATTCTCATATTGTATTGATGAATTCAACCTCTTCTAGTTAACTAGTTACTAGCCAGTCATAAGCTCGGATAAAGAGGGAAAGTTTGGCATATGCCTAGCAATCCTATCCCGCAAAACCAGTCCAATCCATGAAGAAACTTCAAAAGACAACTACGGTTTTAGTGCCACAAACCTTTATCAACCTCATTCATCAGCAGCTATATGCTGTATGATACTACATGACAAGTGATTCACATTGAAAATCTCACTGATGCCTTTGAAGTGAAGGCAGGAGTAAGACATGGTTGTCACTTACTATCACCGATGATCTTCCTGATTGTGGTCCACTGAACTGGATTGGATCATGCAAGAGACAGTGAGGAGCGAGAAGAGGGGCATACGCCGGACCAATGAAAAGACCCCAGAAGATTTGCATTTCGCCGCCGATGGTGATTTATGTCTAATGCCTTGTCGCACAAACTCGAAGATCTACAGACGAAAACTAACAAGTTGGCAGAAGAGGCGAGGTAGCGAAGACAGGACTTCAAGTGGACGTAGAGAAGACAGAGGTGATGAGGATACCCAACCAACAACAAGCACCAATCACCATCAACGGGAGAAGCCTGAAGGAAATTGTCTCTTTCATTTACCTAGGCAATGCAGCATCATTTCAACTACAGGCGGCGGCACAGATGAGAACGTCAAAGCCAGGATCGGAAAGACAACGAGACAGGCCTTTATTGACCTGAAATCAGTGTGGAGATCTACTGCATTCCACTTAACATAAACAACAAGATCCGGATTTTCAACACTAACGTCGAGTCAGTGCTTCTATGTGACGGTTGAGATACTTTGGGCGTTACGAAAAGCATTTCTAGCAAACTACAGATATTCATCAACAGCTGCCGTCTACTCTCGACACTGAAGATCAGATGGCCAGAATAGTAAGAATAAGCAACAAGGAACTCTGGATGGCAACGAGCCGACCAGTCGAGAACCTAACAAATATGCAGAAGAAAGTGGAGATGGATTGAGCATACAGTGAGAAGACCATTCGGGGACATCACGCGCCAGACCAGGCCGTCGAGTGGAATCCTCATGGGAAGGACGAGTTGGACGTCCGAGGGTGACATGGAGGAGATCATGTGAGGAAGAAATGAAAGCTTGTCAGCAGTCGTGGAGCCATGTTGAAAAGACTGCAGAGAACAGAGTGCAATGGAGACTTGCTATTGAAGCCCTAATTTCTACTTGGAACCCAATCGCAAACAAAAAATATATTAATAATGATGAAGCTTTAACGATTCGACGTCGAATCTGTTAGAAAACTTAAAAATAGCACTCAAAATCAGAGTTCCGTATCTGCACTACAATCATAAAACATGGATAAACTGCGCAGTAAGTTGTCAGAAAAATATTCCTAATGTAAGCTGATTTCCTTCAAACTGAACAAGGAGAAGAAAGTCAATATGACTGGAGCTGTGGTTCACTGGTGTAGGGAGATGACTTTTGACTAACTGGCCACAGCACCAAGTGCCGCTTTAACAACTAAGTTTACGGTAGCCAGGTAGTATCTATAGGCCTTACGAAATAGATGTCGCTCATTACCCACTGGACGAATGTGCACGAGGTTGCTGAGTGCATTAAATTTCTTCAAAATGAAACATCAACAAGCCGTTTACATGGTACACAGGTATGCGTTGGATGAATGCAACCGTCTGGTACGCATTTTGCTACAAAATATAATCATTTCGACTGTCTGAGATAGCCATGGTTTTGCAGATTAGTATTTATACTGGATGATGACTGAAGGTGAAATGAAGATTCGGACCGCGGCCTCGTTTAAACCAATGACCACTGGATTTCATTCCACGATCAATCATAACCCAGTACCAATACTAGTCTGCCAAACTATAGCTATCCCAGACAGTCAAAATGATGCTCCACCTCTCTAATTCAGATTTGGATGAGAAGTCCTGACTGGTCAACCAGGGTGAGTACGATCAGCGGTAGTAACGCGACAGGAATTCAAATAGTAGTCAGGCCAAACCCTTGTTGACTGAAGTGAAAATCTGATCAGCAGTCGGGCCTCGTAACCCAGTTGGTAGAGCACCGGGCTGGAAACACGGTGGTAGCTGGTTCGAATCCTATCAGTATTTCTAACAAGTGATGCGTTCAGTAAGTGAACTGAGGTGGGAAAGTACTACATTACAAACAAACAACGACTGACTTCTCTAATATTTTACCTAATAACTTTTAAGACAACGAATTTATCTCGTAGAAATATGCCACTGTATTATATACAAAAATTTTAAACTCATTGAGAATGATGCGAAAAGTTGTAGAAGGTAGTCAGTAAGAAGTAACCATTCAATCGTGCAAAAGTAATATCCTGAAGCAAAAAGTAGCGTTGATTTTTTATAGACTCGTCATTCTGGAAACAATTTTACAGTGATTTTAAGTTAAATAATCAAAGGTGAACTAGGCAAAAAATGATTTTTAACAACTGAATGTCATTAAACAAAACTCATGGTCATTTCAACTCATATTCAACGAAAATGTGAATTATCTAAATAACAATTCATTTGAAGAATCTAAGAGTATGAAAAAATGACGAATTATATGTTCTTATCATTGCCTCTCAGATACACTTATATATATATATATATATATATATATATATATATATATATATATATATATATATATATATATTATTAACTTCACAGTTTGGATGAATTTTATTCTAGGAATTTAGAAGAATCTACAATGAACAATAGACTATCATAAATAGACCACTTTTCAAGTCATGTAAATATTTGCTCATTCCAACTGAAAAAAGTCAAAGATAAATTATGATCTATACGGTTTTAAGTTAGTATTCATAGTAGACTGACATCAGTTGGAGGAACAATGGGAACCTAGGAGCACTGGACAGATTTTTCGTCCTAGCATGGAACTCCTCAGAAATGCGCACCCATGACCCCGCCAAAGATCGAACCCATGACCTTCAATGTACGACGAATACTAACTTGAAAATATTTCTAACCCCCCACAATCCCCTCGATATGCGGTTTTAGTTGAAAACCACCGAGCCATGACAAAAGATTGTGACTACTGCCAAAAAAGTATCAGAAGGTAACAAAATATACGACTGAACTACAAGAATAATCAGAGATATCTCAGGATTATCAGTAATCATCCTCAACCAAATGATTGAGAGTAATCTGAACACCAGATGAACGTTTAATCATCTTCAGATTAACGTTGCCGGCAGTAATTTCCAAAATAAATCTTCCACATACCACCACAGTCGAGAAGTTTAAAGAGGAATCAATTGTGACAAATATTATCGTGAACCAGGAAAATTGTAGAAAAATTGGAAAACTTGTGGGTCATTTTAGAGTCGTTACTATCCAAAAAAGTTATTAACAACTCTTACTGAAATGACTTACATTATAGACCAAGGTATGCTCTGAGCATATGAAGTAATCTTTTTGAAGAATACAGTCAAAATGCAAACCTTAAAAAATTATTTTATGACAGATAAGGAGTGAAACAGAAGAAAATTTCACCAATTTCAGGAACAAATAAAGTCGGACGTGAGGACGGGTAGTCTACGAAGACATTGTATAAAGGTTGCGCTATATCGCGAACTGACAGAAGTAGAAAAACGTAGACCGTTGGATCCCAAAACAATGGCTCAATCACAACATGCTCGCCGCGGAAGCTGAAGGTCCTGGGTTCGACACCTGGTAGAGTCATGAAGACGAAACGGCTGTCCTCTGCTCCCATTTTTTCAATAGCTCTTCAGCTGATGTCAATTCGTGGTGAATACTAACTTGAAATATTAGAAGTGCCTGATTCGAAAAGTAAATCTTATGAATTTAATTATCAGTTGAACTAGATGGTTTCGGAAACGAACATGTATAGTTTAGATGTTACTACTTGCACCTTGTGAGTGGACATTAGTTTAGAAAATCATTATTAGAAGTGAGATGTTTTATACTAATCTCTTAGTGAAAAGCCTACAGTAGCAGAATTGATTTAATACTTTTGTTTATGTGTTCAAAAGGGTATCTACAGTTCTGCCAGTTATATGGCCAGGGCAAAAGTTAAAGAATATACTTTTCCTTTCCTGATTGATTTACCCAAGTAAAAATTTGCGATAAGTCAATGAAATCAAAGTGGTTCCAAATTAACTACCATTGCTTGCTATTGGCATTTGCATGTGTGAGTAACTCAGCGTTGTTATGATCAAATAGCCAGCACTATACACATGAACCTCATAAGAGTTTCGCAAAGGTTGCAAGAAAGTTATGAATTTGGTGTTTTTCTTTACCAATAACTACTCAGGAATTCAAACTTTCATCGATCGTTGGTGTATCGACAGATATTATTTTAGAGATAATTGACCCAAACCTACACCAAGTACACAGTTAGATCCCCAAAAGCATAAATTTGGGTAGAAAACTTCCCACCTATTATTTCTAAGGTATCCAAAACAGTATTCAAAAACAAATTGTTCGATCGCTAAGGTTAGTAAAAGGATTTTGTTTTGGGATCAGTGGCAATAAAAAAAGTTGCATCTAGAACATCATCAAGAAACAAATAAGCAGGTATGAAACTGGAGCGCTATCTGTTTGACAACAGTTAAAAGAAGCTCAGTAAATTTGCTTTGTGCAATCACAGGTCTAACGGACGAACTAAACTGTCTTATTACTCCAATGTTAAATAAGTAACAGACAATTTTTGATTATTTAGTGCAATCGCTTAGGCTTAAGCATTCATCCTTCATGATGTCAAGATGCGTTATGAGGCAGTAATTTTCATACAAATTAGGTATTCTTACGTTCTAGATAAAAATATATACATTGTGCTCAACAGAATTCTTAATATGGTACAATAAACGTTTCTTTTTCAAATCAATGAAACTATAGAAACCAATGTAAATTAAAAGAGACGATTTAGAATTGCTCAGAAACTATAAGGTTGCTATATTGGAAGATATGATGAAAAAATACACAAAAGAACTAATGAATGATGAGCACCAAGAACTAAATATCTCTATGGGTGACCTACTACTGGTGACCAGTTTACGCAATGAAAGATGAGTCATTTAACCCTGTCTTCCGATGCAGAATGTACAAACAGTGACTTAGAAGAGAAATGCTTTACACTTATACATCATAAGAATAATAGTATCAGGTTTATTTGTCAAATAAGAGCTTATGAACTTAATGGTCAATAAACAAATCAATATCTTGCCCTTCTTCTACCTTAATAGAATTTGATAAGTTTGAGTTAGGTAGCAGTTAGCTAACTTTAAGAAGAACAAATAAATTTGCTTGATTATCATTCATTATATAGGGGTGAAAACCATAATTACCAAGAAACAGCCAAAAGCAAGCAATAACATTTCAATTGTGTACACCAGAAGTTTGATTTAATTTTTCTTTTAGCATGATGTCTAATTAATACATGAGCATTAGGGAATTCGTATTCTCGGTTTAAGTTACAATCTTTAACTGGAATGTTAAGTCAGTCAGTCTTACTGTGTGCAGATATCAAGGATAATCAAGACTTCTACCCAGAACATAAAACTTCTTCAATTTTCGCCAGTATAAAGGGCGTTTCTTATATGCAGTTTCAGTACGGCAGTAAGCAATGCCTTGTGGCAGTGAAGAAAACGGATAAATGCGAATACCAAGACCATATAAATATGATAACGAAGAGGACTAAATGAATATGTTTCGAAGAGTTTACTTGAGGAGATTAAGATAATTTGGTAGACAGATATCGTAAAATCTTACTCTAACTCTCGGTGATTTAATCCATAAATGAGTGGGTAAACTAGATGTTTCAGCGATATCACCTACAGCTTCAGTGTCCTTCAGAAGTTAAACTAGCATTAAAAGGCTGTGTTAGTACAGTGGTAAAACCAATGCATTAAAATAACGCCCTATAAATAACACTTCCAAAGAGTTATGTGAACTAACCCAAAGTTATATATACAATGATTATTATCACTTACACTTTAGATCTTAACGAAATCAGCTCAAAAACTTCTCAGGTACTCTATGAAACACAAGAGAAGTCTGTCACTAGTTCAACCTAAATATCAAGTTAGTCATTTTGATGTTTATGTCTCCCAAAAGACTAGTCCAGTTCTCGTCAAGGGTATTTCAGTGACCGTTTGAAAGAAAAAAAAGTGAAAAACAATTGGTATACTGGTAAAGAACAGTTTAAAAAGCTTAAGTTCGTGGATAAAAAAGGTGAGAATATTTCATCGATAAGCCGTGATTACGGTGCAAATAAAATGTTTGCACAAAAATATACCAAAACTGATAGAAGCGTATGTAATGTGTTCAAAGAAGGTCTCCATTGAAAAAATAAAGAACTAAACACAGTTTAAAATGATAAAAAGTCATATCCACGGGAATATAACCAAAACTGGTTATTCTGACTATTGGGCTGATTCGATACCCAAGCATTTCATGATATTTTCCTATCAGAAAAGTAATAACTCATGAAAACTATTTACAAAACGGACTGTGTTTTATTAACTAAATCCTTAAACAAGACTGATTTTCTTGATCTAAGCAAGTAATGAGTTATAGAATCTGAATTCAGGCACAACCGAATATTTTAAAGCTCGAATAATATAACCTAAAAGAATCGGGAATAAGAGTGTAAAATGCAACTGAAAAAGTTAAGTATTTATCGAATCTGAAGGATATAAGCGCTTGATTCAATCATTACATCGATAGAAAACTGTATGCATAATTCAATGACATGTGACATGAAAAAATGTAATAATTATTTGAAAAATGGTTGATTCAAGAGTAATGGAAATAAACGTAAAGAAGGAATTTTTTTTCAAATAAAATACAAACAGATATTGTCCTGCATAACACTTCACTAGAGTAGACACGCTGTTAAGCCTACACTCACGTGCCAAGCAAAATTTTATAAGTATAGCGATTCTTATATTAAATTTTTACTAGTTACAAAACTTACTGACGCTGATCAATGAGTAAACACTTTCACAGTTGAAATAATAGTTTATCACATTTCACTGTAGCTTTGAGTTGATTTCACGGTAGAATTCATCACCAACTGAAAACTTGAGAACATTTTAAGTAACCAGTGACTAAATCAAGGTTATCCATTTTGGTTATTACAATAAGGAAACTTAACAACATGTTAGTGACAATCACCTATTGTCGAAAAGCAACAATGGATGGTGAACATATATTATTCATTGTGACAATCTTTATCCAGCTTGTCAAAAAAACATGCCACAATCAAAAAAACGAGCACATGACAGCAATACACATGAAGGTAGTAGTAAAATAGTGTGCAGTCTATAACAATATGTTTCAAGATCCAGGTTTAATTGGTGAACCAAAAGTTGGGAATAAGGTTTGCATCTTCAATAGATTGTTGAATCATAATTTGTTTAAGAGCAGATATCAACCAAAATCAAAGCAAGAGACTGGTCACAGAAATCACTCCTCGAGCCTTATAATTGGATTCTAATCCATAAGGCAGCGGAACAATGTAAAGAGCCTAGTTTCCAATGGTTATCTACGACTAAAACAAGTTTATAAGTTCCTTCTAGATGATAAATCCCCTGTACCTCACTGATCTGGAGTGAGAGTTTTCGGACAAATCCGTATTACCCGTCAAGCTGTGTATATGAACCTGCATCGGCTAATAAATTTTGCTCTATCATTTCTGTGAAACCAATCCTGGTAGTAAATGTTTTACTAAGAGATTCTTTGGATAAATGGTGGCATGAGAACTTTTAAGTAAAGGTGAATCCAGCTTAGCCCCCCCCCCACCATACTGTTTCAGGGTATTTATAGGGGTTGAAATGTGTAACGACAGCAGATTTTGACGGTGTACCTCTAGACGCTTTTCGCGATAGTGGTCCTGGTCTATTTAGTGTACGCGGTCCCAACGTAGCCTATATCAGATTGACTTCCATTGCTGATAGTTAAAATTTAAAGAAATAGAAACTTCCTTCCAATGCGTATTTCTACCTGCCCTAAATAATGCCAACTAGACATTTCTCACAATTCTGATAGTTATTGACTCACTAATATTAAGGTTATGTGAGAGGTACCACTCATGGTGGCTGTATAAAAAGATGTACACGGAGTATGGTCATATATATAGCCTCTCAACCAAACATTTCCGACCTCCAGATATCAGAGATAGATTCACCATTTACGAAGAGATATCAAACAAATTCATTCTGTTGAACATCGTTGACAACAATACATGAATATTTCGAATGCATTTCTCTTCAAACAAATGCAAACTCTTCTCAAAATTGCTTCGAAATTCAACTTGGTAACGAATTATTTGATTGCGCTAACCACTAAGTTCAAGTAGAAAGCTGCTTAAAATTCATATTTTTCATAGGTGTAGAGTATTTCCGAGAATTCAGCCATTCCTCTGGCTATCCCCTACTGAAGTGACCGAGTTGATAATAATAAAATACGCGAACGATAGTAACGCAATGAGACACTTGGACTGGACACTATACTTTACGGGTCGCAAAAATCAGAAGCCAAAGACCGGCCTGTGTCTGTGAGAAAGACACTTTATTCGACAGAAATATATCATTCCCATATAGTTTTCATGAAAATATAAAACATTAGTTTAGAGTCTGGATGCTTATTTTGATTGGTCAATCGTAGGACAGAGTCGTTCAATAAGGTTTTCCTGACCACACAGTAAAATGAGACGAAGGTTGAAATCCAAAACTTTTATCGTAATCGCTGATGACTCAAAATGTTGATTTCTATTTAGACCGCTTTCTATCACCTACTGTCCAAAACCAGGGATAGAAGCGCTATATGAATGCACGTTAAAAAACAGTTTACTCTTAACATCTATTAGCTGTATCCTACAAGATTGATCAGTTGGTAAATTTGTAAATCTTCCATTGCCAACATTATGGTGCAAAGCTAATTAAAGGAGGGGTGGGTGGGAAGAACAAATGAAATCCACAGGTTAGTATGAACATTTTACAAGCCGATGTGGTTTATGACAACTTACGTGAGTCGTGTAAAGAAATACATTTCCTGGTAAAGCTAAGCAATAACGCATTAATGAATGGTTACAAACTTTAGGCGACATTACATTAGTGATGCATAGTGACTAAGAGTAAAATCCAAGATGCTTGTTTCATCCTGATTAGGACTCGTCAACTGGACGTATCTATCTCCTAAAGAGTAGTGTTGTTCCCACTATGAGTCAAACCTAGGACTAATCGCTGCGAATGCCACAGCGTCATCATTAATATCAAACTTGAACCTGCCAGTAATATCTAGAAATTCACACAGGAGCCCATATGACAATAATAGCTGACCAATTCGATCCAATCAACGACGGAGGCGCAAAGCTATAATATCACGAAAAACATGCAGGTGAAATGGTTTAAAACCATCTACAGTTGAGTAAACACTTTTTAAAACCTCTCTTGACATGATAGGTACCTTGTTTATCATGTACATTTTGTCCCTTATCTCAGATTATTTCTTTTGCCTTCCCTCCTTGTATATCACTACTTTCCTGACCATTATTTTTATCCTAAAATATGATAACTTCGGTCCACATTCATATTCCAAGTGAACACTAGTTGGCATATTTCACATTGTGGTTACTAAATTCTGACTTCACACGGTGCAACGGTTGGAGATAACTAATCAACTTCAGGGGAATGTGAACAAGAGATGGTACATAGAAATGAAAAATAGCCACCCTAATCAATCAATAAAGAGAATTTCATTTAGAACAATAACTTTTTATGCGCCCATAAGTTGTTGTGATAGAAACAAGTAAGTGGTAGATATTTTCGTCAGCCATACAAAAGCACATATACACCTAACTCAAAAGAAAAGACCACTTTTATGATCCATATTTGTATTAAATGATTAGTGGAAAAAAAGAGAGCAAATGAAAATAAAGTTATCTGAACGAGAAAAATAATATAACAATAATCTATTTCGTAAACAACACAAAGGTAGAAAATATTATCATCAGTGCCGAAAATAATGACAAAATCTCACCACAGTAGTAAACTCCAACAGATATAAAAAAAACATCAGTGGATAAAAATGTTCAATTTGAACGTAGCTGTGTAGGCGAACAAATATATGTGCATGTCTGCACTTGATTAAAACACGGGACCGAGATAACAGAAGCTAATATGAGAAAGAAAAGATCATGCCTAGGACAAGATAAAATTCGATTAAATTGTTTCATTTTCCTATTGAACATTGAAACAAACGAATGTGAATGTGTTCACAACATGATTATTTAGTAATTGACAAAAATGAGATGAGATAAACCGACGAGAGAAAAAAGCGAAAACAAGTACAGGTAAGAAATAAAGAAGTTTCATTGAACTGGAAATAAAGGAATTCAATTGTCGGAAAAGCTGAATATTTCAGTAGTGAATGCGATTGAAATCTTGCTCAGTTTTGTACAAAATTTTTAAAAAAAAATCATCAGCAGTACAATGTGTCTACAAAATTCATAGCCTATATAAGAAAAAAATAAGCAAAGAAAGTAAACGGAAGCTAAGAGATGAGAGAAGATAGGAAGAAATGCTCATAGTACACAATTTATGTACACTGAGTTCCTCTTTGAATAATATTGCAAAATATTCTTATATTTTTTTGTAAAATGGTAATGGTAATTTTATATGTTGGGGAAAGGCAGAAATGAGAAATATGTGCGAAAAGAAAGTTAATCACTTCTTCCTTGTTATATGATGTGTGTGATGTGGCGCAAATAAATTGTCTTTTGTATTCGATACATTTATTTTTTATGAAGATAAATGAAATTTTATATTTCGTTTTTCGTTTTTTTATTTATCAATACTTTGATCGTTTGGCATATTTTGGAAGCACATTAGGTGAGTTCTGTGATTCAGCTATATATCAGATATAAAACACAATGGCTACAGTAAATAAATTATTGAAACTAGAAAAATTAAAAGCTAGGTAGAAGAAAATAGTTAATACGCAAAGCTCTCTTTATTCAGAACAAATAATAAATGGATTCATTTACACAGTTATGAAAAAAAAAGCCGAAAGCATGAAAAGTGATTGTTCGATTATCAGTTAACCTTCGTTTTATATCTACCAATGTGAATATTCATCAACTACTACCAGCATCCTTCAGTACTTTATAATATTTTCTAGAAAAAAAACTGTAGTTCCATACTTTTAAAGGCATCCATTATATCATACTTTCTGAAGAGAAAGATTAGACTCCTACAGAGAACTACAACGAAATTTGCCTAGAGTTTCACCTTGCTGAGTTACATTTACATTCAGGGCTTCTGCTGACACTTATTTTGATAAGAAAAGGTTTCTGACCTTTTCTTTTTCGTAGAACTAGGCAACTCGTTATGTTAAATCAGGAATTTGAAGTTAGATACACATACATTTCCCTTTACCAATTTTAAAAAAACAAAAATTGCGAGGGGAGAAAATCATATTATTTATTTATTTTCCCTTGGGTTCCTAGTGAAACATAAGGCTTTAGTAGCACGCTTCTACTGCACTCTCTTCTCTGCAGTCTTTCCAACCGCGCTCCACGACTGCCCAGAAGCTTTCATTTCTTCTGTACATCATCTCCTCCATGTCATCCTCACCTCGGACACCCAACTCATCGTTTCCCCTTGGATTCCACTCGACGGCCTGGCATGGCGCGTGGTGTCCTCAATCGGCCTTCTCATTGTATGCCCAATCCATCTCCACTTTCTTCTGCATATTTGTTGGACGATGGGTCCTTGGTTGGTTTTCGTTCCCAGAGTTCTTGTTGCTTATTCTTATTATTCTGACCATCTGCCCTTCAGTATTGAGCGTAGGCAGCTGTCCAGTCTATTATTTCCATAGCTCTCATCATCTGCCTATAACAGTATATTTACAATGATATACTACAATGAAATATTATCCTAGTTCAATTTAGTTAGTTCAGTCAGAATGGGACAATGACATAGTGAAGTAAGAATACTGTCCAAATTGAAATGTCATGCATGATGTCATAAATATATATCTTGTTAGAATAAAAGTTCGCGTAAGAATTAGATGACGGCAGAACAACGAATTTTGTGTAATTTAGAACATTACATATTGCAATGAGTAGATAAATCAGCAGTAATCAGAAAACAAAATGTATTACAATCTAATGAGTTGATAAGGATTAAGGTTAAGAATTAACTGAAAATCAGTTAACAGGAAAATGATGTAATCAAATAAAAAGAAGATCAATAAACTATGTAACCAGGATAGTTGAAGATTCCTTTCAAACAAATAAGTTTAGTTTTAAGTGTTTGATCGTAATGGCTTCAGCAAAGCGAAAAAGATCTGAATTTTCCTATTTATTGATTACTTTTAACAGTTCCAAGGCATCTACTTGATGTTCGACGTCCTCTAAGTGCTTAGGAATTGTATTATTGAGAGTAATTGCTCTTCTCAACCACAGGCTCTTTAGAAAATGCTCCAAATAATTAGGGCAAGCTTTCCTTTATGTTCTCACAGTGTAACTGCCCTAGGAGATACATATGAATTGATACGCAACAACTAGAGGTAATATATGAAAGGTACTTGTCAAATTTTGATTGTACCAGCCATCAAGAAGTAGTAAACAGGAGAGCTAGCTTTGCTACAGGATACTTCCTGGACAGTGCAATGCGTGGTCTTCGGTTTACTATCATTACTGTATGATGACCTCTGCTCCGAATTAGAGGCGAATGAAGACCGGCTACTCACTAACTGCTATTTTCTCAATTCTCCTTTATTCTTTTCTTCTGTATTTATTGATGAAGCTTCGTGGGCATCCGTTTTCTTCTCGAGAAGTGAAGATTCCCCTTCAAGTTTATCTGGTGAGTATATTTTCATGCTCTACAGAACGGCGTCGTAGTCAGTTCGTTTCTGTAGTCGACTGGATAAAAACTGTCTAAATTAAAGCAAAGGAAATTCTATGTGCTTTTGGGATGGTTGTATCTTTGAAGTATACCATCAGTTCAGTATTGAATTTTGAAGTCCACAATGCTGGCACCCAAGGAGATGTGATGCGCGGTATAAATTCTTAAACACAGTGAACGTATTGTCGATGTATCTGAAGTAGAACATTGTTTTAGCAGTTGCACATTTGAATTTTGCCATTTCAGCATTGGCCACGAAAATAATTGCTAGCATAGGGCCTAATGTATTCCCCTTTGCCACTCCGTCAACTTGGTGATATAGGATATTATTAAACTGAAACTGGAAATCTTTCGTACATTTTAGAAGAAACCTCCTGGATTCAGGTTTCGATAGGGGAAGGAGATCGGTCTGCTGACGGATAATATGTACAGCTTCAAAAAGAGGCAACTGTGTAAATAAGGAAGTCGAATCTAGAGAAACTATATACTCACTCCAGACAACTACTGTGTCAACAAACTGGGACAATCCCTTCGTAGTGCATTCCGTCAACCGTTGACGAACAGATTCTAACCTTTCAGTTAATTAACGAGCAATTTTTTAGCTGGGTAAATTAAAGATTGATAGAATAGGTCTTCATGGAACATTGTGTCTGAGTATCTTAGATAGACTATACATAAAAAACAAACCAGAAACTCTAGGCTTCAAATCGCTGTATGTGAATCAACGAAAATACCGATTAAAAAACTGAGAACAGAGGCTGATAATTTCGACAAACTAGTCAAAGCTTTGAACAGTAGAGTCCACCTTCAGACCTTTAGTAAAAGATATGCGAAAATTTCTCAAAGACTTAGTTAAAGACCTGATTAAGCGGGGAAATATATGAAGGCATTCATGAAAGTTCAGAGAAGTTAATTTTAAGCTTTCACTTGAATCTAAGTTCCATGTCCCAAGGACATTTGTTAACCGAATAGACACAAAACCTCAATTCGAAAATTTATTTAATCAGTTAGTTGACATACACCTAATGAAGGATGATCAGAGAGTTGGTTCAAAAATAGACTAGTCGACAGTGTTAATCAATATCAACTGTCAAAAGAATACCAGTCTACAAAAAAAAACACTTGAAAAACAATGGGAACTTCGTGATATTACGGCCGCATAAAAGTTTGGGTGTTGAGGCAATGAACAAGGATAATTATATTGCCAAGAGGTAGTTCATTCTAAATGACCTATTGAAATTCATAACCAACACTAAGAACAAAGACATGGCAGGCTCAGTGAAAAAAAAATCACAAAGGCACTTAGATAACCTTTTAAAAAGAAATTAATCAATAATTTGTCAAACAACATTTTGAAGCCCGTAGGATCCTGTTTGTCACTTTATATCTTATACTTTTATCAGGCATTTCTCATACCCGTATAACAGGATAGAATGAACAGTAACTTATTTGAAATCGTAGTGTGGCCCGGTATTGATGTTCGTAAAACACAATTATAGTTGTATGTTTCAATCGACTGCCTATTATGTATATATATTTAAATTGCAACTAACAATAAAATAACCATTGTTCCAGTGTTAAATTCCCCTCCCATCTCACTATATAAAGTGCCTTAACGATCGTCTTAAACATACCTGCACTGGCTTTTTTTTATCAGATCTATAGCTACAGAACCTGAGAAGGAAGTTATGGAAAACAGTTATTCACTTAAATATAAGGCATTTAAAACTATGTCATTTCATGTCATCATACTTAACAACAGCAAAACGCAACTATGCAGAAACAAGATTAAATTAGAATAAAGAAAAACGTTATATGAAGTAGAAAAATAAGTTGTATAAATTTAAAAGGGAAAACTTACAACAGCGCCGTTGTCATCACATTCTAAATATTTATTCCTAACATCTAAGAGACCTTAATCTGGTAGCTTACCCTTGTATCTATATAGCACGAAAGAACAGTAAGAAAGACTCAACTCATAGTTGTTATTTACTGACCTGATTATTTCTGGCTAACTTCCAACTAAATCATACCTCACTAATGTAAGGGGAAATCTTGGGCACTGTGGTAGAGTATAAATCCATATAAGATTGTTTATTTGAGATAGCACACAGTGACACAGTATAATTTACTCGATGACATTTTGAGTAGAATTTATTGCTCAAATTCATATCAAAGTATTTATACGACTTTCAAACTTCCTTCATGTAGTCCAACAGTTTATCATTCGTTTATTTTAATGATAGTAAAATTTTCCAGATGTCTGCAATATGTGATGAGTCATTCCTATTACATGTGTTAGGTGTGGATTCAATGAACACGGATTCTGTGATCAATCTCTCCTTCTACCCAGTCAGTCGTATTGGATTTTAGAATTGTTGCCCTATCCACCCTTATAGTGGGATTACAGGTCAATGCATACAGAGCGATAACGGAGTTTTCTTTAACTGAATGTGTTGGTTTCCTATAAACACTTGCATTCAGAAATGAACTCACAACTGACCATGAACTCAGTAATAGAACTAAAGTATCTATTGAAGAATTTATGCTAGGGATAAGATTATGTTCCACTTCCACAATTTTCAAATTTCAAGATAAAATATACATCGACAAACAGGAGTCTCGACCACATCTCCAATATACACGATAGTAGCAAAAATATTTTATGGACAGTGAGGAACCAATAGGATAAAGAACATTCCAACCCACCCCAAAAAGTATAGTGATGATATCTAGATGACATTTACTATGCTGACATCAAAACACATCCAGATTTTCTTCGCACACATTAACTCGATAGTAGATGCAATCTAATTCACTTACGAATTAGAAACTGAAGAAGAAGAATTATCTATGTCGGATTGAGAAATCAAGAGGAGAGAAGGTGGAAGCTTAGATACTAATGTTTATAGGAAACCAACACATTCACATACATACTTGGATTTCACATCGTCTCACCCTATATGTGTCACGGTAGGCCCCATAATATGTTCTATTTATCGGACTAGGAGATTGACTAGTCTGTCAGAAAACCTGAATAGCGAAATGAAATACATCGAAGAGACACTACATCTTAATAATTATCCTCCGAAATGTGAAACGTTTATAAGGATTGATAAGAGAAAGAGTGGTAATGTAAGTGGTGATTTGTAACATACCTAAGTGGGAATTCAAATCTTCTGTAGTGTGGCCGTATGAAGAAGGTAAATCGGAAATTTTACGTAGAATTCTTAACAATACTAGGATTAGGGTAGCATCTAAACACACAAACTTTGTAGACTAAAACATCCAGCAGTCACAATTAAGAAAAAGAACCTAATCTATCAAATACCATGTAATGATTGTGAGGTCAAGTATGTAGGTCAAAGCAACCAACAGCAGAACACAAAATTTAACGAAGTATACAACGGCACACCCTACCAATATAAGTGATTTCGGGAAAACTCGGTTGTCGCTCTGTATGCATTGACCTGTAATCCCACTATAAGGGTGGATAGGGCAACAATTCTAAAATCCAATACGACTGACTGGGTAGAAGGAGAGATTGATCACAGAATCCGTGTTCATTGAATCCACACCTAACACATGTAATAGGAATGACTCATCACATATTGCAGACATCTGGAAAATTTTACTATCATTAAAATAAACGAATGATAAACTGTTGGACTATATGAAGGAAGTTTGAAAGTCTCATAAATACTTTGATATGAATTTGAGCAATAAATTCTACTCAAAATGTCATCGAGTAAATTATACTGTGTCACTGTGTGCTATCTCAAATAAACAATCTTATATGGAATTAAATCATATATCGCGTTTCGCATAAAGGTAGTTAGTGGACCTTCGTGTATAGCATACATAATCAAGTCATCCCAATCAATGGAAGTTCACATCTTCATTGATTATCTTACCCTTTTCTTCCTAATACTGTACACTTTAAGCATGATGTATATATAACATTCACTTTACTTCAAACTACAGACTTGTACTCGATAGATGAAGAAAATTCTCTGTCAAAAACACGGTAATATGAACTAATTTTATTCTCCTTACTTCGATTTGGGAAATGCAGTAATGTCTTTAACTCCCAAATAACATAAAAGCAAAGTCTGTAACGCGATTTCAGTTATTTAATTTACATTTACTTGTGTTTTGTATTGTCAGTTATCTTGATTGAGCTCGACTGCATAAAGGTCACGTAGACGGGGTCAGTATTATGAAATAATGAGTAAACATAAACCAAATCTAGTGATGAATATTACTTATTATTTATACTACTACTATTATAAGCAAAGAACATACATTCACAATTGGTAGGTAACATATCCGCACATGATGACTGATTGACTATTGAAGCTTGAGTATTCTGAAGGTTTCCAGAGTTTGAGTTCGATGGTAATGAACTAGGTGTCGGACTTTGACTGGGAGGGAAAGGTGGTGGTTCACGAGAATTCGGAGGAGCCGGTGACAATGATAAGAGTTGGTGTAATCCTAATCGATAAATCAAATCAGCAGGAGACATTGCATGACTAAGTGGATGAACATCTGGACTATCTACTGATGAATTTGTATTTCGCTGACCATCTAAACGACCTATAAAAATAATTAATAATGATACTTAATGGAGAAAGAAATTATCATTCAATAAAAAAATTCAACACCATAAAACTGAGATTTAAGTGTAAACAAAAATTAGTCTTTGATGTTATTGCTTGTATTATCCCGTTGTTGATAGAACAGAATTGATCAATCCCTATTGGCATATGGACTCCTGCGAGGATATCTCGATGTTGTCTGTGTTTCAGTTATATGTAATAATGATGGATAGTGGCTGGCAGTGGAATCCAGGACGCGCGGTGCGTCCTATTTGGGACTCATCAGCTGCCTGCCAGTGATGTTTTTTCTCACTGGGACTCGAACCCGAGACCGGTCGCTTCAAAAGCCAAAGAGCTATCCACTAGATCACCAAGCCACGATAGCCACTTCTTGTGAGACAGGTGTAGTATTAATGTTGTTGCTTGTATTATCCCGTCGTTGATTGGACCGAACTGATCGGTCCCAGTCGGAACAATATCACTAGGAGGCATGTATATCCAACTGACGAGTCCTAAATAGGAAGAAACGTGCGTCGTGGATTACACTGCTAGCCACTATCCATCACTGAAAATTAGTCATCAGTCTGACTAGTACTGAATAAAGATATTTATCGTAATGGATGATTGTACGATACAATTCAAAACATGAAAAACATTAGTTCTATTACTACGCACTGATGACGATCTGTTTGTTTCATTTTGCTAATGTAGATTATAGGATGACATATGAGAATGAGTTCATTATTCCAGTGTTACATGAAATGTCAGATACAACTGCATAACGGCGTAACACTCACATTTATCGACATATACCTTTGACTACATGGAAGTAATGCTCACACTAGACTGCCGTTTCCCTCATTTAAGGTCAAGATGATCAACAGTATACTCGAAAGAGTTCAGATTGCAGAAAACATTCATTACTCAAATCAAATGAATCTGGACAAACCAGTATATTATAATATAGATGAACACTATGCAAATTATTGACAAACTGCACTATTCACATGATGATATTTTCCGCTGACGTGTAGTTTTTCAACTTTCCATCTATGGTGCCCTCCTTTTATTGGATTAATCCGTTAAAGGGAAAGCTTAGCGAGTTAAGAAATAATATTTTATTCCGATTTTATTGAGCATAGTTGCTGCGGTAAGTTGAAACCGTTACGCATTGTAATACAACTTTAATAAACCAAATAACAAAAAAAATAGAATATCAAGGGGAAGATATACATATGCTGAAAAGCTTAATTATTCAGGATTTCAATAGTAATTGTGGCCACATGAATATGATGAACATTTCGGGTAGTAAAACCTAAGCAACTGAAGTAAATTATATCATTTTATGGTTATAAGGCAAAGGCTACAAAATGACAACTAACTAAGCAGTCTTGTAATATATGCAATAGAAGACTCAAATGAACACTTTGGTCCATGATACTCACAATGTACCTACCTCCCTTTATCAAATTGTTACAAGAGTAAAGTACGGTATTCCTTGTTCAAGTGAAACACAATCGATAAGAAACGATAGACACAAACTTGTAGCTATACTTCTTGACAAGTTGTGACCAGAAACAGAAACCAATATTTCAAGTCATTGGTAATAAAGGTGAATATTTTTGAGCCGTAATTTGAAATATGTGATGCTATACGAAAAGTGTGATGCGACTAATCACTTAAATTTCGAAATATATATAGGGCAAAGTGAAATCACTGTTCATACCAGTTACGCTGCCTACAAACCATAATCTAATTCATAAGAACATCATGGTCGTAGTTGCTTCCGATTGTGGTATTAGTCTTGTTATCGTTATCCAGGCAAATTAAAATGCTATTCGATATGGACATACAATCTGGTTGGGAAGCATTGCCAATAATATTTGACATGAGAAAGCTTTATGAATAGTTTGGTTATCAAAAGGTGTGATTTTGGATACTAGATCTGAAGAAGGATTCTCCAGTTCATATTGAAAACCTTGCTCAAAGATGGGCCATTATGTTATGAGAATATGATTTGAAAATAAAGTGAGAATCAAATTCCGAATTCCCAAAAGAAGATGCACTATCCTATCTAATATCCACTCAAACTGTTGACAATAAAAATAAGGTGGATATTTCACTATTTCCTTCAAAATTGTAACACAGCTCTAGTATATAAACCCGTTTGAGACATTAAAAACGAGGTCAGCAAACATGATATGCTCAGTAGTCAGCTTAAACAATAAAACTATAATTCTATGCGTGATGTATTCCAGTTTCCTGATAATATTAAATATGTTATCGCTTCTGGCAAAGTTAGTTTTTTGTAGATGTCACCTCATCATAATGAGATAGACAGACAGAAAAATGGGATTGAAATAGGATCACCGTTAGGACTGATGATAGGAAGTTGTTTTATATCAAAAGTAGAAAACGATAAGCTGAGCCAAATTAGTAGTCGTTTTAACATCTACAAAACATAACTTCCGAGTTCATCCTAAAGAAGGAATCAGAATCAGTGATTTTTTTTCTTGGTATGTTTCTTAAAAGATGCAGCGACGGAACACTAAATAGATTCATCTACAGAGAATCCAAATGGAATGGATGGTTCACTAAATTCTGTAGTTGAGTGTCGAGCACAAAGAAAAAACCTCATTCACTCTCTTTGCCATTGGGTTTAGAATATTTTTACGACAGATTGTATCAAACACCAATTAGTCTTCTTAAGAAGTAGTCTTGGTGAAAATGGTTGCCCTAACCGTTCTATTGATAGACAATATCCAAGAGCAACATGCGAAACAACAAATCAATTGAGTTTTCAGAACGACTTAGTTTATGAATTTGGAATTTAAAGGTGCTGTAGCACCGGAAATTCTGAAAATTCCTTTTTTGAGACCAACCAGCAGAACATTCTACATGGTCAAACTGTATTTAGTCTCCAACAGCGGCACACTGTTGTTCTCCGTAAAAGACAATATCGCCTAAGGTGTCATTCATCACAGACCGACATCCGTCAGAGAATAGTTGAAAACCTGGGAGCATTCAAAATCTTTTTCAACTTCACATGAGACTACTCAAAAGTATGTAGCCATGATCGCGCAAAGGATCGAGCTCAGAGAAATCGGATCACGCGGTCAGCGCGCAACCATTTAACCACGAGATGAAATCATCTATGGGTCCGCATTTTCAACTTCTGTCAATTCCTAGCATACTGTGGCCATCACCCAGTGAAATATGCGAGTAATTGTCCTTCCACCCCACTGGACGCTAAAGCAGTTGCTGTGGCACCTGACATTCCTGGGTTCAATCCATCATAATATCATCGGTTCACACTAGGCCGAAACAGCTGCCCAGTGCCCCCTAAAACCTACCAGTTGAATTACAATGTCCTTCAAAAGGCCACCTCTATGTGTATCTCTATTTGGTTACCCGCTAATGTTGAGCAAGGTACACCGGTGATAGTAAGAGATTGTCAGCACTTTATACGAGGGCGTATTCCAGCCTATTTTTACGAATCAAAAAGGAAACGAGTTAGAGATCCCATCCTTGGGCACTTGAATGTCAAAGATATAACTGACTCAATCTATGATTTCACATCGCTTATCAAATTCGCCTGAATACCCCGTCTTCTTCATTTCCAGCTTCCAAAAGAAGCAGAGGCTTAGGTTATTTGTGAGACGATACTCGACCTTTGTATACAAAAAAAAGTAGGTGCAGTCTTAGTTTTAACCTTGGTCAACCTCATTTTTTGTTGTTTTGCTTTTCTTAACTTTCCCATTTTAACATCAATATCGTTAATATTTTTGACTTAATAATTTTTGGTGTTACTTCGCTGAATCTTTCCAGTAATCAAAGCTTTTAACAAAAACGTATTCACTTTACCAATATCAACTTGTTTCAACTACATTACCCGGTTCTTTGTTGATTTATTAGCTGTAGCGTTTTCATTCCTTTGCAAGTTGTGCATCGTGTTGACGGTCTAAAAGTTTTACGCAACCCTTTTTTCTTATCATTTAACTTTTACACCTCTAATCAGCGAATCTATGAGATTAACTAGCGTCACTGCTAAGTAAATTTGTTGAGAAGAATATTCTCCTGTGGAATTCTAGTGAATATAAATCAAGTGTTTCCAGTAATTGCAGCTAATGTTGTAAAGCACAGAGTGCGTGAAGAAGTTTTACATAGGGTTTCCTAATTTATTCGATGAAGCTAATCGTGTATGTTTACTTACATCCGATAATAATTCTATGAGTGGTGTAAATTGTTATCTACCGTTAATAATTGTGTAACGTTCGCAAATCATGGAGTGATTCCAGCTAATCTTCCCAGCTGCGTCTTATAAGAGGTTAACATGTACTGGAATCACTCAGTCATAGTCATGTTTACTAGACGAAGATGGATACGTTTATCGAAGATCCTGTTGGTGACTGTACTAAATGTGCGCAAGCATCAAATTTCTGTTAGAAGAGAGGAACACGTTGTTGATAAAGACCAAGGAAATCATGGTCTCGAATATATAGCACTTTTGCTGGAAACTGCACACTACGATATTGATGCCTGTTTCAAATGATCAGAAATTTGTACTAACTTCATAAATTCGAGTGCAACAATCTTTCAGCTACCTTATTTATTGTGCCGTTCCGATGTTTTCAATATTCTCGTTTCGAATGGAAAATTCGAAAACCTCTCAGTAACTTTGCGCATTAGGCAATGAACCACACTCATTGTGTGAGGGTTAGTGATACTGCTTAGCTGCCCAAATATCAGTAGGTGGAGGAGTGTTCGAACCCACGACCCACTGATTGAAATACAACTTCCTAAACTAGCAACACACAACTTCACAATGTTGTTGTTTTATAAAATGATACTCAATTCTTGACATCTACATTTACACATTATGGCGATAGGTGGCTAAATATTAGACATATTTATGCCACTTCATGTGAACATCAGGAAAACGAAGAAGTACAATGATTTGCTGAAAAAGTCAAACAAGTTTCCATGATGTCAACCGTGAAAAGGTAAAATCGAGAAAGTACAGATAAATTTCTGTTCCCCTACTGTTCAACAGCGAATTTATGAGTGTAGAACCAGATAAGGTTCGATCAAAAAGTCAGGTGACCCGAAATGAAATTAAACCCAGGAAAACAGAGAATGGGTAGAGTAGCATGAAACGAAGGGATAGCTGGGTCGCTAAAGCCAGTTTTCCAAAAAGAAACGAAAAGGTATATTCTCGTAATTTCCATTAATTCGCATTAAAAAGGGTGCTTCAGAAAGTATTGGAGGGCTGAAATGTTTAGAATAGAGTTAGTAATGCAAGAAAACGTGTATCATACATGCAAATCATATACGACACTTAACAAAGATGGCAGAAAAAAGCAGCAGAAATTCATACTTGAAGTTTAAGTGGATACTTTAGTTACACCACGATTAGCATAGCAAAAAGCAGATCAAATACAGTCGATTCAAGTAAGAGGAACAATAAGACAACGAATGAAAAGAAAGACCTTCCAAATAGACTTGAGAAAGGTGCCTCATCACTTTTACAGGTGGAGGTGAAAGAAAGTGACCGCAACATAAATCGATATTTTAACTCCTCAACCACTGAAACAAACGTTTTTCGGCTTGAATTTCGAGTCTTTCCGTGTATTCAGTGCCACTAAATTTATTGAAGTCCACAGCGTGCTTGGTTAACTCACCATTGGTATGCTAGAAAGCACTAAACTGATGAACTAGATAAGACAAACATTCAGATAACATATTTTCACCACCATTACTGTAGGTAATAATAGAGAAACCTGAAGGAAATTTGTTTACGTACTTTAGTTCATTTTTTTTTAAGTGCAGTGCAGAAAAGATATAACAGTACTAGTTATAGACTTCAGTACATAAAAATGAAATGAATAACATTGTTTTTAAAGCCAGTTGAGTTGTGTACTTAGCAGTTATGTGAAAGTGAATCAAAAACTTTTCAATGCATGTTAAGTAAAATACCTAATTGATTAACACAGGCTTCCAATTTCTTGCATTAACGGCTAAATCAAACCACTATTCTAAAAAGGTAGTTACTTAACTTCTACAGAATAACTGTCGACCAGTTAAATGATTCGTCCAACAAGTTAGTTACAATATACAAGAATAGAGTGAGAGATTTCGTAAGTGAGATACCATGCATCGTCCAGTTAACAACCATAGTTTTTCTAATTGCACTTTCCCTTAGTACGTAATATGAGAAGTTCTTAGGAGAACTTTTAAATATGTTATAAAGAACTTGTTTTATTTCCATTATTTCCTTAGTGATACAATCTTGAGTCATCAGTGAGAAATGAGCATCCCTGAGGCTGAAGTTTGTCTTGCTAGAGAGTATAGATAAACTTAAATAAACTTCCCTTGATAGCATCATGACATTTGGCTCCACGCATCTAATCCGAGATGCCATACACCAACTAGCTTGAAATTCTACACACAAACTGGGTCGAAATTTATTTAAACTAAAACCTCACGTCTGATTTTAAAATCTAAAGAAAGAAATATTTTAAACTGAGCCTACTGAAGTGTGAATATCTCCCAGTTGCCTACTTGAACATCACTATCCTGGTGTTTCAAGGTGATCCCCACCCTTCTCTTCGATCAGATGGGTACATTTACAGTTATCCAATGAAGCTCACTTTTTCAGTGAGTAAGAGGTTATAGTCATTGACATCCTACTGCATACATTATAAGCATTCTAGTATGCATACGCTTATACCTGCCAATAGCAAATGCGTCATCAATTTCATATCAATCAGTAAACAAATAAAAAGCGTCCCATACTGTACTTATTCAAAGAAAACACGATTCTAAAACAGATCTAGCTTAAAGATACTATGAAATCAATCCTTTGTCGCCAAATTTAAATTCTTAATATGATCTCAAAATTCACTTTCAAGTACTTTTCTACAGTCCAGAGACAACAGCATTCAACTGCATTTTATTATATAAGGAAACAGATAGACATACCAGTATAAAGCATCGTATGAATGTATCAACTAAAATTGTCACAAAATGAGATAGACAGAAATAATAAGAAATCATTTAAACAAAGAAAGAAGAGTGAACAATTAGATAAAGAATCGTAAAATGTACAAGATTTCGAAAATCATCAAAACTGAATACAATTTAGAGCTATATCACCAGTCCTTGATTCTTAACATCTCAATAATCTTGACTGGGTAGTCTACACTCTCTAACATACGTCTATACCGAAAGTCAAGAACTTCACGGATTAACGTCATTCTTAGCGTGTTAGAAATTGGTTGTCTAATTAACTAGATATTCATACAAAATGGTATCAGTAGCTTATTCTCTGTAGTAAACGTCTATCATCCAATGAATGCACAGAGAGACTTAAAATACCATTATTCACCAAAAATAAATGCCACTAAATAGATCTCATCAATTAGTTAACAACTATAGAAGTATCCTTCAGACTAATTGACAGACAGACATCCAAAAACTTGTCGATACATAGAAGACTGGCCAGCTACACATTTTCTACTTTTATGATCAAAGTTTCATACTCCATGTCTGTAATCCTTTCACTTGGATGTTAATTAAGAGAAATATTTAGTCTGGCAATTTGTCAGATGGATGATCAATCTTACTATCAGGCTGATTCAACTTATATGAAGCATGCTTGGTATCCATTAGAAATTCAAGTATTAATCCCCCTCCAAAAAAATCTTTATTACCTATATGCAGGATGAGAAAGTGAGTACCATGAAATTGATTTCAGTAATTATTTATTCTTCTTATGCAAAAGGATATTTTAAAAGCGAAACGCCGAAATCAAAACCCAGCCAGTAATCTTGAGTACATTAGTGTGATAGGCAATGAGTCACAAGTATTGTTAAGGGGCTAATGATACTACCTGGTTGCTTAAACATCTGTAGGTGGGGTGGAGTTCGAACCCGCGACCCAATGGTTAAAAGTCATCCTCTTAAACCAATAAGTTACTGCCCCACGAAGTTGAAATGTACAACTCAATGTTCTGAGTATACAAAATTATTAGTAAGATTTCCTATTTAAATATAAGATGTAGTTATTCTCAACAGTTGCAGAAAGATAAGTTAAATGTTGCATTTCATAATAGTTATTCTACTTGGTGAAGTTTAATAACGCAATAACACAAGATTTGCAGAATAAAGATAAGGTCATTCATGTCATATGATTTGCTTTCAGAAAATCTGTGAAGAATATCTCTTAGTTGATGAATATGTCTAGTTTGAAATATTTATTATATCATGAAAATTTTAATGAAAAACAACCCATTTCGACAGTCAGTATAATTAAGTAAGTTATAAGTGCAACGAGTTTTGATAACAAAGGGTTGAACAGAGATTATGACTTCAGCTAGTATCTAAGTGTATACAAAATTATCAAATACACAATTTACAATAGACTTTATCTTTAGAAGAAATATAGGGATGCTGATTAAAAATGACAGGAAACCAAGATTCAAAACAGCAACCTTGAACCTATTATCAGCTGGGTTTCGTAGATTATCGAAATGGTAACTCAAAGACCGTTAGTGCTTTAGTGTGAAATAGGATTGCCGTAATCTTCATATGAAGTGGTATATCGCTTTAGCCTGTTACAACTAACCGTTTTGCTCCGGAGCACGTGGATGGACATACAAATACCACATTTTAGGTTGAAATTCACCATGGACTGACATAAGTTAGAAGAAGGTTGGAAACCTGGAAGCACTAGAAAACTGCCTCGTCCCAGTACGCACCCGTGAACCCACTCGCCGAGGATTGAACTCACGACCTTCAGGTTCCGTGGTCAGTGCGTTACCATCAAGCCACTGGCTGAGAATCCACTGGTCCATATTTCCTACTTCTGTCAGTTCACGGTATAACGTGTCCTATGTCCAATGTCGTCGTTGAGCAACTGTCCTCATGTTCGACTTGGTTTACTCCATTCGTCACGACTCCTCGTTGGAACTTCAGGAATCATCACTCGCAGCAAGTCACCAATAAGAGCTAGATTAATTCTGTCTGGAGTTTTGTGGAGATCTATTAATTGGTGTTAGGTTGGAATTTATTGGATTCTGAACAAGCGGCTCAATAGCAACGTGCTGGCCACAGAATCTGGAGGTTCTGGGTTCGAGCCCTGGTGCCGTCATGGGTACACACTACGGAGAAGTCCCATACTAGGAGGAAACAGCTGAACAGTACTCCCAGATTTCTAACGTTCCTCCAAGTGATATCAGTCTATGATAAATTCCAACCTAAAATCAATTAATAAATCTCCACAAACCAGAAAAAAAAATATATGATTAGTTGAAGAGACAAAAATCTAGAAAGGCTCGGAAATAGCCAGGACCATTGTAAATATATCTATAAACCCTCGTATTTTGTGTATATTCTTGACTGTGCAATACATCTCTTATATCACCACTTTTCCCATCCATCGAGGAGACTGAGCGACCGACAAAGTGGAATCTTAAGGTTATTGTTCAACTATTCATATATATATATATATATATATATATATATATATATATATATATATATATAAACTCAGGCTGTATGAAGTCGCTACAAGAATATAACAAGTGACAGCAGGGTTATAAGAAGTAGGGACAAGACGATATAACAGCTATTTCAAGCCCTACTGGAATCTGGATAATTTCAATTTGAATTATCATTTGTCTACGCAGAAAACCCATTAAAGTTAGTAGGAAGATCGATTGAACAACCTACCAAGTTCATTTATTACTTCTGGCGTTGATAAAAAGTAACCCTTGGGAATACTAGTTTGTCGCAGAAGTGTAGAACTGCAAGTGGAGGGTAACTGCAAATGCTTCATTGCTGGAATTTTTCTTTGACGTGACTGTTGTTGATGTTGCGGTACAACAGCAGAATTACTGGAACTTTCTTCATTTGCTGTCATTTCACTGCCTGAACTTTTTACTTCATTCGAACTGTTATTATCATCCACATTATTACTATTATCATTATTTGTATGGCTGTCATGGTTTGTAGTTGACATTTTTGATGTAGTCAGTATTACTGTGGAAAGTGATGTTGATGCTGAAGAGGATAAACAGTCCAAATCAACAATATCGGAGGGTGTTTGAGACGAGGCATCAGAACTTCTAACCAGTAAAACTGATGACTCGGATATAGGGTTGTTTGAAGCATTGCATTGTGAGATTATATCAGGTTCTGATGGTGTAAAAGTACGCGCAGAACAGGCTTTTGCTGTTGTTGATGATATAGACTGTGCATGGACGTCAAAAGAGAAACTTAGAATTAGAAATATGAAATAAAATGTAATAGATATGTAAACAAATACTATTATTATTTGTAAAGATATACAGTTCCACAGTCTGTTAGTGAAAGTTGAATTTTTATGCAGTCATAGGTCAGTTACCGAAATTCAAGCAGATATTTACTTGAAAAATATGCATTCAACTAGACTATCTGCTGACCAGACTATATAGACAATAACTTAAAATATTTCAAAACATATATCAAATATTGAGTAGACTGCTACTAATACTCAAAAACCTGAAAAATATTAGATTAATGTGCAAATCAGCAACATTACATAAGTTTATGTCAAAAGTTTTCAGATACATTCCATCGTTTCAACACTACTAGTGAAGTTTAACTGCTTATCCAAGTCAAAAAATATGGGATGCATTTTAACATACTATTCAGTTTGCTTGCACTTCGATTACTGATCTAGGCGTAGGGTACCTGATTGCAATCCTGACAATAAACACTCATGACGGTGCTTATCAATCCAATCCATTATTACTTTTTGGAGTTTAAGCTACCCCTGCTATATTCCAACAGATTATGAGTGCTACTATATCAGGTATTCCTGGAACTGTATTTCACCTTCATGACTTTGTAAATAGTGAGATGATTCAAAAGAGAGTTGCATGAGACTTTGTGGTTTCCAACTATGCGCTTAGGAATGTAAGTTTTATTTGCCGTCTATAAAGCATGTGAGGTTTATCTTTAGGCTACCTTCCCTTTTTAATGATCAGTTCAAGAGTCCCATCTCCTTTTGGCCTGAAATACCAAAAAGATGTAAATATTTGTAAACAAATGTCGGGGAAATGGAGCTAGCGCCATGTATAATGTATGACTACCGCAGAATGAAAATAATCAAGCAGTCTAAAACATGATCCTGCTGTGATATAGAAACTAAAATAGTCAAACACCATCAATACATAGCATATTGATCTCCCAACCAGCTAGACTAGAACCTTAAAGAAAAATGACATATTCATGTTGACACGGTTGTACACAGCACTATGATAGGTTTTGCCGATTTCGGCAAATATAAGATGATGCACCACAACTGGTCCGTTTCGCATTTGTCAGTATGCATCACCTACCTCTAGAGCCGACTAGCCACATATCTGACTAACTACCGAACGATGAGTATACTGCGCTGCAGTCCCTTCTGTTCTGCTAATACAACTGTAAGACGTGACCGTTGAAAGTAGAAGACATGAACAAATTACTACAAATGCCTTCTAGCACACCTTGCGTTTACCGAAATCACCATGTGAGCAAGTGAAACGCACTAGGCAATATATCCAAGTCTAATCATGAAGGTGTGAACCTTCATCTGCTGACGTGGCTTCAAAATCTCCTTCCAATGCCGAGCCACTGCCCACCTTCACGCCACATAGTAGGACAATCACAATATAGTTGGAAGAGGATTCAGGGGTGGCCAGACCAACACCTGCCACTAGTTCATTAAGTCCCTAAATGTCGGTTTAAGCCGTGTGGAGAGTTGTAAATTGTCTGGTTGAGGTCTCTCAGAAGGAAGGAATTAGTAGTTGAGGACTTTTGGTGACACGGTTGGAAACCGATCACTTCTTGACATCTAATGCTTCAATATTTGCACTACCCATTACATTCAAATTGTTTATACTCCCATACAACGCTGTCTATTTTGATATCAGTCTTTTTCTATCCACCTGTTCTTCGTATACTACTGTGAAGTGTGGGAACTTGAAATGATGTACTGACTGACAAAATCAATTTAGAATCTCGCACACACCGGGCCGATAGCTGCTACCGTGACGTTACGGTCGGGTCTGCTTATCACAATGACCCAACTACCTATGCTAGGGGAACGCCTGTTCCATCGAGGCCCTACTATACCAGAAAGATTTGCTGGATAGTGGTAAAAAGAAAGGCAGTTATCGTTGTAGTGTAAATTGCTGCACTGTGATGGGGATCTGTGAGTGAAGTCGTACGGATGTTAGCTGGATAGAGTGTGACAGCAGTATATTTTTCCCTTGGATGGCCAGCAGTTCTGCGCTGATGCTGCTTGCCTAACTGGAAGAGGAGGCTAGAAAAGGTAGGGCCTAAAAATAAAACACCACTCTTCTCCATGGTCTTCCGGTGTCAGTGATATGGATTCTCTCTATCCAGCCTTAGAACAAAGAAGCCTCAAAACAACATTCCACAAATAAACCATGCGTAGTAGGCTTCAAGCAGATGTCCCATAGGCCCAGCGGTCACACAAATCTTTTTCTCTTTGAGTTACATTAAGAAGAACCTATGCACTTGCGTGTGAGGTACTACTACTTTGAATCTGTCTCTCTGTCTGTCTATGACAGACAGGCAAACATTCAGGCAGGCTAGCAGACGTAACTGCAGGTGATCGCTTTCATTTTATCGATTCTCAGGTGACGCAAATGAAATTGGTAGAGGACAGCTGGTCGAATCGTTATTGGCTTAATGACACGATTTGCGAAGATGAGATATGGATCTAGAGTAAACACTTATGTTCAGTACTTTGTGATTGGAATCAAGCGACTAACTACGTACTGCATGTTGGTTAGATGCAAGTATCATAGACTGTGAATAATAATTTACATGAAAAGATGCTGCACTAGATTCAAAAATTGTCACTGATATCATATTTCACCAACTTTTTGCTGCAAACATTATACGACCATATGGTCTATTATTAATCCCAACGTTCAAATATAGCTAAAAACCTTAAACACTTTGTCTGCAGTCGGCAGATCATTTTTTTAGTCCCACCAGTCCATGCCACACGATTTCAAGTAGCCGGGTAGCATCCACGGACATGGCACAGTAGGTTTAACTCTTAGCTGAGAACGCGAACTAATATACGGTTGTTGCACCTTTGCGTTTCGATCACGTAGTCCATTTGAATAAGGATGTTACTGTCGGAATAATTTATTTTTTTAAGCAGAAAACATCTGTACAACAAGCACACTAAACAAAATAAAATTACACTACAAGGACAATGTGTGAGAAAACCAATTGAATTATACACAATTATGGTTTTGACCAAATAAAATGATCAAACTAGAACATAATCCAGAATATTATTCATCTACGTTTTTACTTTTTTTTACAGTTCACCGCGTTCTCTACAGGATTCACACTGATCGGAATTCTAAATGATATCTAATGATCCAAACCATTTAGTGACATGGCTTCTAAGACTATCCTGAAAGTTGTGATGCCAGTCTGAGATAAGTATCGGTAATTACACAAATTCATGTTATATAAAGAATACTTTTATCCCTGACCAAACCAGCTCTAGATTTAGAGAATAAGCCTTGATATACGAGCTATAGCGCTAGTTACCAAAAACGATGCTAAAAGACGACTTCACTTTCTCAGTAATGGTGTTCATAACGTGCGAAATACGACACCACACGACGGTATTTTATTACGCCTATGGTTTATGCTACATAAGACCAACAGTCGTAAGAGACAGCCACAGTAAAACATAAAAGACCACTGATAATCGCTTTCCTTGAGAGTCAGGTTTTACAAGTGGGGATCAAAGCATGATATGCATAACCTTTTACAGTCACATGAGCGTCACAACGATATGGAAAAGACTTCCTTACTAACAACAAATGTGAGGTAGTACATAGTTTAGGTTGCTTTCGAAATGAATAGTAAACAGCTTCCTATCCGGTTACAAGAGAACCATTTTCTGTATAACAATGTAAGCCAACTTGAGAACAGTGGAAAATTTCTACATAGCCAAATGGCAAACCGAATACAAACCCTCGATGGGATAAACAAACAGAACATAAATGTACGATCTTATTTACCGATAAAGCGCTGAAAATATCAAAATGCGCTTAGCAGCCTTGTGCACGCTTATGCAGTAATCAATGAGCTACATCTATTGTACGAGAGCTAATGATACTATTATAATGCCAAGAAGTTGGCAGTTGAAGCGGTATTCGAATCAGTGACATATTGGCTGGGAGTCATATGCTTAGAGCAATAAGCCATAGGTCCACCGTTGAAAATAGATCTGCACAAGGAAGTGAAGAGATAACACGATAATAAGTCGTGGACAGTAAACTATCTTTTCGATTCTCAAAATGATGCTGCACTTCTAAGTTGTTGACTAACATTCTGTATTATGCCTGTTAGATGATTAAGGAAAAATTTGTGTGTATATGTCCAATACAACAGGAAGATGGAGCTTCTTACCTTGTCAATATTATTCATGGAATTTGACGCAAAATGATTGATACGATTTTCGTAAACATCTGACCTGTAGTCATTCATTTGTCTATGCTGTTCATGGAGTCCTGAAAAATTATGTTCATCAGTTACACGCGGCATATCTTGGAGCTCATTTTCGGAGGTCACTGAATGAAACAGAAAATTGTACATATAAAAATAACAGACTGAGCCAACAAAAACATCTCTTTAGATTCTTACCTTAAGAGTGATGAAGTTTACGAGACATGTTTAATATATGGTTAATGATAATGATGAATTTATACTGGGTGATGATTGAAGGCGAAATGAAAATTAAGACTGCGGCAGGATTCGAACCAGCGATCACCGGGTTTCTAGTCCAGTGCTCTACCAACTGAACTGCGGGGCATGACTGCTGACCAACTTTTTATTTCACTCCAATCGCCAAGGATTTCACCGGACCACCATGTGAATTCGTGACGCGTCACTGCCACTTGATCGTACTTATACTGGCTGCCTAGTCAGGACTTCTCATCCTAATGATGAAGCCAAAAATAGTAGTTAACAAAACGCGATATGAACCTACTGTGTTCCATCTGAACATAACTAGAAATAGTATATGCTACCCAACTAGTTGTTAAGATATCCTTAAACATAATCTTTAACGGATTATTTGTGTCTATAATTCGAAAAGACAAGACCCAAAGGAGATATACACCAAATATAAGACAAGTAAGTCTAGCTGAATTATGCTAAAGGAATAAAAAGAAGCCAGCGGTAATCACAAATATTTTACTTATCTAACCCGAAAACCAGTGTGCAATTTACATCACATAATGTTATCGTTAAATTAACAAAGTGAATTTAGTCACTAAAGCTTCTAAGGTAAATTTAATACCATATAGAATTTCTATTTACAAAGACTTCCCATTATCATATGCTAAATTAACCAACTTATTATCAATAGTCAGAATTTCTTATTATTAGTGGAATGCAAAATCTCAGCGACTGGACTGATCACGAGGTAATAGTTGTGCTTGAAATATTACCAAAATTTAAAACTTACTATTGTGTGTAAATATGCACTACACATATATTTATAGTGAATTGATCTATTCGACAGCACAGTAATTTAATCTAGATTAACCCTTTTGATGACAGTTGTTAATAGAAGAAATAAAAATAAAATCGGCGGAAATGTAGTACTACTGACAGTCAAGCTGAATGGTCCTGACTTTAAAAAAATCTTCAATCTAGTGATATACACAATGATTTAACAACACCCTATGACTTGTGCTCAAAGTTTGAAAAGGTTGTGACAAACTAAGAAGAAAGAAAATCATTAGCCCGAGATAATTTTACATTCAATCTGGTCTTGCTACTCGCTCTAAAGGCAGATTAAGAACCAATTCTTCACAGGACCATGTAACAGTAACCTTTTCAAAGGGAAATTGGACAATTACTGGACTGAAGCACTAATAATTGTGACAGTCGTCACGATCACAATTGTGAGTAAAAGATATGCACTCTTTATTTTTTCTATAAATGCATCATAAATATACCGATACAGGTCACCCTTTTCTGTTTAAAACATCTTGGGAACTTATCTTCATTTGAAAGACCTTCTGATCAAAAAAGTCAGCTGGTGATGTAATACTGCACATGCAGAATGCAGGTAAGGTGTTGTGCTCTGAAGAACACTTCAAGAGTAATTGATAATCTTTAGGAGGCACCCTGTATCTGATGAATGTTACACTAAAGATTGAACGTTTCAACCTTCAAGCATCGGTGTAATTTGCATTAGGTTTACTAACAAGTTTATCCTAATTTTTGCGAAAGACTTCTTAGAAATTATCTTCATAACTCGGAGCCAAGTAATTGTCCATAGCACCATTATATGAGAAGAGATGGCGAAAATACTCCTCTTCGACTTAGTCATTTCCGTTGGGTGGAATACTTTTTCAATACATAATTAAATAGAAGGTCATATCGGCATATCCTTACACTGCCATACACTTAATTAATCTCTATGAAGATATCAATTAAGCCAGAAACACTTCAATCAGAGTTGAGGTAACTACCACGAAGATAAATTGGATAGAAAATAAATGATTCATCAAAGAGCAGAAGACCAAGCAATATACGCTAACTGTGAAACTACTGCAAACGTAGCCTTGCTTTAATGACCACGTGCAAAAAGTTTAAATTTGTGAAGATTCGCTCTATGTTTTAGATCAAAGCCTTGCAATTTGCACGTTGAACAGCTACGTTTCATCATTGCGGTCACCACAGACTGCTTGAACTCCGTAGCAGCAGTATATCAATAACACTGAGGTATAGTGGTATGTTTTTGAGCAAAGTAACGATCGTGATAAAGCAAATTTATTTATATTAATGATGGACAGTGGCTAGCAGTGGAATCCAGGGTGCGCGTTTCGTCCTATTTTGGACTCGATAGCTGGATGTACCTGCCTCCCGACGAGTGATGTTGTTCCCACTAAGATCCGAATCCAGGACCGATCGCTTCTAACGCCAGAGCGTTATCCACTAGGTAAGTACAAGTAACAACATAAATGTGATCATAATGTGAAACCGGTTCCAGTGTATGAATAAATATGGTGTATAACACCAAAGCATACTGTGTCGATACATTTTGGCAGAGTGTGGAACCAAAGGGAAAAGATGTAAACACAGTTTGGAGACTAAAAGCTTCCCGCTTGGAAAAGTTAGCTGTGTTTAGGTGAAGAATCTGCTGATCTACCACAACTAAATTTATGAAATCCAAAGGACGATGAGATTTAGTATCGAAAGAGCTAAATACATCTCAAAACTAAACTCAGTTACAATCCTAACGGTGTGTTAAACTAGACAGTGATGGGCGGGGTGCGGGAATGGTGATTTTACTTCAAACCCTGTAATTATTTACCACTGTATCATTCATTCACTTGTACACCACATTTATAATACACCTTGATTTGTTCACGCCAGTCACTTACAGATTAATTTCATGGATAATAGAATCCAGGTGCCTAATTCTTCTTCTTCTTCTTCTGCAACTACATTCAGTTCAATAAAACTCACAGTCAAATTTCTTCACAACTGTACGCAATTTGAAATTCACTTCACGTATACAGTAATCATAGTTGCGCCTTAGTATAGTGATGATGAAAGCATTCTTAGGAATGTATATGCACACATGAAAACATGTGAACAAGTTTTACAACAAGATCGCAGTAGAAAACATATAGTGGAATCCAGAAAAAAAAGCGTGATTGTTAGCACCGTAAAATCAAAGTAGATGCACATAAAAATACACACAAAAGTATTCATGCACATAAATATTTGCATATTTAGTCAACATGTAGCTTTGTTTATGCAGAATGAACAGCATTAATTGTAAAAATAATATTACTGGCTATCGAAAAATGACCATGTAACGTAAGTAATAGTCATAGTCTTCTGATTTGGTGTCATATGTCTACCTGTTTACGTGTTGAATAATAATTACCATTAATATTATACAGTGCCTGGTGAACAAGAGGAGTAGAAGGAAAAATTGACTATAGTGTTTATTGATTTCAGTCTATTGCACATAAACACACACGTTCAGAGGAAGCAAATCTTTATTTTAAGCAAGTATCTTCAGTGTGTGTAGTGAACATACAATCCTCGCACCCGACTACTATAATCATATCCTTATGTTCATGTTGTAATTTGGTCGAAGGGTGGTTAGCAGTGGAATCGAGGATGCACGTTTTGTCCTATTTGGGACTCGTCAGCTGGATGTACATGCACCCCAGTGAGCGATGTTGTCCCCACTGGAACTCGAATCACTACAAGCGCCAAAGCGTTGTCCACTAAGCCCCTACTGAGGTATGATAGGCACCTCTTGTGCAACCGGTGTCAGTTATTATTATTATTATTTATTGCCTCGAGGCAACTACACAGGAGCCCATATACCAACAGAGGTCGATTAATCCAGTCTAGAATAATAACGAGAAATTACAAGTGTCAATAAATATTTTGATGTTAATTTGGCGATTTGAACCTTGAGAAACATCAGTATACTAGGATCAACGATTTTACATTACATAGATCTATCAGCAACCTATATGTGGATCTGATTTCCTAAATTATTGATTTAATTAGAGTTGTATATGACTTCAATCTTAGTAAATCCTACTCACACACTATGCAAAATAGTAAGGTGGAAAGTTTTCAGTGCGTCAGATATAGTAATAAAAACCTGTGAAACTTTATAAACTGACTGGACTACGTATTACTACTAATCAATACATTTCTTGCTCACCAACTTATTTAAATAGTTGTTATTACTCCATAACTGTCAGAGTTGTCACAAAACATGTCAGCACATTAAGATACAGAGTAGCAGTAGGGAAAACAAAATAAAGCTAACCAGAACAATCAACAGTCGTATACAGGGTCAAAAGAAGAGTAGAGAAGTGTGTTATAACGAGTAAACTGAAGACAAGGGTATGAATGCATTATCATTACTGTGATCATCGTTTAAGAGCTATAATACCTATAGAGTTTAGTTATCAGTTCCGGTCTTTCCATGAGGTCCGACCAGGAGATTTTCACTTTCTCACATGCTTCACATAGAAATTCCGAGTCCTCATGGAGTGTAACGATGTTTCAGTCGGACTTCTCTCGATAGTAAAACTGAGTAAATAGCAGTAGGAGAAGAAGAGTAAAGAGACTGATATGAAGCGAGACCATATGTTTACTTTTCAATACAAGAAAAATAATGAGTACATTTAATTTAGTCACGTAAGTCTTCAGCCACACTATCTAACGTCATCAACCAGCGATATCTATTAACTGAACGACTCTAAAAGGACAGAAAGGAAAAACGATGAATTCATGATTTAGCATCGTAACGTTTCACGTATTACTGCGATTTCATTCATCATATATTTATCTTGATAAAAATCGAATATGTAGTCAATTTGTGGCAAGAAAAACAATACAATTCCATAAAATCATAAAAATACAGACCTAAATTTCGCGAAAATCCGACAATAACTTCGAAACACTCACATTCATTCGTTCAGTAGAAGTGTATACAACAAAACAAATATAAGTTTGTTAAAGAAGTCAAGAAACGGTAAAGTTTTTTTAACGTAGGTATAACGATTTAATTCCATATAAGATTGTTTATTTGAGATAGCACACAGTGACACAGTATAATTTACTCGATGACATTTTGAGTAGAATTTATTGCTCAAATTCATATCAAAGTATTTATACGACTTTCAAACTTCCTTCATATAGTCCAACAGTTTATCATTCGTTTATTTTAATGATAGTAAAATTTTCCAGATGTCTGCAATATGTGATGAGTCATTCCTATTACATGTGTTAGGTGTGGATACAATGAACACGGATTCTGTGATCAATCTCTCCTTCTACCCAGTCAGTCGTATTGGATTTTAGAATTGTCGCCCTATCCACCCTTATAGTGGGATTACAGGTCAATGCATACAGAGCGACAACCGAGTTTTCCCGAAATCACTTATATTGGTAGGGTGTGCCGTTGTATACTTCGTTAAATTTTGTGTTCGGCTGTTGGTTGCTTTGACCTACATACTTGACCTCACAATCATTACATGGTATTTGATAGATTAGGTTCTTTTTCTTAATTGTGACTGCTGGATGTTTTAGCCTACAAAGTTTGTCTCTGAGGTAGTTTGTGTGTTTAGATGCTACCCTAATCCTAGTATTGTTAAGATTTCTACGTAAAATTTCCGATGCACCTTCCCTATACGACAACACCTAATACATATAACGGGAATGATTCATCACATATTATAGATATATCGAAAATTTTACCCTCATTAAAATAAATGAATGAACTTCGATAGCGTAATTAGAAGACGAAGCTTATCTGAACAATGTGATGTATTTGAGTAATACATTTCGAACAATCTAATCACACATTTACTTGTCAAGTCATTGTATATTTAACCGAGTACTGGGGGGACAAATACAACAATTAACACAATAGGGGATTAAAATTAAGAAAGATGAGAACAAACAGAAAGTGACATAGTTGATCCTAATCTTGGTAAGAAAACAAGGTTTACCAAGGTAGGTGTGGTGTAAGAACAAACTTTTTTTGTACACATTAAGGTGGTTTAAATTTTCGTATGCTATCGCCTCCGCAAATCTCAGAATACGTCCCTGACTGTTTCTATATAAAACTTTGGAAGCTGTTTCAACAATAATTTTGTGACCTGTTTCTGTGATATGTTTAGCTATAGATGAAGAGGATCGCCTCCCACCAAGGTTAATCAAGGTTTCATACTCCATTTGTTTTTGTAGCCATTTAGGCACATGTTCTCTCACCCTCAACTGCATGACTCGATTACTCCTCCCCATGTATATGTGACCATACACACATGTAAATTGGTAAACACAATGGGATGAGACGTAATCATTGATGCAGTGTTTAGGTTTCTGGTGAAATATGTGTTTTGTTTTCTCCAAAATGATAAGATTCGCCGCGTAATGTGTTCCCTTAATGGCTTATGTCAGCCTACGTCTCAAAATGATATACTATTCAACTCCCCTCTGTATGGTAGAGTCATAAGGACACTTTTCTTATGGACCGTCTATAGAGTTGGCTTTGGTGCTACTTGACCTCTACAACGGTTTATAAACTCCATCGGATACTCATTTTCTATAAGAGCTTGGGTCAGTAATTTGATGTCTCCATATATCGCATCTGATGTACTGATACGATAGATCCTATTAAATAGGCATTTTATTAGACCTTGCTTGTATTGGATTGGACAAAAACTGAAAATCCAGGTATTGTCCTGTTCATGTAGGCTTTCTGTAAACTGACCGTCTTATTGAACCATCTCGTCGACTCAGGAGTATATTTAGGAATGGCAGTTGATTATTATTCTCTTTCTCACATGTCAGGCTGATGAGAGTTTGTACGGCGTTGTCTATTCAGTAGACAATACAAGCGAGGTCTAATAAAACGTTGATTAACCTTGGTGGGAGGCGATTCTCTTCATCTATAGCTAAACATATCACAGAAACAGGTCACAAAATTATTGTTGAAACAGCTTCCAAAGTTTTATATAGAAACAGTCAGGGACGTATTCTGAGATTTGCGGAGGCGATAGCATACGAAAATTTAAACCACCTTAATGTGTACAAAAAAAGTTTGTTCTTACACCACACCTACCTTGGTAAACCTTGTTTTCTTACCAAGATTAGGATCAACTATGTCACTTTCTGTTTGTTCTCATCTTTCTTAATTTTAATCCCCTATTGTGTTAATTGTTGTATTTGTCCCCCCAGTACTCGGTTAAATATACAATGACTTGACAAGTAAATGTGTGATTAGATTGTTCGAAATGTATTACTCAAATACATCACATTGTTCAGATAAGCTTCGTCTTCTAATTAGGCTACCGAAATTAATAAAAGGGATTAACTGTTTTAAATGAATGAACTGTTGGGCTATATAAAGGAAGTTTGAAAGTCACATAAATACTTTGATATGAATTTGAGCAACAAATTCTTCTCGAAACATCAGCCAGTAAATTATACTGTCACTGTGTGCTACATCAAATAAACAATGTAATATGGATTCATACTCTACCAAAGTGCCCATGTTTTTCCATTACATTAATATAACTATTTAAGTCTATTGTGTTATAATAAAACCCTACATCTGGTTATTTTTCATCTATGAAATCAAATACATAGTAAATAGAACAAATACCTGAAGAGAAATTGACTAAAGGCAGCATTTGAAAGTTTTATCTCTAGTGTTTTAGGGATGGTAATATTCACTGTTATGTTCCTAGATTGTAGTACAAGTCATTACTATATAATGCCGGCAAGTGGATGCATAAATATATGTCTTGTTTACATTCTGGATCTAAGAAATAAACATAGAACAGGCGACCACACTTTTCGTATGGTAACTGGATCCTGTTAATGTTTAGATCCAAGATAAATAATCACGTAGATTCTGTGAACAATAACACCGGTAAAAGCAACGGAGTATATGTAACTTCTCATCAATATGTTTAAAGAGAAGCTATAATAGACAATACAGCATCTAAGCAGTTTTATTAAAGTAGCATAACATAGTGAATCTTCAATTCACACAAACAGTTTTTGATCACCTAACAACAAGCAATACCAGCTGGGCTTTTTTCACCACATTTATGGCATTTTGATAGGATTAGTTTAAGATGCATTCTCGTAATATTGTATAAAAGGGGATCAAGCAAATTAAAGTCTTTATTTGAATCGATCAACTGAATCTTCGGAATGATTCGTTTTGTGAATTCACATGCAACTTAACAGTTAAGGTGATTAAAAACCTACAGAAACTATCCACTAAGCTAGTATGCAAACTCTAGAATACGAAGGAAAGAGAACATAAGCACATATACACACATACAAGTTGTGTAGTTCAATAGACACTTTTTCACTTTCAGTAGTTACTTGAAAATATGAAATTATATGAAAATAATGACGACAAAAGAAACTATAAAACATCTTCAATAAGTCAGATCAAAACAATAAAAGTTAAGTGTGGACTAACAAATAATTATGACTTAATTTAACTTGGGAAACTACAGTGATGGCAATGACCAGAAGCATATCGCCGACTTTGAAAATAAGCCTAAAGAACAATAAAATTATGCGTGAACTTGAAGAAAACCTTAGTCATGATTGAACGGGAAAGAAAGCCTGAGTTGCGGTAAAATATGAGCCTAAGATCTTCAGTAAATTGACCCTACACTCAACAGGTTGAGCTACAACTGGGTAGCTGGCACCATAGAGTAACGAAGGCTAAGTTAGGATTTAACCAGTGGTTGGTTGAATATCATACGTCCATCATGAGGGTTATGAACTGTGGAAATCCGATGCAGTTAGTTTGAATTTAGTCATTACTTGAGTTCTTTCACCAATTTTAGTGATTATTTCGACAAAGAACAATAGTAATTATCTCCACCCTAATAAACAGATATCCAGGTTTACTATTCTATACAATTCAGAGGTTTGTGGGGATTTATTTATTGATTTCAGGTTGATATTCATCATATACTAACATCAGTTGAAGGAACATCGGGGACTCTGAAGCACTGGACAGCTATTTTGTGCTAGTATGGGACTTCTCAGCAGTTCGCACCCATGACTCCGCCAGGAATCGGACCTAGGACCTTCAGCTTCAGTGGCCAGCACTATTCTATATTTTCTATGCGTGAAGATTATCCGAAATATTCTTTTGAATATTATAATTTACAATTTTCTGCTATCTAAAAGGGATTGAGGTGAAGTAAAAAGAATCACATTCAAACAATAACTTATTGCAGAAACTGACCAGTTATGACTTTACTGAATATTTCGTTGCAATACGTAATTACTCACGTAGATGATCTAAAATGAATGAATGCTGTTTGACTTTAAAAGTAAACCGAAATACTACTCAGAATTGTGTAGAGGTTACTTCCGTACAACAAAAGATTGTGGCAGGAAAGTGTCACGCTAAGCACAAATGTTAGTTTTTTTCAAACGTAAACGTAGTATTCTTATGATCGCGTACCGAAGAAAATATTCTCTACATGTAACCATGTTGTAGAACCATCATGTCAATAATGTAGAGGTCAGACTTAAAGTATTAGGCAAAGGAAGTGACTTGTTTCATGAGGTTTGTAAATTTTCAATGACTAGAATGGCTATAACATGTGATATGCGTGTCTGTGCACCCTCTGCCACGTCCTATCTTTGAAGAAGTAGGGTTAGTCTAGAAGGAAGGTTAAAGGTGACCAGTCTATGAATTCTGTAACTGTTGCTTTAAGCCATATAAAAAATAGGTGAAGGTCTCCAGGTTTGAGTCCATGAGCCAGACAAAACGGACATTAGTAGATTCTAGGTGATACGACTCAGAAAAGATAGCAACGACGCGGATACATCTACACATTATATGTACCCCAATCGTCATTTTGAAGTTTGTTATTGTTTCACCTCCTTTATTTCCTTTTTAAGACTTCCAACCACTTTACTATTGTCTTTTCGATTCCGATACTTTTCATCTCGATGCCCTGTATCCGGATGATCCTATGGGAGTTGTGGCAATTTAGACTGTTACATAATGATGACAAGTCCCACGTTGATAATGACTAACTTAAGTGCTCAGATTATCAATGATACCTGTTTCTCTTTATTCATCCATATACTGAATACATTACACTCAGTGGTAATAAGTAGATTCTATAACCAGTATACACTTATAAGATACAGACGGTTAGATAATACACACACTATTTAGTCTATCTTACCACCTACTTCAAAGTGATCTAAACGCTGGAAAGTTATTTACCCTCAAGAAGTATCGATCTCAGCAACATCAAAGTGCATCTGTGGCTCATTGAATAAAGAAACAAACATTCAGTCAGTAAGTCATGAGTTCATATTCTGTTCCATTTGCCAAGAATTAGGCGGCTGGATAATATCACAACTTTTACACAATAGGTTCACTTCACTGTCTTCTAAACTAGCTTGTAAAGGGATTCCTGGTCACATTAATTTTCGCATTACAGTATCAAAGTTAAGAAGGAAAAAAAATACTTAACTGAGACTGTTACGCTTGTAACTACAGGAAACGGACTGAGACAACATTCATCAATCACTACTCCATTTGATGTGTAATCAGTTAAAATAAATAAAATAACGGTTAACACTTACTTTCTGATTTAACAGTAATTGAAGAGTTTAAATTTGCATTCAGAATTTTATGATTGGTATTATTAGTAACAACGGATGATAAGATGAAAATAGGTTGATCAGCTTTCAATTCTTGGGTATATGGAACCGGTGTTAATAATGTACATTGTGTTGGACCCGATGTATTTGAAGTAGGAAAATTATGAGAGGCACTTGAATTCATAACAGTTGCATTACAGTAAGAATGTGTCAAAGAACTATTCATAAATGAATCGTCAACTAAGTGTCCATTGTTTCTATTTGAACAATTCGCTGGTAGCACTGAGTGAGCACTAGATGAATGATGAATAAGGTAAGGCATAGATGGTTGGTCTGAGAGCAGAATGTTGTTACCTTGATTTAGAGCTACAAGAATAAATTTTAATAAATAAAATTGGATATAGAGAAACATTTTACTCACGTATTGAGCATAAAAAAGCACAAAATGACATTTAATTCAAGCACAAAGAGAATATTTGATGGATATTTTATGATGACCAAGTAATATCAACCGGCCGCCTATCAAAATCAAGGCAGTAATACACACCTGTCTTATCTAGATTTAAGACTCTGTAAAAGTGTACCCGTAGTCACCGTTGTTATTTAACTTCATCATAGACGTACTAATGGATATAACATTACATTAGGCACATCGCACCACACATGGATTCATCTACACCCTGGACATCGCCTCAATGATCTGAAGTACACAGACAGAATTATCCTGCTACATGAGAACCCTCACAAAATTCAGGCTTCCTCAATACCCAAAAAAAAATCTGAGTATCTTTGCCATCCCACTCACACCTCGCAAATACAATATGATGCACCACAACTGGTCTGCAATCACTCCAAGCTTAATGATAGGCATTCAAGTGGTGGAATTTCTCGACCACTCCACTTACTTCGTTGGGAGACTTCCATCAGCCCCCCCTCCTCAAAACGGATGGTGGCTGACCAAATCTCACCTCAAGAACAAAAGGCCCGTCTCGCATTTGTCAATATGCATCACCTACCTCTAGAGCCGACTAGCCACATATCTGACTAACTACCGAACGATGAGTATACTGCACTGCAGTCCCTTCTGTTCTGCTAATACAACTGTAAGACGTGACCGTTGGAAGTAGAAGACATGAACAAATTACTACAAATGTCTTCTAGCACACCTTGCGTTTACCGAAATCACCATGTGAGCAAGTGAAACGCACTAGGCAATATATCCAAGTCTAATCATGAAGGTGTGAACCTTCATCTGCTGACGTGGCTTCAAAATCTCCTTCCAATGCCGAGCCACTGCCCACCTTCACGCCACATAGTAGGACAATCACAATATAGTTGGAAGAGGATTCAGGGGTGGCCAGACCAACACCTGCCACTAGTTCATTAAGTCCCTAAATGTCGGTTTAAGCCGTGTGGAGAGTTGTAAATTGTCTGGTTGAGGTCTCTCAGAAGGAAGGAATCAGCAGTTGAGGACTTTTGGTGACACGGTTGGAAACCGATCACTTCTTGACATCTAATGCTTCAATATTTGCACTACCCATTACATTCAAATTGTTTATACTCCCATACAACTCTGTCTATTTTGATATCCACCTGTTCTTTGTATACTACTGTGGAGCGATGCACCTTCAACCGATGTACTTATTTGTGAGGCTCTACGCTGATTCTGTTTGTTTCCCTAAATATAGTGAAACTTACAACAATAGTGGAAACGTAGCATTGTATCAAGTTATCACAAGTGGTTCATCAAAATAAAACTATACAGTTCCGGCAGTAACAAAACTGATAGTTTGAGTTCTGATCACAACAGAATTTGTACGCTCACACTGTAGATGAGTTCTAAGAGAGCAGTGGTTTAATACCTCGAACGCAAAACGTCATACAACAAAGACCAGACTATGATGAAACTACCGCCTAATAATCTATACTTCAATAGACATGAGGTCACCATTTGTGCTTGTCAACTGTTTAACATAGGACTTTTAACAGACTTTTAACTTTTCAGATCACCATATAAGGTCCAAAAAAGTAATCAGTTTTATAATCGCCATTGCTATTATCATCATTATCAACATAGGACCAGGCATTACTGCGTAACGGTCCGAGTTGCCACACCTCATATCAGCACATCAAGTAAAAAGGTAGTGAGGCGAAAGATGAAGATAAGTTAATGCAGTCAAAAGAAATATAAAGTACGAAAAGAAAAGAAAGAGGAGTGACAAAATGGTGAGATTCGGTATAGCGTTGTTAAGATGAGGATAATGTGTGTATACATCTGCGCCACTGACTTCGGTTCTGAGCCATATCACCATTGCTATTAACAGCATGCCGCCGTGATATCTCATTGTCTATCAAGGGTGGAGTAACATGCTCTGCACTTCGCTCTGTCCTACTTTATGGCTGTTGAAACATAACCATAAAAAGGTAGAGAGTATGAGAAGGCTTCAGACATTTGACTGTAGTTGCCTTCCTGACATAAGCTGTGTATCATGCTGTCACCGCATCACTATTTTAGAATTCAGGTATAGGGTTTTAGGAGTAGAGGGATTGTGAATCTTCATTGACTCAGGTGGCTGGGACATCCGTTACACATACTCAGTCATCGTCTATCCCGTCCCACGATATTAGGTTAAGTAGAGAAGGTGAGGTTGGAAAAGGGTTAGATGTAGTGAAACAGAAAAATGGTAACAGTCCATGAAGTTTTTGACTGTTTGTCTGAGGCGTGTAGGGAATGTAGACTTCCTGGTTGTAGTCCACATGATATGAGAGACCGGTGGGTTAGAGTTTTTTTGATACTGTTAGGGGTCGATCGCGGTGGGGAAGATGCATCTTCACATTCCTTTCATCTTATCCATCATCCCGACTGTGGTGGTTTTCTCCTTCCCCCTTGTTGTCTCTTTATGATTTTTGACACTGTTGACTTCTTCCTTCCTCTTTTCTTTATTTTTGACTTTGATGCTTTCTGGGTTGAAGCGCTGCTAAAAGGTGTGACAACATAAACTGTTACACAGTAATACCACATATTACGTGGATCATGACCAGTAAATCTTACTAATGGCTTATCCATGTATCTGCTACAAACAACCGAAATGATCACCATACATATAAACTAAATCTTGGTATCCAAAGAGGTTTGTGCAATCTCACTTGTTACCGTGGCCAGCGAATTAAAGTAACAAAAGACCTGTTCTTACTGCATTTCTACACAGTTTGTTAACCTTGCATAACTATTCCATTCATTATTCTGTATACTTATTCAATTAACTAGTGATGATGAGTAGAGTTCATAACCACTGTTAATAAAGCCAACACCACAAACTCTCTGTTTCGCTACTAATTGTTGAAACCTGTACACTAATGCAGAACGAATGATTGGGAGCAGAGTCAAGAGAAATATTTACTTGTTAAATCAGTCTTTGATCCTGGATGATGATTGAAGGTGAAATGAAAATTTCGGATAGCGGTCGGATTCGAACCAGCGACAACCGGATTTCCATCCCAGTGCTGTCTACTAACTGAGCTACGAGGCCCAACTGCTGACTGGATTTTTATTTCACTTCAATCACCAAGGGTTATGCCCGTCTAACACATGAATTTGTGACGCGTTACTACCGCTTGAATGTATTCTTACTGGCTGCCTAGTCAGGAAGGACTTCTCATCCCAATCCAAATCTGAATTAGAGAGGGGAGCATTATATTGATTATCATTTTGACTATCTGAGATAGCAGTGGTTAAGCAGACTAGTCTTTATTCCAAATTTCTAAATGAGGATATTTAAAAGACGATGTGAAAATTATACAAAGTTTTATACAAAAACAATTTCACTTACGTTGATTGGTTGACTTCAGCGAAGCAGCAGACAACGGCTGAAAAGAAAAGATACAGAATGTATAGAGTTATTTTTAAATATTACAGAACAACCAAATTTTAATTAACAAATAATTATTAACATATTCTGCCCGAATAGCTTAGTGATAATGTCACCGACTGCAACACTGGGTGACATGGGTTCAAAGCTAACAGGGGGCACAACTTCTGTTGAGGTTTCAAACACCCCTTGCTGACAGGTGACAACAAGCACGAAACCTAGGTCCAGAATTTCTTGCTGATTACCTCCAACCAACTAATAAGTATAGAAGATTTTTATGTAAGCAACATTCGGCTGCTTTAGGCAACATGTACACCATCATTCCAAGGCAAACCGATACAGCCATCAAATAAGAAAAGATGTATTTCTAAACTTAGTCCCGTCAGGGACAGAACTAGAATAGCACACTATAAAGTATCAAATAAATGCGAGTAATTGTAGTAAGTGTGACTCCATGATGAAGTTTTTTATCACCACATTTGCTTCACAAATCAATTAACTTGGCTAGCTTCGGCTGTTTAGGAGAGAAGCGAAAATGACTGGTTGCGTAGCATCTTTTTTTACACTCGACGAGTCAAATCGTTTCCTGATAAATATCTTAAAGCCACATTATGATAGTTAAAACTTTGTATGTAATTCTATCTCTGAGGTAATTATTTACTTCAATATCTAAAATTACTGTTGACAAAGTGAAATTCGTCGAATAATTGGCTCAGAGATAGGTGTATATTCATTCTCTTCAAACGAGTGTTCATTTACACGATTCCCGTCTAATACTTAAATAATAAGGCTGAATATAAAATTTCACATACCATTCTTTCACTAATTAATCCCTAGATTTTCGGTCCCTTTCTATTCTGATTAGGAATATATGAGCTTGAATCGATGAAATACTGTTCAAATCCTATGCTCACTGATGCGTGCGTCATAGGTATTCTAATTGCCTCCTTTGAGTAATATTTCCACCCCAACACCAAGTAAGACTGAATTACTACCAATTCTACCACGATATGACTTTACCTCTGGCTAACCTTCAGAGAATATCTATTCACTTCATGTTGCATAAAGTTTAACAACTTTAGTTGGGGTATAGTTGCGAATGGTGACTTTTATACCAAGAACTAGTAATTATCTAAAATACACTACGAGATGATCTCTACTTGATAAATTTACAACAGTCCAGTAGTACGAATGATGAAAAATCAGCAGTTCTAATTTAAAGCTATTATACATATCACCATTCACCTTAGGACACAAATTACAATGGTAACATGCTGCCATGGAACCTGGGTTTGACCCATGGTGGGCGGGTCATAGATGCGCACTGCTGAGAAGCCCCATACTAGGACGAAACAGCTTCCCAATGCTCCCAGGTTTCCAATGTTACTCCAGCCTATGTCAGTCCATGAAGAATGCCAACTTTAGATTATAATGCAGTTTTCAAGTATTACGAGAAAAATTCTACTTTTAACTTTATACTTCCTAATGAGATTATCTATAGTCGTCGGAAAATATTACGCTGAAAAAATTCTTAAAATCAGATCACACAAAATGCTTGCCTTTGAGTTGATAATATGGTTGTTGCAGGTAAACGGGGCTGTTGAAGAACACTCAGTTGATGGGTGTAATGGTCTGTGATACTGAACTAAGTGTGAATCGGAGGAGAACGGGAGTTGCGTATTGGATGTATATGAAGAAAGAACGGGTTGAATATGGGTTAAATATTCGCTTGTCGTTGTGTTTGTTGATGAAATCAGAGGATTAGGTGGTAAACTCAAGGTGTTTACCGGCCGCATATGATTTTCTCCCACAATAGTCATTGATCGTTGAGAATGGATATTAAATGTTGGCTGCGTGTCAATGACAAACCTGACATTAGATGATTGCATATCAACCTGGTCAAATTCTTGTTTTTTCACATCGACAACCTGACAGATGGTGTTGTTGCAGTTGTTGTTCATTTGTTTTACATTCAGCATAGAATTCTGCTCCTCCTCTTCTTCTTCTTCATCCTCATCGTCATCATCATCACCATTGTTGCTTTCTTCATTCTTAATATTCGAATAAGGCTGTTGAGGTGTAATCCCGAGGCCATTACAATTTGGTCTCATACGGCGTTTTGTCAGCTAAAACAATAATCAACCAAACAGGTCAAGTACTGGACAAGGTAGGTGTTGATTAACCGATATGAGATCATCTTTGTTGCCAAAACTGGTCTTCGGTGCAAAAATGATAATTGAAGCGTAAACGAAAACTTGGATCATAGAAGGACTTGAACCGGTGATCTCCACAGTGCTACTAAGGCGAATCACAGATTGAGCTGTGGAGCGCAAATGCTAATCACATCTCTATTTTTATTTATTTACCAAGAGTTCTATTTAACTGTCAAGTGAATGAGCAATTCATAACCATCTTTTCAGTGTCATAACAGTTGACAAAAGTATAGCCGTCCACACGAAATGATGGTTGTATTCAAATGTTTTCAGACTTAAGTGTTTTTCCTTTCAGATAGGTGAATTTACATAATATTACGGTAAATAATAACAACAGCCGATTGTGAAAATGTACCAATGATATTGAAAAAATATAAACCAAAAACGCCAGTCCAAACATACTGTACTTTAAATCCACACAGTGATCAACATCTAAATAAGACAACTACTTTCAAACGTTATTTAGTTAAATGAGCTAACTGTCGAATCACGTTTTGAAATTTGGAGTATAAAAAATAAGGCTATCAAGAAATCAGACAGACACAAAGAGAATACAGACATCATGCTTAAAGACATCCGCATCACGAGAAAACTGGAACGTTGTGAAAACTTGAGGATATTAAATACGAGCCATTCCAACTAAAGATTTTTGAAATAGCATATTTTTGGTGAAATGTGTCAGAACACAGCACATAAGCAGCGAACGTATGAGTGGTAGTATGCCATCGTTAATTACAGTTTACACATTGCTAGGAAGACTTGATATTAGATATATTTTCTCAGTAATACTGAAATGATGGGAAATACTTACTTTTCCGGCGTATTTAAGAAACTAGACTACAATTACAAAAGAGGCCATGTTCTCACCAATAATATGTTGCAAAGATCTCACTCAGTTCCGTGCTCAAATTAATATTACATATGGCCTGGATATTTATAAGCTTAATTATATTATGTTAATGATGGATCGTGGCTAGCAGTGGAATCCAGGATGCGCATTTCGTCCCATTTGGGACTTGTCAGCTGGATGTACCTGCTTCCCAGTGAGTGATATTGTTCCTACCGGATTCCACTGCTAGCCACGATCCATCATTAACATAATTAGAACGCTGGCAATATCGAGGCATCCGTACAGGAGCCCATATGCCAACAGAGACCGATCAATTAGTTCCAATCAACGACGGTATGATATAAAAACGATTATACTTAGTTATATTGTTTATTCGAATATGCTTTTTCGGGACTATAAACGAAAAAAACAGTGTGATATCATGTTTGACAAATCGATGTAGATGATAAACCGACTTGGAAGAAATCCATAAAAAAAGTCAGTCTCCCAATCTGATGTTAAGAATCAATGGTTGTAGGCATTTAGTGGGATGGGTTAGAATCTTTCTTAATGAGACAGATATACCCCAATCTTCGAAATCTCCGACATTCTATTTACCTTCAGAGAATTGCTATTTTCTACTTATATCTCCTTTTTAAGTTTAATACCATTCTGTTTTTGCTCCTTTGCTTTCTTTTTGTTGTGCAGAATGGCAACTTGAAGTGACTCACTCACTTGTGTATACAGTTCTACGTTAAACTGTCAATGCCACGGATAACAAGTCTATTACGAAAACCACTTTATACGTAAACTATCAGAAAGTATGGTTGGTAGATCAAGTGAGTACTTTTTATAGTAGTTGCCTAATATTCAGTCACGCTTAGCATGAAACATGTACAGGTTTATGCATTATGCAATAAGGTAACAGCTAATGCGTGAGGACTGCTGATGCTACTTGGATGATCAAATCACAGCAGGTGGGACAGGGCTATGCCTCACAATCTACCGGATGACAGTCAAATATCTAAAACAAAGCTCCACAGCTCGGTCAACTGCTTTAATCAGTATGTCTGTAACAAATATAATGATGAATGTATATGACTAACTACTTATCATAAACCGTTTCATATCCAGACAGCTGAAAACAAACAGGACAGTGTGATACACTTGGTTTAGAAATAATATAGTAATAGGAGTCAGTCAGTCGTACTAACTGAGCACAACCTCTAATGCACAGTAAAGTGACTTCATATAACCAGTTTACTGCCTGAGATATTGGTCGATTAAATCTTCTATGAGATACAGAAGGCTCAACTGAAATGTACTGACCTAAAACGTTTATTCCACATACACCGTACGAATACCTCCAGTATCTATTGTAAAATGTAGTGGTGCTCACTGTCGCGCTAGACAGCAGTCCGCTATGGTTAGTGAACATAGAAGAGTGCGCGTATTCAAATATCAGCGCTTTTAAGCCTCAGCTAAACATACATTCTTAGAGTTGGACAAGGGACATAGGTTTATTATTGACTTTATGGATCTGGATCGAATGATGTGGTCGAGATGTCCATAAGAAGAACTTTCTCTTCAACTGTGTATGTGGCATTGCACTAGGCGATCAGTAACACCGACAGCATGAGGGCTTATGATACTGACCCAAATACACTCAGCGAACGCGTGCACCTTTTTGCAGTAGGTAATGAGCCACACTTATTGTGTAAGGGTTTATGATACTATCTGGCCTCCTAAACCTCAGTAAGTGGAGGTGGCTTTGAACCCATGACTCATCAGTTGGAAGTCAAGTATGCTGATCGGCTGACTAAACAGCAAATAGTAGTGGGGTTTGAGCTCGTAATCGACCGGTTGACAGTTGACCGCCTACACAAACGTGCCGCCGTACCAAGCTTGTCACAAATATCTAAAAACTACCTCCCACTAAAGATGGTAAAAACCTGAACAGACTACAGGAGTTCATTTGGTGGCGAAACGAAGATGCGCTAATATATCATTCTATTATTCTCCAAATACTAATCACTTACTTTTTCCACCTATGCTGTTCCACCTCCTTACATTTATCTTTAGGTTGACCTCAACATTTTCTGTATTTTACTGACTTTTTTATGCTATTGGGTATGGGAACCACTTGAATGAGTCACCACATTGTTGTGTGGCTTTTTAGTGCTTAGTTGGTGTTTTTGTCCCCAGAATTCGTACGGTATAACAGATGCTCACAGTGAAACTAAAAAAAATCGTCTTGTTGGTTTTAATCCACCCTAATACTTGACAGACAAATAAAAAGTAGGATCCAGCATAAGTATGCATCGGTCCTGGGTTGAAACACTTCATATCAGCACATCGAATTCGAAGTTACAAACATAAAAAGATCAAAATATAAATCTCTCTTGTGGTAAAAAGGAACAACACAAAGTTAGAAAGAAATGAATGGAATAAGGATACACGCTAATCATGAGTTTAGGTAACTACAAAGAATCAAATTAAGAAGCCTAGACTTTACTTTCTTCTAGTACCTATGTGAAGTAAGACTTGGTAGTTCGAAATAGTTATTTCCGGAACCCTGCAAGTTTCAAACGAAAGAGAAAAGTTTAGAGACAAACCGATAGTAACAAACAGGTGATTGTTCATGAGAAATTCAACCGATAACATGGATTAAAATATTTTCATCTACGAAACCCAATTTAAACAGGTTGTACAAGTGGAAACAACGGGAAACATGTGCTTTAAGAATTATATGATACGTAAAATAGAAAGACTCACTAAACTTACTTACCCTTTCCATGTCAGAATTACTAAGGAATTCATTCGCACGGTGATGTTTTTTTAGTCGTTGTAAAGCGTGATCCACAGTAACACTAGCGTACTGATATAGACGATTACTACGTGTAAACACCAGCAGGGCGATTTCACATTCACACAGCACGCTCAGTTCATAGGCTTTCTTGAATAAACCACTTTTACGCTTAGCAAATGTGACCTATAATTATGTAGAGAAACAGCGAATGAATTTAATTGGCAAAAAGGTAATTTACCAAACGATTTTTCTCATCCTTAATAAATTTTATTTCGATTTTCTTGCGGCCCATATCCTGAAAAAGAAAAAATATATACAAATCCAGTTGGTCTTTAGTGTATTTAGATTTAGTAGATACGGTCACCATAAAGTTAAACAGAATGACTGTTATGCCTATGCAATGCAACGACATACCCACTAACTTCAGTTGTGAAAACACTCTGCATACACTGAAATTTACTACTTATTAGTACCCTTCATGTTTAATAAAAAGGTCGTAAGTCGTCAAGCACAGTAGGTTGTATATTAAGGCACCATACAAAGGAAATGTAAAGTTTTGCATTCTTGAGGATCCATTGAAGTGTCACTCAGTCGGTCATTGTCAACAATGCAACTGACATGCTTGTGTAACGCTCCCTATCATCACACCTCGAATCAACCCAGAAAGCATCAAAGTCAAAAATAAAGGGAAAAGGAAGGAAGAAGTCAACAGTGTCAAAAATCATAAAGAGACAACAAGGGGGAAGGAGAAAACCACCACAGTCGGGATGATGGATAAGATGAAAGGAATGTGAAGATGCATCTTCCCCACCGCGATCGACCCTAACAATATCAAAAAAACTCTAACCCACCGGTCTCTCATGTCATGTGGACTACAACCAGGAAGTCTACATTCCCTTACACGCCTCAGACAAACAGTCAAAAACTTCATGGACTGTTACCATTTTTCTGTTTCACTACATCTAACCCTTTTCCAACCTCACCTTCTCTACTTAACCTAATATCGTGGGACGGGATAGACGATGACTGAGTATGTGTAACGGATGTCCCAGCCACCTGAGTCAATGAAGATTCACAATCCCTCTACTCCTAAAACCCTATACCTGAATTCTAAAATAGTGATGCGGTGACAGCATGATACACAGCTTATGTCAGGAAGGCAACTACAGTCAAATGTCTGAAGCCTTCTCATACTCTCTACCTTTTTATGGTTATGTTTCAACAGCCATAAAGTAGGACAGAGCGAAGTGCAGAGCATGTTACTCCACGCTTAATAGATAGTTGGATATCGCAGCAGTGCCATAAATGGCGTAAGTTGGTGGAAATCGGACAAACCTTTTGCAACCGTGCAGAAACTTCATGGGCTACCGATCCACCAGGACTGAATGCACTCTCTAAGTGAATGAAGTCCTCAATACGCTGAACCATTTGACTTGTTAAACAGGACACTATTGAAGACCAGTCCTGAAGCAATCATTTACGTTAAGTTGTTGGTGAGAAACGCACTACAGATATTCTCGAATTCCCACTCAAACTGTTCAGCACATTGTGCATCCTGTCATCATGGTCACCAAACAGAAGACTGTCACCTATGTACTCCAGATGCGTTAAGGAGTTTATGTTAAGATTAATGTTTGTGAAGTTGGACGACGAAAAGGCGACTGCCACAAGTACGTCTGTGATAAGGTTGGATGAGAATGGAGGGAGTGGACATTTTCGACGGACATCACTCGACGTACACAATTTACCTGACAATTCACTATAGGAGATATCATGCTCACGGGGGTTTAAGTACATGAGCCCTCAACGGATTTATGTACCTACTCTGCATCTCTTTCAGTGAGAGACGATATAATAAGACTTTTCCATCAACGGTTTGACGTCACCTTCAGGTCGTGAAGTCGTCGATAAGTGTATCTGTGTTCTAAAGCCTATTGAGTGAATATCTATTCGATACACTGACGACTAGATACGAAGCCTACCTGGTTTTCTCGGATTCGCTGTTCCACTTAGGTCAGTGATTGCGCAACCTTGAATCATAGGCACTATGTTCATCAGGAGGACTTTTCGTCTTCCCTGAAGACCAGAACAACCAGAGACTGAGACCAATAACAGATAATATCTGGCTCCCATAAGCTAGCTAACACTCCAGTTAATCTGACCAAAAGTCCATGACCACTGTCCTTTAATACCTCTGGTACTAACCTGTCTGGACTTTCTGCTCCACTTTGTTTCACATTTCTTACAGCCCTCTCAGTTTCTGTAAGTATTAGGGGTCCTATTTCAAGGTTCCACTTAAGATCCGACTGGACAGCCAGCAAAAGGGGCTGGAGACGTTGAACCGTTCCTCGAAGTGCTTCGTTTATTGTTGCAGTCGTCTTCCCTGTGAAGGAACTGCAGATCTATCCTTCATAACAGTCACACTAACCTTTGAGCTTTTCGCCCAAGTTTCCTTGATAAATCTAAACAATTGTCTACTGTTACTTATCGTCGCTGCCTTTTATACATCTAACTTTCGCTGCCCACCACTGTTCGCGGTCATCACATAGACTATTTGTCAGTCAAGATTTCAGCTGCTTCCGCTGTTCATTGTGTTCGATGCCTACGGGAATGCATTCATACAAATTCATTAGTTCACAGGTAGCTTCTGAGATCCACTAATCCTCTCTAATACCATTCTGAAAGTCACTTAAGGTCTGTGATGTTGTTTTTACAGTAAACTGCAGAAGACGCCAGACTTCTATCGCATGAACAACAGTGTGTTGTTCCGCTAACTGTCTATTCAGTTCATCATTGAAGCAACCTTAGTATTTACATCATCGATTTATGCTTAGACTGTTCTTGTGTTTATAGTTTTATTACATTGATTTAGGTGTAGACATATTTGGTCACGGTCCAAACGCGTGCTCCAGAAGGAAGGGTAATCTTTCACCGACCCTCTCAAGCGATAACTGACAGCAATGTGGCCCATCTGTGTCTACTGTTGAGCTGAGGCCAGTGGACGCGTTAGACAGTGTCTCTTTTCATGTTTGAAGTTCACGCCGGTCAGAAACACACGGTCGTCTCAGTACAGCTACAGCAGGTGACCACAGTTACCTTTCAGTTCGGCTAGGACTCTGAAAGTGATAGCTAAGTGCCTTTCAGTCTCATTTAGCCTATCCATTTGTGCATTGACATCACCCACTACAGAAACCCCATCTAAATATTAGGCTTTCAGTAGGCTAGTTGGTTTTTGCCAGAAACCATCCTTCCCTTCTTCCGAACTGCAAACGGTGAGTGTGTAAGCAGAGATTACGAGGAGATAACGAAGAATTTTATTACTCTTTTTGGTTCTCATTGTGTTCGAACAAAACAGAGCATGCGCAACTGTCAACTGGGATTCAGTCCAGCAGTGCCTTAGCATATAAAGCTATGCTTACACATGCAAGATTGTGAGAACTAGCCATCGAATCTTGAGAAACTCTATGCGTAAGTTTCCCGGGCTCACCATTTTGACTACGTGAGGTTAGGTGAATAACACCATTTGGGTTCTATGTGCATGTCTTGCAAACGCAACATACATCCATGGCCATAAACTTAACCACCTGGGGTTTTATGATGCACACTGCATACAGATCCTACTTGAACAATAAAATCTCTCCAGTGTGCATTTACTATAAGTAGCACATCCAACTTCTTAATATAACTAGAAATACGTGTAAGTATGAAAGAGGCACATTCTTCACGAAAATCTAAATAAAGGTCTAGGCAAAGACTCACGCAACCTTAAAACAATGAATTAGAATCACACAAAAGATGGAGTTCTTTTAGGTAAAAGTCACTTTTAAAGACATCTATAAGCTCCTAAATTAATTGCAGATACATTTCTGATGATAAATTTACTGTAGAGTACTTTTCGATTATTTACGGGATATGAGGAGTTAGTCCAAGGACTTTTAAAATCACTTTTAGGCAGTCTGTCTCAAGAAAGTAGAGAACCAGTAGTTGAAGACAATGTCGCTGAAGTATTTTATCCTTAGAGGACAAGCAGAAAGACAATCAACGTGTACGGATATTGACCTCGTACACAAGTTCATCGGTTTAAGTTACCATACTTTACAACAACATGCAGAGAGCAAGTGGGCGGAAAAAGACTGATATCAAAGTGAACAAACGTGTATGGGACGAGAAGAAATTTCAGAACCAAGGTTAACGAAAATGTTCAAGCTATAGAAGACGTGAAAGTGAATACGTCTTCGACATTGTGACCCATCTTCAGCCACTTCACCAACAGTCCCCCGACCACTCGTTTCTGTTGCCGCGGGGACCTAAGCCATGCAGTTTACACCCTACACAATTCAGTCCAACAATCAAACTTCGGGAAACTGGTACCACTCTTTTTTTGGTCACTTTGAGCCTCCTCCGACCTAATCCGACTTCTCCCAGCATTGCACACTGAGGAAGGCAGTGGCTCGGTATGCGCAGCACATGTTTAAGTCACCTTATTTGCCGAAGGTTTACAACCTTATCCATATAAGACATCGGGTTTTCTGCTGGTAATCAGTCATGCCAGCAAAGTAGTTCCAGAGATTCACCTAAAAACTATCCTGTAGGTCACGAATGTCATAGAAGCATGAACCAGATCAGAAGCTTCAAAGGTTTTGTCATGTGTAACATCTAAGCAGTCTAGAGATAGCTGACCTTAAGAAACTCACACTTCGAAGTGTAACTGACACTGTACTGACACTAAATCTGCAACAGTTCAATAAAACACTGATCAAACCATAAATAACGAATGCCCAATCACAGAGAAAAAACAGTCAGTACTACTCAGCATGGCTTTTGGAGTGGTCGTTTATGTACCACCAACTTGCTAACTGTCTGGAACGATTGGACTTTTAGCTGGAACAACAGAAAACCAGTACATGTTACTTTTCTCGACCTAACTAAGGCACTTAACATTGTTCTGCTCGCAGTCCTGCTTCACAAGATCGTGTCAGCCGGTATAAATGAACCTCTACTCTATTGGTTCAGAGCGTACGCAGAAGGCAGGCAGATCTGCTCTAAGGTGGGAGACGATCAATGTCAGGGGTATCCCAATGAGCAATTCTAGGACCACCTCTCTTCATCCTGTTTGTCAACGATCTGCCAGACAAAATCTCACAAGCCCTCTTTCTATCAGCTGATGACAGTAAAATATGGAAGGTAGCAAACGAAAAGGCAGACTGTAAAAATCTCGAATGACCTGCAGCAGCTTGAAATCTGATCATCGCAAAACGGTTGAGTTTCAACCTGAAAACGTGCAAAGTAATGCACATCAGTATCCATGAAGCAAGGAAGGCTTGATTCTAATACGAGATGAGCAACTGTATAATCACCAAAGTATTCACGTAAAAACATTTAGGGCTAACTTCTCAAACACCCTGAACACTAGCTCCAAATACAAAGAAATGGCAGCCAGAGTGAAAGCCACTTTGAATTTTCTGCGTAGGTAGCTTGGTGCCCTCACCTTTGAAATGCTTCTCACAGTTTGCAAATACTACGTACGGGCGCACCTAGATGTCTTCAATACTGTGGCACTCCCAACACTCAAGGGAGACTCCAATCTCACTACAAAAAATATAAACATCTGCAACAAAATCAGTTGGGGGACTAGGGGGAGGACATACTCTGAAAGACAAACGCCTAAACCTATTCACCTTGGGCTATCGCAGAAGAAGGGGCGACCTAATTATGGACTTCAAAACCACCCATTAGGTAAATCACACAAACAAACTAGCTTTGCCTGTAACACGGCGGTCATCACGAGGGAACCCATCAGGATGGCACGTCAGAGAGCCAACACCAGGCTCAGGTCTACATTTTTTTCTTTGAGAGTATGTGCTTTATACAATGCCTTACTGCGGGATGTAGTCACAACCCCTCAGTAGACTCATTTAAAAGACGGTAAGACATTCACGTCATTTCGTATGGTTTACCACAAGCATATTTAGGATATTATTAACGTCACCAACAGTCAACAACTTCATGTACTGACACCATGGTTTAGTCTGGCCGCCCCAAGCCTATATCCCAGATGAATCTACTTCGGTGAACACAGTGACGAGGCAGACGTACGTTAGGCAAACGTAACACATGTCCCAGCCATCTCAGTCGGTGACAGTTCACAACCACATCAACTGTCTTACGTCTCCTGCCTAAAACTCTCCACCTGACTTCTGCGTTACTCATGTCATGATACCAAGAAAGACGGACCATGCTACGAAAGCAGCAGTGGTCCAATATCTAAAGCCTCGTGTCTTCTACATTCAATGCCCATGTTTTACAGCCGTACAGCAGAATAGATCGGATTGTAGCACAGTACATTCAACCTTTAGTTGACAATCGGATATCGCGGCGGTGCTGCAGATGGCAAAAGCCAACCGAGCCCTCTGGATCCGTGCAGAGGATTTGTTGGCCACTGAGCAGCCAGAGCTGATCCAACCTCTCAGATAAGCGAAGTGTTCAGGGTGCTTAACCCCTTCACTCTCTGTTGTTATCCCCAAGAACTACACGCGAGATATAGAAAGCTATCAGTTTTCTACGCTCGCACTATCGATATTGGATTTTGTTGGATCTGCATGCATTCAAATCCTTTTGACTGCTGCTAGACACGCTAGGACTCTATAGTTGATGTTGACTTCACGGACTGGATTCACTGTATTAAGTATAATAACAGTTGTAAACATAGTGCAACTAAACTCGGTACACATTTATGCAACAGGCCATGCGGCATAATTATTTTCAAGTCTCACGACACTACACAGTCACCCAGGATAGAGTAAAGTAGGCAAGACTTGAGTTCTTAAATCAATGAGTCACCATAATCAAACGATAATATAATTCAAGTTCTATTCACAGAATTTACAGCCTTAGCAGACTAACAAGCACGTTGCCAGAGTTTATATGAGCCCGAAAGATCGATACCAATTTTTGAGGAAAAATAACTTTTTATTCGCCCCTTATGTCATATGAAGCAAGATCGCTTCATGCAAGTAATAAATCCGTGTATCAGATTCCCAACTTTGTGAGAAATACCCAAAATGGAACAAACAGCTCGAGATGCAATTGTCACTCAGACATGCATGCTCATGGGCAACCATTTCCTGAAAAACGAGCAAGAAACCTATAGAGAAGGAAATTGTCTACCGATTTACTGATGAGCATGACGATCGCGGAATTGTTAGGGGAAAAATTTGATCATATGTATGTGACCATTACAAAATTACAAATGATCAGGACTCTTTACTTTGACATACTTTAAAATCACCAGTTATAAAAGTAGCGAATGGGAGGAAGCATTGGGGGATTATTGAAAAACAAAAGGTATTTATGATGAACTTCCCTACTCGCCACATGCAATCAGGAAGGTTTATGAAAAGGTTTCACTCTCTCATTGTCTACTCCACTTACAATTAAGGTCTGATAAAATTCTAATGACTCTGAACAGTGTAACATACGACTTGTGACATTTTGTCTACTTATATAAAAAGCCCCAATTGCATGCAAAATCAAACCCTAAAGTCACTAACACACTTACTTGAAAATGAGCACAATGCTTAGACGACCTTCATAACTGATTGAAAAGAAACAGTTCGTCTGAAAATCCTTTTGTTGCAGTAAGTTATGGAGTCAGATAAGTCTTCAAAACCATAGCCTGAAGTATGAAAAGATTCAACATTGGTGCCGACCTTTATAGTTCTATTGGACTCACCAGGCTGAGGGAACATCCACACCATCCGACGTGTTGTCCTGTTTCGTTGCGTTGCTCTGGCGCGATCCTCCAGTCAGCTGCTTCAGCCCATCGGTATTTTGGCACGGCCTATTGTGTTCTTTTCTGTTCTCGAGCTTGTGAGCATATTACTAGAACGAATAATCGGCGATTCTTCCTCGCGTCTGTCAAGTTAATGCAGGATGGATTCATAAAAGCTCTTCTGCGGTGTTACCTTAAGGGATTACTACCTAGATGAGATTTAGAACATTATGCAGTGAGGCGCTTCCCAGTGATACTGCAAATCGTAATCATATCCCCCTAGTCCTTCAATACTGAGCAGATTGTAGTCGCGAGATATGAAGATGATTCGTGCTGGTTTCTGCGTCCCAATTCTCTAAACTTCATGATCAGATATCTTCAAGCCTTTTGAAGGTTGAGAGCCTGGCGACTGACTTCTCCTCTACTTGTAGTGTAACACGTAGGATGTAAGGTGTTTTATGTAGCTGCGGTGCAAAGCAGACGATGATTTTTTAATAGATCACAGTATGAAGTATGTTTTGCTTTTTTATGACTGAAGGTATGTATGGACTCGAGAAGCGTCAGTGTGACGGCTGTCGTATCAATATTTACTGAACATTCGTGTAAATATGCTTATTAATACCAACATTTGTGTAAATTCTCGTTGTTGTTGGCCTAATCCTTGAAGAATAAAATACCATATCAACGTTGCACGGTAATTCATCATGTTACTTCAGATGGGGATTTTTCTGTGTGAAGATAAAAGTTAGATGACGCTTTGCTAACCCCGTCATGACTGATTTCGTGACTAACTCCTCCGTCACGGGTATACCAACTTACAAGCGGGCGCTACTTCTTTCAAAGTCTGCCCAAACAGCTGTTTGTTCGTTGTGAGAGACACCTGTCTATGGCACCAGTCGTCGCCTTCACTGTGTTCACTCCTTTCCTGTCCTCTGAAGTGTCTCCACCCACACTAAATGGGAAAATAAGTTTGCGGCTCAAAGTCATTGCTTGGAATTCAGCGCAGTGTGGTTGCTTGTAACTTCTCACTGCATCGGATTAGTGTGTCCAAATTCTGAAGCCCAACAATTGTCTTCAGGATACATGAGTAGCCTTTCGTAAAAAGTGACTGTCTACGGGCAGCTCTGCGCTTTGAATCTGACTAAAGCTGCGGTCTTGCCTATAAGCGTCCAAATTATGTTGGGCCACGTAGATGTGATTTCCAAGCAGCGTTCTGCATTAATGTGTTTCTGGTTCACTGTACCTTGCAGTTCATCACACGTTGGTGTTGAGAGTATAGGAACCTTGGAAATAAAAACAGGCATACCTCTGTCGACAAGAAGTGTAGAGGAATCCAATCACCGTGTACTGTCGTCTCCACCTAATGCTTGCTAATTTTTCATGCTGTCATTATAGAAGGTTGAGTAGGATTTCGCGGACTCAGATAATCTGTTAATGTAAGGAACTGCAGGCGACCTATTTTGATTCTCGCTGCACTACGCTCTGTGCAAAATTCAAATGTGCCTGAGATGCTGCCTACTATGTGTTTCTAGTGAGCGGAGAAAGGCTGCCTGAGGCCCTGAAAGCTTCTTACCCCATGGCCAACTTTTACTGGGCTCCCTTACGAAGCGCTTTACTAAGATTTGAATGAGTGACAAAAGATGGATTTCGATGATTTACGAACTTCTCCAGGCTTCCCGTTGTTCTGAGGAGAATAAGCATTCAAACGGAACTTCTGAGAAAGTAGCACTTTGTGACTGAAGATGAGGCACTTCATTTCAGTTGATTCATTACAGCTTCCTTGGGTTCCCACGTGGGGTTTGGAATCAGCTAATTACCATGCCATCAAAGAGGTAATGGCAACAATGGAAACAGCTTTAGATAGGAGTAAGAATAACATAGATAGTGTACAGGAACAGGGCCGATGACCACGAGTGCCGGATATTGCTTGCAAACCATATGGTCACAGTGGAAACGAGCTCACGGCAGACATCCTACAACATATCACACGCGGCCTGCAGCAGGTACTTTTTGCGAGGTGTTAGATGACGACTGCATTTCCCGAGAGGCTGCCCACTTCTTTTCTCTTTGTAGGCTAACACTCATATCCCTCTGGACTGAATGTTGCATATATCCTCAGTGTTTGACGTGGTCCCTGCCTCACCTTCCCACCGATGTACTGCTGGAATATACATGTTCCCCCAAGACGTCTGTGGTTTTCGTCCAATACATTGGGTTCGGCTGGCAGTAAGGGTCCTCAGATATCAGCTGTTATAAAACAGTGGATTTATGCCCACACAGTGATTGTGTTTGTTGGTATTCAGCTCCATGGATAGAAAAGACTTCAGTAAGCTTATACCCATTTCGTTGTATTTTGTGACCAACGGAACAGTCAAATGAGCCCGCAGCCGTGTGGATTGTGATGTATTCGCCAGACTTCATCCCACAAACTCTCGCACGTAAAAAACACCCGTTATTTCGACCCATTACTTTGACCAGTGTTGGCGGAATTTTCCATGTTCGTCACCGATCTTCCTACTAACAATGTGGTACTTTGCGGCATTTCTTCGGCAAACATGGTAAGTTAGTGCATCATGGTTTATGCTTTGACGCCGTGACCTTCTGCTGGTTGGGGTGGTGCTGCCTCGTTAGTTTGGACAACAATGCCGTTGCGCCCCGCTTTTGCCGCTACTGAGGAGAAGAACCGTCTAAATTTTTCTACAAAAGTAGGTGCGGTAGTTCTCGAGAGCATTCAGGACTGGTGGCTCGCAGCAGTGCGCCCGTTTCGGGCCATTTCGAAAAGAATAATGTGAGGACTGAGGCCAACATCTGAATGTCACTACTTAAGCGCATAAAATTAGGATCAACGAGAACAAACCTTCAGCGTAGCAGAACTCGAAAAAAGTCAGAACGCGTGCTTGATTTGAACACCTTGCCCCACTTTCTGCGTAACTTTTCAAGCCTGAGGCCTCTCAGTCCGCGTGTCAACCCACCTATTTCCAAGAGAGTCGACACTGCATACATATCTGTCTGTAGTTGGAGGACTCGTGTTCACTGGTAATTCTGTGGCTGGGCTGCCGGTGGTATTTCTGGGAGAGTTGGAGGTGTTGGTCGATTCAAGAGCTATTCGAGGTTGTTAGCCCATCGTTTCCTTTGCTTCCCATCTTTGATAATCAAGTTTCCTGGACTTTCATTGCTTTCATCTGTACTGCTCTCTCCCCCCTCAGACGGTAACTTGGTCATTTGATATGTTGTCAGGTCTCTGTCCCTCCCACCTGCAGCCTGTTCTGCTTCACTTGCCGGTGCCGTAGAAGTACTTTTGTCTTTGCGCGCACTCTTCTTCACCTCTTTGTCCAGTGCTTTACAGGTTTTACTGCACTGCGCTGGCTCGTCTTCTGCTTCACCATCTTCTTCTTCCTCCTCTATCAACTTCGACATGCCCATCGAGACCCACTCATTGTCTTCTTCGTTTTTCCTTCCAAACACGGCTGTGTAGGTTTCTTTTCACATCTTTTTTACAGGGTTCAAGCGTTCTTGCATGTAGATTTCTTTGAGGATGTTGCCCAATGTCTCTCACTTTCTCCTGATGACTGCCGAGGGCGATTATGTCCTCTGCAGTTGTAACGGAAAATTGACCTGAAAATCCCTCCTGATCACCCTGTTTGATAGTATTGACATTTATTTGAATGGTTTTATCCTCGTTATGGGTGGTGTACCTTTGACCCTAGCTAGTGTGATGTTATTTGGTTGCTTGACTGCCTTCTTTGACTTTGTACTCAGTATTTGGCTTTGTAGGACTGAGACTTATCATGAATGTTTCACTTCCCTATTGCGTGACGTTGGATTGTTGACACGGTGATGTTGTTTTACCGAGTCAGACATTTTGCTTCGGTTCAACTTACGGTTGCACTGTGATTTGACTGTTTGTCTTTTGGCTGTCTACTAGAAACGTTTGTTTGTTAATTTGATTCTAGTAGACAGAATTTTGATCCTTTTTGCTGGGAATATTCTTATTGACTGTCAGGCACTTAACAGTTGTATTTGTTTAATCAGTTTTCACCGTATAGTACGTATTTGCATCCGAGAACTTTTGGGCTGTATAGTTACCCAACGGCACTGTTGAAGTATTTTTGTAGTTTTCATATAACTTGTTGTTGCCTTGACAGTACCACGGATTTTGTGACGAATCTACCACTGATTTACTACAAACCTTGTTTCGATATTTCGATCCAAGCTTTGACTGTGCATCACTTGCGGAAGTTCGGAAGCTATACAGTAGAACGCAGGAACTAGTCAGATTTGTGCTAGTCGGCACCGCCTAGTTATTTCCCGCGTTCAGGCCAAGGTCATTGGATCTTGACTGTTACAATTGCTTCATCCTTCAGTTTCTGTTCTGGGTGTTGAACTTGATCTGTGGTCTATCACCGACTTTTTTGAAGGCTTCCAACTCGATTTTGAAGGTTCGTTGCAGTGGGTAATGACTGCCAAATCGTTGAATGCTCATAACAGTAACAATATATTTCATACATCATAAGTTACATGGATACAGACCAATTTACAGGCCTGATCATTCTGGTAATGAGAGATGACTATTTTGTACTATGTTTAGCTATACATTAGATACCGTTATTCATGGTACACAAGAGGTGCGCCTAGAGAAGGAACGTTACTGCTTCACGAAATTATTGTTCAGCATACTGAAGCAGGCTGCGCTGGAAATTACGAATCATTCTGCTGCCGTTTGAATCTTCCGATATTCTTGAAGGTGGGGCAGGTAGTACAGTCATGACCTTGGGGTGTGTATATTCGTCATAAAGTTTTGATGGCATGGTGCACTAACAAACACGATTGCTAGGATTCCGTATGGATGCGGGACTGGTTGGGTAAACCTGAAGAATAAGTAACAAAAGCGAGCAGCAGAGGAAATTTGGAGCAGGAGCACAAAAATACTACGCAGCAGTAGATCAATCATGACACTTCTGGGTGAGTTCTTTGTGCTGACTACAAAACTTACTTGAAGAGGTATCCAGAACCAACTATATAGAGGTAAACCTGTGTGGAAGAAGATGAAAGTGCTCACGAAAGTAGTGGAAACCAAACTGAAGCCAAAGATACCAACACGAACTAGGCAGATTAGAGGATTTTGGACCAGGCGTTCGCTTGTGTTAAAAACCTATGCACAAAAGTTGAATGAAGTTATCAACATTTAAATAAAATTCAGGGTTTTTGCTGAGATGGTAACCATGCTTTATATAGTCGTGACGGATGGATGATCGTGGTGTTGATTGTTGAGTGTTACCATATCAGGGCCACAGAAACAATACGGTGGTACAGAGGACTTACATGTAAGTGCTGATAACAAAGGGCAAATAATAAAACATGTCACATGCTAAGAAGATCCGCCGACAAATATTTCATTTGTCAATCAGGGGTAAAGAGGCTGCTTCAAGGGAATAACTTTAAGAAATAGATGTTAAGTCTTGAGATCAGTTAGGTTACAAAGAAATGTAGGTTGCACCAGAGTAGCTATAGAGTTTACTGTTGCAAGTCTTATCGCACTCCGCTTCCTCCTTACTCCTGGTCAGTTTTCCTCTTTCTAACTAGATTTCGTCCTAATCTATGCATTTAGTTTTCGGTATTGTATACTTTTGTCATTGCTGTCAGTCTCTCCTGAGTCTAGGTGCCAGTAGCACCGTCGCACGTGGTATTACCGTTTGTGATTTGGCCGTCAACGAATTCGTGAGAATCGTACGAAAGGAGAAATTGACAAGGTAATCATTGAAACTGACCGAGGGGCCCACATGCTCGTAGAGGAGCGGGAAGTTTGTTCCACAGCATACTGCATTGCGTTATGAAAAACCTGCATCGACGTTTTGAGCGATACTTGTTTATTAGAATGGTGTACTCGCTACTACGCAGACTATATGCCGGTGTTGATCTAAAAGTCTGCAAACGGTTCCGCGTTCTCATCCATATCACCTAGCACGTTTCGACCCATGATACGTTCTCTCTCTGTGTTGTCCACTCCGATTTTGGCATTCATGTCACTCCACCCATTGGAGTTTTGGTATCGCCAACTAGGGTAGGGTCTCGTCCATTACCGATTACAGTTGTCTGTAGAATTCCACCTTCTTTCGTTCATCTGCATTATTTGTAGGTGTATGGCATGGCATTGTGTGACTGTGGCTTTCCTTCCTTTTGAGTCGAATCTTGCTGTCACGATCCTCATCCTGGAAGAGAACGGTTCTCGTTGCCTGCAAGCCTTCGATGCTCTTGGGGACTTCATGGTAGCCACTCCACAACTCAGTGTTCTATGCTCGTGGTTGTCGTCTGGCTGACAATATCGGAGTAAATGACTGACCCTTCAGTTAAGAGTTTGGAGAGTTCACTTCCATCCCATCTGCTGTCGCAGATTCCCAGTCTGGCACGCTTATGCTATATCTTTTCATTTCTTTTACAATCTGAACAGCCTTACCAGCCAGCTTCAAACATTGCGTGGACATTCCATGTCCCTATACTTACTTTTGCTTTGATCAAGAGGGGTGGAGACATGTTGAACAATTGGCTTCCCGAAGGCTTTCACCAACCGGCGTCATTCGCCTCTGCGATTCCGGCGAGGAATAAGTTTAATTTTATGTTTAACGTTTTCTTCATGCTTCAAAGTCCCTCTTGCAGTTGGATTCATTTCACTGGGTGGGCTTGTTATCCCTATATCCAACCTTCCCTCTTTATCCGGGCCTAGGCCCGGCTAGTAACTAGTGAACCAGTTACCTAGGTGAGGTCAAGCAGCACATTATCTAGGTGTAAGTACGCGATAAAAAGTGTCATATGGTAAAAGCAAATGAGAGAGCGGTCTTCAGTCAAAGGTTTTCCGTGGGGAAAAGCTGTAACGCATAGGACATAAATGGCTGAACTGGGGACTCAGAATATGCGTCTGTTACTTAACGAGGGGATAAGCGAAACGACTGTGTCCAGGGGCGAATGTCTTTACGTTGGGGAAAGCTTTCTGAAACAAACGGCATCCGCTAGTGTTCTACTGGATCGTAAAACTAAAATGTTTGATACCAAGTATAGCTATTTGTTCGTTTCAAAACGAATAATACTTTGGTGTCCTAAAGGTAGACCATGTGTCGACGTCTGAGTGTCAACTAACGCACTTAGAGCCCGTAGATTTGATTCCTTCATTCACAGTCATACGGGTGCAGAAATTTCGTCCCCAATATTCTCAGACCTGGAGCCTAGTTGGGTTACTGGGTACACCAAGGCTGTATGCTGAAATTCGCTCGGAAACCGGTGACGGCCCTACCATGGAGCACAATGTTGGTGACAGTCTCAAAATTTCGTGATGCAGAAGACGTGTGCGTCAGGGCTCAGTGAGCAGATGAAAGCGCAGTTGCCCTCAAGGGGCTTCTAGATTTTGATTTGGTGCCCAATTTTGATGCTCACACTTCATGTGAATGCCTCGATCCCTTAATATCCGAAGAGACAGAATGCACTGGTAACCTTCCCCAGTGTTCGGTACTAAGAAGTCTTTTTTTTCTAGTGTACGCAAACGATTTGCTCAAACGGTTTCTTCCAGCATCCTTTTTTTGCCGACGATGTGAAACTGGAGAGAAATCAAAAGTGAATAAGACTTTTTCTCTCCAGGAAGATTTAACTCAACATGTAAACTGGCCATTCGACAGCGGCTTAGGATTTGATCCTGAGAAATGCAAGCTGATACGTGCAAAACATGATACAGCCCACCACAACGATATGGAATCTGAAAAGTCGCTAACAGAGAAGGATTTGGGCATCTTAGTCTCCCAAGACTTAAAATCTTATGCCAACGGTGACAGAAACGCATTTCGCGGAAACTCTTGCGTGAATTTTCAGACAGGTCGATGGTTGATCCCTCCACCAAATTTTCAACAGCTTAATACGGCCTCACCTCGAGTTCCGTACCATCGTCTTCCCCCGTTCTCTCCAGGATGACGGACTGAGCTTAGAGCACATCCAGGGGAGCTTGACACAATCTGTTTGAGGAGTTAAGTTTAAAATATACGAAGAACGACTGATTGTGGAGGATCTATATTCTCCAGAACACAGAAGGTCAAGAGGAGACTTGATACTGATTAACAGCATTCTGAGCACATCTGGACACCTACTACGTCACTTATTGAGACTTAGCTGCACCACTGATCGTGGGGGAGACATATAGAAACTAGGCCCGAAAAGCAACGGATTAGATGTCAGGAACAACTTCTATCCCCTAGGAGTTATTAAACCCTGAGACACTGTGTGTAGATGTGATCCAGGCTTCTTTGTATGAATGATTTAAACGCCGACTGGAAACTTATTTGACGTGCTGCTGAGATATACCCAGAACTAATTGAACTTTCACTTCTTACTCCCTCTTTAATTGTAAACACGTTAACAACCACAAGAAGTAGTGATACACGGGTTTTAAACGCAGAAGCCAGTTAAGCTAAAGCTTCTATGCTGTCAACAACCATTTGAACCAGCTAAGAGCATTCAGAACACCCCACTTCATTTTTCTTTATTTTAGATGAAAAAAACCTTAGGAATAAAGGGTGTTACATCATAAAATGTTAGACTTGCTTTTAATTACATTGTTACATTTTCATGTTGTTTGATCGTTCTACTGATGTAGGTGAAAAGCTTTTGACCAATAGTCTCACAACAAGTTGTTGCGCGTGCTTTGGTGTTGTAGACACGCTTCAAATATTCTGGCTAACCTTACAATGCCGAAAATGTTTGCCGCATTCATCATCATAGCTTTGCAGTTACTGTTTGTTACCTATATAGGTTTGTCCTCTATTCTTTTCTATAAGTTCTTAAGACGCTATATCATCTATGTCAATAGATTTGGGCACAGAGTTCATGAAGGTTGCAGTGGTTCTGGTTTGTTTTCTCTGCTTCATCGACTCTTATAATTATTTTGCTTTAGCCAGGGAAACCTATGGAAATCGCTCTTAATGCGTAAGTTGGAAATAGTCAGCTAATTTTCGCTTGCCAGGGATTCTAAACGAAAAACATCCACTGCAATTGGTTTCAAAAATGGTGAGAGGGTTTTTGGCAGTCATGCACTCAACATGGTAAGTTGCTTATAATAATCGTTACTCAATGATTTGTTGAAGTCCAGATGTTAGATTAAAAATAATACTTTCGTCCAGTACCTAATGTTATGTAATTAAGACTAGATTGAGGACAGATAACCAGCTAAATCGTTTCTTGTAGTTTGTACTACTGTAGAGATCTAGTCATTTTTCTGTAGTGTTTGCAGAAATTGTGGGTTGTCTTTTTCCGTAGGATATTTCACTGGTTCACTACTCGACGTTAAATGAATTTCTAAACGGAGGACTCATCATGGACTGGCATCAGTTGGCGGGACATTTCGAAACCTAGGAGCACTGAACAGTTGTTTCGTCCTAGTACATGACCCTTCAGCAATGCGCACCCGTGATCTTTCCAGGAATCAAACCCAGAACCTTCAAGTTCTGTGGCCAATGTCCTTAACCGTAGAGAGTTCTCACTTTTTGCCTCTTAAATACTATCAATTCTGCATTACACTCAGTAAGCACAGACAAGAAACCAGTTGGTCTTTTATAAAATAACACCTTTCATCCTACAGATTTTATCGAGATCACGACTGACTTCAACATTTTGGTCCTTACATTCACCTACTTTGAATCGAGGTAGGCCACTGACTAACTTGTTCTGTGTACCATGGTAACCGGTATGGCACTACCCTTTTAGGGTTGTTGACTTATAAGAACCATCTCGTTAATCGACCTACTGGAGTATTCAGGTCGTCCTGTAAGGGGAGTCCATTCTCATCACTGAAAGGCTTTCCAGAGTTCAACATCGTCTGGAAATACAAAAGCAGAGAATCTAGTCTTACTGTTCACTCCATTTAATCAGCGTAGAAACGTAAGTTGGCTGAAGATATCACTTTCAGGTACGCCACTTCGCTGGTTTCTCTCCTTACACTCTCCTCCCAATTGAAATCCTGTGAACCAGTCTCTAAATATGTCATGGCTCCCAAAGGTTTTTAGCTTTACGTGTAGATAAACGTACTTTTGAAATATTTTGAGGCCGATGAGTATAACGTGTGGACGCAGTTACGTCACTGGTAGCATTCCAGTTCTCTCTTGCAGTAACAGGATTCATTAAACATCGTTGAAGTCAATTAACTATCAAAAAATTACATGTCACAGTAAAGACAATGAGTAAACGCATGAAGGTAAAACATGTGATCATGTTTCAGGCATTAGCTTACAGGAATGATTCACTGGAAAAAGCACGATTTTAAACTAGTGGTTCGTGCGTGCAAACCCGTTACGGTCTACGGTATTCTACGCCATGATGGGGATCCGAGGGTCAAGTTGTATTGTTGAAAGGATGGGCGTAAGGTGTCTCTCATGGATGACCAAAAGCACTCTGTTGATGTTACCTTTCTTATCTGTAGGGAGTAGAAAAGGTCAACCTTAAAAGTGGCATACCCCGTAGCATACCGCTGCCAGTGATATGGACTCATAGTTGAGGCCGAAACTAACAAACGTAAACCCAAAACTTCTGAAAAGGTCTCGTGATCGGGGTGAAACAGATGTGTCTTCGGCTTAGTGGTCACACACTAACGCTTCTTTTTCAGGCGCCTCATGAAGAAGTGGTCTCCCACGGTGTGGACAGCGAGGAAGTGTCAACTTTCCTTGCAACTCTGTCAGCACTCTAGTTATCTCGGGTCTCTGTGGACCTTTCACATCTTTCTAATCTTCCTTCAAGTCTCGAGCGAAAATCCTACTTCATTTTTATTTTTCCAGCTTTTCAGCTTTTGATAACAATCCGAATTCATGGAACAGCATTTATTGTCTTCTGAAACCACACTCCAAGCTACACATTGAGGTTTATAATGTCCCTGTTAAATCAAACAACAAATTCCACTGATCGAAACCTACATCTCGTGGCTTGAATATGTGCTGTGATTGCGAGATATACATACAGAACGCAAGTGCTGTTATTCAGCTAACCCCTTCTACTCAATATGGCGAGTCCGGAAGACTTACACGTAGAGTTTCTGGAAATTCAATGACTAGTTCTCTCAGTTTTGCACGTGTAGGCATAACTTTGTGTGCTAAGGCAAATAGTGCACTGCTGGACTGAATCGCAGTTGACAATCGCTTATGCTCTGTTTTGTTTGAAGAGCACAATACGAACCAAAAAGAGTACTGAAACTCTTTATTGTCTCCTTGTAACCGCTATTTACACACTCACTGTCTGCAGTTAGGAAGACGTTAAGGATGAGTTTAGTTATCAGTACATGAAGTCTTTGACTATTGGCCCGATTCATGTAAGTAAATGTACACTTCCTACTTGGAGTCCACGTGACAACAAAAACCAGTGGTTGGAGTCTAGGTAGCATGGTTCAGAATCGATTTCAGTGGCACAGATATATTCAAATATCCGCACCTGAATGGCCATGCTAAATTTCAGTATTTTCTCATTCTTATTGCCCTTGATTTTTAACCATTTTGACTGCTTTCGTTCTTTTGTTTTTCCTTCACCTCAGTGCACTCTCGTTTGATTTGCTGATATGGTGTGGTATCTTGGGCCGTCATGCAGTAATTCCAGTTCTTTTTTTGATTTTGTCTGCGAACTGGAATTGTTATCGTGAGCTGCAAATTTGAAAGAGATTTAAGATGATGTAGGAATATTGACCGAGAGATGTAGAGAAAGACTAAAAGGCGAAGATAGATAGATAGATAATAGTCTGAAGGAGCTTGAATACTGAGTTGTGAGGATGATTGTCACTTATTGGTTACGTAAACTATAAAGGGTTACGTTTTGCGGCACCTGAGAGAGAAAATGGTTTTGTATTAATTATAAGTAACCGCGCAGCTCTCAGCACCGGATTACCGTGGGTTATGGAGAAGTGTGGTATTTTCGGGACAGACATTTGTCTAACCCACCTATCTCACTGGGAAGGCAGTATCAGAATGGTACTGCTGATCATCCATAGGAAGCAGCTTACTTTTGTCACACCTCCGTCCAACCAACAACTTGACTTGGCCCTCGAACCTCCATCACCGTAGTGATTCGCACTATAACGATTAATTGCTTTTAGTCTTGCCTCTATCCAGCAAACCTTTCTGGTATGTTAAGACTTCAAGCGAACAAGTACTCCACCAGCGCAGCACGTTAGGTCACTGTTGTATGTAAGCACGATCACCACATCAGAGGTAGCAGCTATCGGCTGGGAGTGTCACATTATGATAAACTCGATGGCTTCAAATACAAAACATTTCATTCATGTGAGTCTGAGCAACCATTCAGTATTTGTACACAACTACGGGGTAGCATTAATTTTTTAGCCCAATGTTAGGGCAAGTCTCGATAGATCAGTATGACTACAATGTATCATCCAGCCTCTATGTATCTTAATTAACAGACGATAAAATTTTTTAGTGTAGCAATATTATCTTCCTCAATATTTACGCTAAGTATGTATACCTACATTGAGAAATGTCGACGGAAAATGTCTAAAATATGTGGTGAATAACAATACATACTGTCAGTCAAAGCAATATCAATATCGGGCCTATAATTACAGCTTTACGGTTCAATTTATCATATCTCACATCAGTACAGCAGAACACAACTGAGCAAGATGAAAGACAAAGGAATAAAGGGAACGGTTCGAAGCTTTAAAACACTATAGGATGGTAAGAAGTGGAAATAAGTCAATCGTATATGACGTAGTGGTTAATCATGATCAATATGAATGGCGTAGATATATCCGTACATTATTCTCTTCCTAATGGTCATACTGCATCTCAGTATTTTCTCACTTTCCTAGCCCTTTTTTGATGGCTTTTTAACACAGACTGCTTTCTTTATTTTTCATCTTGGTGCATTCTCAATTGGTGTGCTAATACGAGACGTGGTAGCGTGGACCATCACTCAGTAGTACCAACTCTTATGTTGATCGTATCTGTCTCTCTAAACTTCACTCCGCCTAGAGAGATGCCATTTGGTGTCACTAACTCTCACACAATGGGTGCATCTTATCGCCTACCCCGCGAATGTGCACATGATTACTGAGCAAATTTCGATTTGAATTTGGTGCTCTAGCGTCGTATTCTATATTTATCGCACATATATTATGCAAACCAAATATTTCAAAACATTTGGTACAGTCCTAAATAGGTAAATAGGTAGTGCTTCTAAAATTAATATATTCACGATTTTTCAGGAAAAATGTTTACGCTTTCCACCGGGAAAGATAAAAACACCATTGTTACACAGTAGTAGATGGGAGTGATCATGGTGATCACAACAGCTCGTCCTAAAGTTAGTGTTTCGGAAATGCTGCAACATGTTTCGTTTCGTTAAGTCTGCTTGCCTACTTACATTTGACCGGAAATGCTGGGGCCTCTGAATTAAATCAGCATATGCCTAATTTCAATCGTCTGTGTATTCTCATCCATCAATGCCAGAATTTGTCTTTACAACGATTGAAAACAGTCTACAGTGAACTGTGATAAACATCCAAATTTATCATGTGCAACTGACTTACGGATTCGTATTGCCGTTTTGATTACTAAGTTTCAGTAGGTAGTATTTAGGTGAATGCAAAAAATTTCTATGCTTCGCTTTTATAACGAGTTCGTGCAAACCAATTTGTTGCATCATTCTATGTTTCCGCTAGCAGCAGACTTCGGGTCCTATTATGGTTGAAATGCTATGAAGTTAACCCTTCGTTTTATTTTCAGGGACACGTGCGAACTTCATTCAGCACATTTGTGATTTATGTTTTCTACACATATTACTGATACTGAAGTAAATATACACAGAAAAATGCTGGTGTCTATAAAAACCTGTCACCATTTTTCAAGCCTCTACAATTAAGACTGACTGACCACATTAAGAAGGGAGTTTTTAACAAAACTGAGAAACTTGTCATTTGGCAACTAAAATGGCCATCTTTTAAATATACAATCCATACGAAACGTAATCTATTTAGTGTCTACCATTGCATTGATAGAGATTATTTGTAGCTCAGGCGGACGTTCTTGATTGTGTTGAGTTCTCTAAGCTGGGTGGTTTAATCACAAATCTTTCATTTTCTTTCCAGATGCCATCATCAGTAACTTCAATGTGAAATGAGCTATCAGAATTTCTCCGTGAGTGATTCAGTAGTGGTGGAGCTGTGGCTTATTAGTTTAGGGAAATGGCTTGCAGCCACTGGGTCTCAGATTCAAGCCCCGCTCCACCTACCGAAGTTTGGACAACCAGGTAGTATCACCAGCCCTCACACAATTGGTGTGACTCATTGCCTACTGCTCAAATGTTCACAAGGTTGCTGAGCACATTTCGATCCGACTTTGCGGTTCAGTAGCGTTTCTTGACGAAGTGGTGTGATTGATAACTGCCTTTGGTTGCTGTCATTGTTGTCATATTGACTGTTTCTCTGCCTAACCTTGTAGTTTATTCTTTTTCCGACCGGTTGATGGATTGAGCCGATGCTTATATATCCATCGATTACCAACTGATATGAGTGCCAAATTTCTGGGAATTTTCTGGCTTTCTCCGTGTTTCTTCCATCCAAGATCTCTACATTATCAAAATCAAATTCATGTCCATAGTTGTGCACATGTGTTGATATGAACGCCGAATAGTCGTGACGTTTAATAGCCAATTAATATTCATATAAACGAAGGCGAAGACGGCGATCCGTTTTTCCAATTTTAGTGCATTTGATGTCGTAAATAACATTTAGTTTGTCTTTGGCTGTTGCGTCCTTCGGTCTGCAAAGTATGGTTTGAAGGGAATTTTTTGGCTTATGAGCCACACTAATTCCAAGCGGTCCCAGTAGTCTTGCCGTGATTTCTGACGTGTTCTTAACGTATGGTAGAATGATCCGTCTGATCATTTCTGTGGATGACTTTGTCTGTATATCTTAACATAAGTTGTTAGATAAAGACCAATGTATTCCATCAGACTTGAACGTCGAAGTTTTGTGTTCCTCGAGCCTTAAATCGTTAGTCAAGAAGAGAGACATAGTATCCCTAGGCAGTTGCAGTTCAGTTGATATTCATAAGGATGTGAAGTCGGAAGACACCATTAGTACGTTGTTTTCTATGTTACTACTTTTATTCCTTTCGGAAAAATTTGGCAGTGGTTTGATGCAATGTTTACTTGAATCCAAAAGGTATTTTAGTTTTCTCGATAGGTCTCTGAAGCGATTGTTGACCGGAGTATCGGTCGTCTTAGAAAAATGTCTGGTTTGTGTATATTTGGTCCATCGTAAAACCGAGGAAGGATAGATCCATTCGGTTTCATTCGTTATTTGTCTTGTTTTTTTTTACTCATCCTGCTTTGACGAACTTGTTTAAAGTTTTGGTGATCTGGTTGTTAAACTTTTTGATAGCGTTAGTCTCAAGTGGTTGATACGTAGTTTCGTCTTTAGGTGACTGCTTGGCCTTCTCGATGTTGTCTCCCTTATCCAAGACAACATTATGGAGGCCGATTTACTGGAAGACGAGAATGCGGAGACTAAGCTACTACGTGTTTGACGTTTTAAATCTCACTAGTCCACTTTTGTTTTGGCTTTGTCAAGCACCTTAGTACTAGCAATCTCGAATGACGACTTAACATCAAAAGTCTTTTCATAAACTTATCAAGCTTTCAGTGTTGAGGAAGTTGTCTTCGGTCTTGCTTAGTGAGAGTTTCTAAATGAAAACTGATACCTGGTTTTTCAAACTTAATTGAAACAAGGTAAATCGTGGGTTGTTATTTTGATGTAATACGGTTCATACAGCAGAAACTCTTGTTCTTATACTTGAGAAATATCAGATTCTGCGGAATAATTTATTCTGCTTATGGAAACCACTTAGCTGATGCAAGCACGTAGTTATTCCGTATCCGAAATATATCGGGCTGCACCAAAGTGTTCACAAAGTATGTGTTCTCGTTTGTCAGTATTGCTACACGTACATTAAAGGTGTGAGCATATGGTAGATTTCTTGATATGTGTTCACAGCCTCTACCAGAGAATTCCTATTCACTGCCTTCACGTGGCGAAATGGATTTCCACAGAAGCGGAAGCGCAAAACCGAATGTCCAATGCTTATCACTTGGTTAGTGGTTACTGAAGGTCTACCTAGGGGAGTTGGAAACCCTTGATTCCAAACCAATGGTGCTCATAGACTCCATTTTCCAGATGGAACGAATGGCGTATGAACCAATTTCGGTCACCCACAGCCATGAGAATGCAGCTCCTGATGTTGCTCTGTTGCCTTGTGAATTAGACTTTTAGTCAAAGGCTCGCGGAGTAATATCCTAAGACAACCACCTGCTTCGGTCTGCTCGCCCGGGCAGTATATCAGCCCCCACCCAACTTTTCTGGGAATGTGCAAGCCTTCCACACCGCGAACACCATAACTAATTGTTCCACTTATTGCTATTATATTGCTTTTGTTGCTTTTACATCTAAGCTGTATTTTCTTTATTATTATCATCTTCACTTTTGTTGTTATCTTCATTTCACTCAGCTGTTCTCTATTGCTAAGACTTCTGGTCTGCCTTTACCATTTTGAATCGCTAAACGGTTGACGCCCTAAGCTCTCCTCCACTGTGACATCTGACACAAGTATCCTGAAGTCATGCATCCTGTTTAAGCTCACTACCTTCAACGTCCACACCTTGATGCAGATCGGACAACAAGCAGGTTCGGCTAGGACTCTAGAAAGGATAGTTATTGATGTATGCTGCTTCTCAGAGACCCGCATACAGGATCCCTGTGACGTGCTTCGAATTAGTTTCCCACCTATCAGTTCGAAAAGTATGTTTCAGTTGTGCTTATCCGGGGACCCTGTGGCGTCGGCCACCGGTCTCGCTGGTATCTGTGTCGCACTAAACGCACTAAATGGGTCCACATCAATATTTGTCTGTGCGCTGTTAGGCTAGAGGGTTCATTTCGAGTAAGAAGTAACCGGCAAGAAAAACGATGGCTATTTGTCATCTCTGCCTATGCTCCGATGGACTGCAGTCCGGATGCAATCAAGGATGAATTCTATCATCAACTGAGTGACATCAACGAAGCGCGCTCGACAGATATCGTAGTGCTAGTTGGGGACTTGAATGCGCATTTCGGGTATCTAGACTTGGAGGAGAGTCGTTTCGGTGGCCAATGGAGACTAGTTGGCCGCAGGTCCGATAATGGGGATCGTCTTCTGCAGCTTTGAGTAGATCACAACCTATTTCTAGCCAGTACCAACTTCCGGCACAGCCATCGCCGTAGTGGTATCTGGCATCCTCCCTCTGCCACTCAAGCCTGAACTCAAATAGGTCATATCGCAATCAGCTGCCAATAATGTGGGTGCATACAGGACTGCAACTCCATATGAAGTACTTGTCTGGACTCTGATCATGCTTTAGTGTGTGCTAAGCTCGTCTTGCGTTTTGGTGGTTATCGAAATCGTCGTCCTAAACAGGTGAATGCAAGCAAGTTAGTTGCACCTAGCATTGCAGCTAAATACCAATCAGCTAGATTTAAGGCTGACTACCGATCCTCGAGAAAGTGTAGACGAGCGTTGCCTGCACTTGCAAGACACCATAGAAATGGCGAGTAAAGGAGCTTGCGGTTTGAAAGAACGCTCCGCTAATAAACATTGGGTCTCTGTGAGCTCCCTGCAACTTGACGCCCATGGGACCATTTCGGAGGTTAGCGAGTACAGTGGTTTGCGTAAGTCTTTTACACGAAAGATTACGCAGGGACCATTAGGCTTGGTAGTCAGAACCCGCGAGTGTGATGGAAGTAGCAGCTATGTTTGGCAGTAGTCGGAAGCCGTTCCAGCTCATCCGAGCCACTGGCAACAGGAAGCCTGGTGTCAATGAAACAGTCTGTGAGGTAGATGGTAGGCCGACAAACAATCTTCAGAGACGCCCTTCTAAATATCAGACTGTTAATTTTAGCCCCAGGCGTAAAGAAGAATTGTGTGAGCTGGTCAAGTTCAATGGTGCCTGTTACATTCGTGGTATCTCTGCAGAAAGTAAATCGAGTGTTGACTATCTTGGGTTGAGTTTTACTTCTGGTCCTTGTTGATCGTCTAATATCTTGTTGACTTGTAAAAAAACCTTTCGTTTAACGTATTACAGAAAAAAACTGAGGCTCTCCGGTATAACTCAGCCTCTCCTTTTACAATTTATTGATTCCTGCATTTTAACTATTCTTTTCTGTTGTTCCCCGTCGATCTTTCCTGGTCTTCTAAAAAAGGACTGTGTCATGTTGTGTAAGGCTTTAAAAGCCGTCGGTAGGGTGAGTAGTGTGCTTCTAATCCAACTGATTAACACTGTAGTTGACATACTTTTAAATTCTGGCAAGCAACTAGCTGCAGTAATTTTAATGAACACTGAGTATCCACTTCATTCACAGCTCTCCTTCTTTACCTCCACAGGGAGGACAAGAAGAAACCATATCATATTGTTTGCTCGCACACCTAAATACAACAGTTCGACTGTGCCCTACCTAGCACGCATATTATATGAAGAAAAAAACGTTATAACAGAACTCATATATCAACTTTGTGACAGTTAATAATTGGATTCCAACAATTTAACTAACAATGTATATTCTTCTATCTACTAGTATTCTTTGCATTACTTAAGTTCTTAAAATAACACTATTAGAAATGTAAAGGTCTATATATATTGATTAGAATAAAGTGATTATTATTATCGTTTGACTATCTGAGATAGCCGTAGTTTGGTAGACTAGTATTTATACTGGGTAGTGACTGAAGGTGAGATGAAAATCTGGACCGCTTCCGATCTACTTTATTGATTGAGTTAATTTGATAGAAATAAATAGTACAATCTAACGCATTGCGTGTAGTCTACTGAATGAAAGATTGCAGGTTACAAACTTCACTATCTATAGTGTATCATGTGGCTATAAATTTAACTTTTTTGGCAGGTTGAGTAAATTCTTATCAGTATGCATTTATTTTTCTTCCAACCCATTTTTTCCTAAAAGTAATTAAAGAAACAGTTTATCGAACATATTTACCAAATGTTTAACTTTCAGAACCTATATCCTTATTTGAATAAGCTTCTTTCATTGCTAATATCTATCATATTCAGATTGTATCCGATATTAAGTATGACTGATGCTGTTCTCAAATACGCTTTTATTTTTCGATAGTAAACTGAAAAGCACTTTTTCCTCTCTCGTCTTGTGTGTAGAATGTTCGGAAATCACTGTACTTTTCATTGCAATAATTTCTTCATGTTGTAGTATTGACTTGATTCCCGCTGGTATACATAATTTCAACATCACAAGGTTTCGTTTAATTTGATAAATCGTGAGCAAGATAGTACGCTATTCTAATAAAAATTAAATCTTACTCTACAGGCTTCCAAAAGTCCTGAGTACGTATATCAGTCTGTTCCGTCTCTTCTTGGGAAGTCAATACATCATCCAATGGTGAAAGTTTTCCAGGAACGCTATCCATATCACAATCTATCTTATGATGCTTCGACTGGACAGTTGTTCTTTACTCAAAGTGATGGGACAGTGTTTTCGGTGGACGAATTGATTGGTATGCTTCTTGAATATGCACATGGCTACGCTGAACTTCATGCTGGTATGTTTTCTTTAGTCTCAATACAAACTGGCTACACAGTTTTTAGTATATTAAGAATAATGTTTTAAAAACAGGTCACTTGGTCGTTTACATTTTTGAACCACTCAGTGTTATTTTTACCTAAAACTATTCAGTATTCCAACTTTAACTCTGATTGTATAACGTTTCAGACGTTTAAAAATGAGTGGAGGAAGCGTATCGTTACGCTACTAGTCTGTTGAGATGTTGATACTAAAACCAGTATGAATTGGCTATTCTTCAGTGATGTAAAAAAGTGGTCGAAAATCACTGTTTAGCCAATGAGGTATGCAAGTTTGGTTGCAGGGCTCAAAGAGTGCATTTAAAATGACCCTAACCACCTAAGTGTGTGCGTGATAATCACAGGAAATAACCTAACCAACACATTTAGATCTTGAGAAAGATGTCCATATGATGTCTAACTAATGGTTATAAACAGCGTACTCAAAACAATCAGTTTGGTTCCAGATCTGAACGAATGGTAAGACGATCTATCAGGTCATGGCAAACAAAGCTTGTCGGCATCCTATGGTCATATTTTCTAGCATTAGGATTTCATTCATATCCTCAGTCAAGTAACTGATTTTGAACAGAATACCTACCATATTATCCCTTATGAACATATGCGAACTAGGGCGAAGACAACCATTGGTGTCCTTTAAGATGTTTGGTATCACTGTTCTTTTTAAATTTCGCAACAGACATGGATGACTTTATTTCCGAATTCTCACTTTTTAGATCTTCCGGTATATCTAGACTTCACAAGCGTTTCGGTTCGTTTAGAAAAAGATACCAACAAGATTCAAGAACCTGATGATATTTGGCATGTATATGATATTTGTCAAACATTAGGAAATGCGGTACTAGTATGCACCGATACGTTGTAAACTAAAATTATTTCGGTTCTTTGTTGTTTACCTCACTTATAATTCTGAGTATGACAGTTACTGACTCTGCCTTGTTCAGATTCAAGAGTTTAGAGTATCGTTTAGTAAAATTTTCGGAAACAACTATGTTGGTTGTTAGTTTCTTGTATCTCATTTCACGGTTGAGATCTGATCGTTGAAGGTGAAAAACATCAGGTTACATGTATTCGGTCGTAGACGTCCTTCAAGTATTGGTCGTATCTGGTTAAATCTTCGAGAAAGTACAGTTATGGTTAGCCATCCTATGACGATGAACTTGGAGACTTTCAGTTATTGAGTTAGCTGGTAACGCATGCCAAGCACCAATCGGGTTAGATAGAAGTGTATAAGCAATTTTTAGCCCAGTAACTGTTGATAGAAAAGATACGTGGAGCTATGGGACATGCGACTGAACTCCTCCGGCTGTTTAGAGGTCGTAATCCAGTAAATACGAATCTATAAGATGTGATACTTTTCAGTTTGATGTTTTCGTTTCAGGTTTCGTAATTAAAACTTGTGTGTTGACTGTGCCCAGTTATTTTGGTCAGGCCGAGAGACGTCGTCTAATGCATATAGCGGAGCTAGCTGGTTTGAATGTTCTTCAGTTAATCAATGATAATTCTGCTGTGGCACTAAATTTTGGTTTATTCCGTCATAGAAGTTTTAATGAGACTCCACAGTACTACGTATTTTTCGATGTTGGTTCGATGAGCACAACTGCGACGTTGGCAGGTAAGTGTGTATCACTGATGTTATATAGTATTGGTTTTCATTTCTAGTTCTTGGATGATTTCTTCTGTTTCGATTTTTCACATAATCCAGATTAATATTTTGCTTCATTTCGGAGGTTTATGGGGGATTGATTGATTGATTTAGAGGCGGTACTCATCATGGACTGACATCAGTTGGAGAACCATTGGAAACTTGCTAGCACTCACCAGCTGTTTTGTCCCACCATGGAACTCCTCAGCAGTGCGGACGTATGACCTCATCGTGGATCGACACCAAGACCTGGTCTCATAGCGAGCACGTTACCATACTACTGGGCTTATGAGTTACCCGACTGTCCATTATATGTCTTATGGACTGCTCTACTTCTATGCGACATGACAGTTGAAGAATAACGCATCGGAATCGATTGTTGTGCTCACAGGTGCCTGTGTCTCCATATCATAGGTGTCTGTAGGTTTTGAAGTGTGTAGGCATGGCTGGTTGACTTAGACATTCTAATTTCAAGCAGTGACTGTTGGGTTAAACACGTACTTCGACGTGAGTAATTAGGTGTGGTTCGTAAACTAGGTTATAAATCTGTACAAGGTTGGCTTTCTGAATTTCCAAATGTTCAAATTTCAAGGAGCGTAGTGATGAACTGACTAGTAGAGTGGTTATGACAGTGAATTCATCCAGTGTCTTTCACTGTTCGGCCTGCCATTAGTCTAAACCTAATTATCTACCATCTTCTGGTATCGTTATCGTTGATTTGAAAACATGATCTTGTTCTCGACTTTTTTTATTCCAGTTTGTTGAAAAAGATGGTAACTAAAATCAGTGTACCGTACTGTAGGGTTCTACGTTGTTACTTTCGTTCGTCTATTTAATTTTACAAAGAATTCCTAAACTCCAATGACACGGTTTCATATTTTATCTTTCTAGCTTACACCTTCGGGAAGCACAGAGATGGAGACGTTACTGGAGATTTTCCAATGCTAAGAGTCACTAATGTCAGGTTGGTTAAAATAGAGTTATAGTATAGTGCCAATAGATAATTATGTTTAACTTTTTGCTTCTTTGTTCAGTTTCCATCGAGCTACTTAGAATTTCAATTTAAAAGCACAGTTCAAACACATAGCACAGTGGTTGGTAGTGTGTAAAAACATCGCTCAGCATGAATTTTTCATACTGATGAGATTCATGCGCCTCGTACCAACTTTGTCTTAGTACCTCACTATTTTCTACCCGAACAATGGCGGAATTCTTACCATCTTCACAATATACCCCAATTTCTTCCTTATTTCTCGTCACAAAAAAGATTGAATAGGTCATGTGGATAACCATCAGAAAATAATTCGGCGATCTAAAATACTTATTAGGTTGTCTAAGTTATATGTTAGCGATATATGTGAACAATCGACTGTCAAGACTGAAACTAATAAATTATTTCAAAGTTTGAAGCTGTAAAAGTGAATTTCCAAAAATATGTATCTTCCACCCTAGTTCTTTGGTGTTTTTTGTAGTTGTGTGAACATAATTGTAGTTCAGTATTCCCAACGCTGTGGTTTCATATGTAATTTTCACCATAATTGATTTAATCATATTTATCAGTTCAGTTTGTTAATTAAAGTAAACAGAACCTTAGTAATTTATCGTTTGACTTGTAGTGACTGGTAGTTCCAAGGGGATACTGTCGTAACTTTGGTTTCCGATTATAAATTTGGTTGATAAAAACAGCGAAAAACATAAAAGTGAAGACAAACTGAAGTCAAATTCATAAAAAAGCATACCCAGGATGAGGTTGTCATATTCCATAGTAGCATAGAAATGCTAAGAGCTGAATACAGATATAGAGGGGATAAAAATGAACCATTGGCTATGGATCTTAGTTCTGTCAACTATGGTTGAGTACTTTTATTATGAATTCATCATATATATTTCGCCTAGTTTTTGAAACCTCAATCTCTGGTGAATTTTAGCATTGTTTTTTCCGATAAAATAGTTTCTGTTCATAAATTTGTAGTTGTAGTATGTAATTAGTGTAGTTGATGTTCGTAGTTACCTTTCGATGGATTAATGACTAGTCTCTTTTGAAACTGAATTTGATTTCTTATTGGAGCTATAGATGTAGCTACTTACTGATTCTGTTAAGTCCTTTTTCATCTATGACTACTGAATACAAAAAAGAAAATTAATTGTTGTCCTCAGTCGATTATGATTGGATTCGAGATGGTGCGAAATGCTTGGCAGTCTATAAACTTTTATCATAATTGACTAATTTCGTTTTACAGCAGAAATTATAAGAACCTATCCTATCTTTTATGAAGTTCTTTTGCAGATTTTTTTGGGGGCAATTTTTTTTCTACAATTATCTTAATTTTCATATTTCACCTTTTAGTCTTGTGACTTACTTATAGTATAGTTATGAACCAAAGTTGTACGAAATCTCACATAATAATAATTAGCATGTTATGAATTTTTACAATATAGTTTTGCGCTATTTCTCTTAAAAGAAAGCAGTTATACAAGTTTAAAGAGTAGACACTAGATGAGTTGACATGCTTACTTTCATTATGAATTTATAAATGTATTTTGTCTGACTTACATTCAATTAATATTATTGATATTTTGGGCATGTACTTGTTTATTCTCTACATTACTATCTGTGCTTGTTACAGCTTGTTTAATATGGAAGTATTCTTTCTTAGATTTACAAAAGACCCCTTCAGAAGCAAGCACTATTTCATGAACTAATCTTCTTCCGTAACAGCTGTTTAATACCAAAACCATTACTGCTTCATATATTACCATTCGATCTTATTCATTCATGTTAGAACACCAGAGAAGCAAAGCTCTTGTGTTTTGAGCTTGAATAGGTGATCAAGTCTTATTTACAAATATTCGCAGTTCTAATTAAACTGTAGATATAATAATAACGTAACTTAACGACACTCATTCATTAACTACTTTGCACGTTTGTCTACTTTGATATCAGCTGTTCTTTGCTTACTATTGTGAATTGTGACAACTTAAACGGATGTACTCGTTTGCTGGGTCCTTCGTTGGTTTTTTCTCTATGAACTACTCATAAATTATAAGGGTTTTTATACAACCTGGTCAAGTAAAACTTAGCAGGTTGAGTCAGAGAATGTAGTTTATAACTAGCTTGTTATTCATTGGTTTCCTAATTCAATGAGACACTGAGCTGTAGATGATTTTTGTTTGATTTATACACGATTTGTTAGTATGATTATTGGTTATACAAGTCCTGATGTCCTTAAACTGACTATTCTTGCTGTTAGCTTCATCTGGATACGCGTACCCTGGAGTTATTGCAGTTTAGAAGACTGCTTTGTTTTCTCGTAATAATAAATAGTTTTGTATTTAATAGTACGTAATAATAGTAGTTAACATAAATTACAAACTCATCTGAGGATGTGTAGTAACAAAAAACGTAAGCTGAGGTCAACAACAGATAGAAATGGATCGACTCATTTAGTTGACCGGTCCTACATCTGAAATATCCAGATAACAGTCAGTCACAGGAAAACAGGGAAACGTCTAGATATAAGTTACTTATTAGTAGTAGTTAAGGCAAACAAACTGAATAACTGTTTTTAAACTTTAATCTACGAGGAGAGATTATGCGTTTTAAATTCCATGATATTTGTAATGTCTACTTGTTTTCATTGGAATTAACATCTGTTTTCTTCAATTTGTAATATTCATTATTCAGTCATGATCCAACACTTGGTACAATGGCTTTCACTTATCGAATAAGGGATCTATTGGTTGAAAAATTCAGTGAACTAAAGAAGAAGAACAAAGATCTTGTAATGAGAAACAATCGAGCAATGTCCAAACTGACACAAGAGGCCTCTAACGTACTTATGAAGTTAAGCGCGAATAACGAAATACTTGCCCAGGTATATACCAAACATTTTTTAATTTATTTTACAAAATGGACTATTTTTATAGATATTTACGGGAAAAATGCTTTTCTTTATGTATTGTCTTTTCGTAATTGTCATTGGAATTTCGTCATTAAGTTTATGAGTGCATATGAGTGCTGTGAATATTTGATTGACCTCTGCTGGCATATAGATACTTCTATACCGATGCGTCAATATCACTTAGATGTTTATTGTTATTATTGTTTTGGTGGTGGCTAGCTAGTCAGTTACAATAACAAATATTCAGACAGTATCAAGGCATCCACAGAAGAGTCAGTATTCCATCAGAGGTCGATCAATTCAAACAAGTGTAAAAACGGGAAGTCACAAGTATCAGCAGATTATAATCACTTTGTGCTGTCTAAAAATCTTTTCATTCTCCTTGTTGGCATATTCTGACAAAGACAACTCAAGGCTTGACATACACAATACATTTTCGAGCCATCTCAGTCGACCAAAGTTCATAACCTCATCACTGGACTTGCTTAGTACCATTTCCCTGACCTCAACATGGCTCACACGGTGATCCCGCCAAACACAAGCAATGCTACGAAGACATCCGTGATCAAAACCCTGTGACCGTTCCATGTCTTCTACTTTCAATAGCTGCGTCTCAGTCGTATAGCAAGACGGAACGAACTGCAGCGTAGTACACTCGTCCTTTGATAGGTAGTCGGATATCTCACCAGTTGGCCCCAGAAATGATGTAAGTTGGCAAATGCCAAATTGACCTTCTGCATCCCAGCTGAGATTTCGTCAGCAACCAGCTCGTTCTGACTGATGCGACTCTCCAAGTAAGTGGATTGGTCGACACATTTCACCACTTCACTTCCTATCATTAAGGTGGGAGCGGTTACAGACCAGTTGTGGTGCATCATCTTGCACTTGACAGATGCGAAACGTTTGTCAAACTCTCAGATTTTTGTCCGTGTTCAGAAGACCCTGCATTTTTCATTGTCTAAACCTAGTAGGGTAATATTGTCAGCATATTTCAAGTCAACTAGAGGGTCTTCAGAGAGCAGATCAATCCATCTGAAGTCAGACGTATCTAAGGTTATGTTCATTAGAATGTCCATGAAGATGTTAAATGGGAACGGTGTCAGTGGACGTTCCTAACGAACAGCACTAGTTGTCGTCACTTCAGATAATAAGCCTTCATAAGCCCCTAGATGGGTGCGTGAGTTCGAGTAGATAGCTTTGATTAGCGTTGTATACTTCCTCGGTACTTCCTTCACAGTCAAACACTGCCACATCATCTCAAGGTCAATAGTCGAATGCCGCCTTCAGGCCAAGCAATATGGCAGGTGTCGACCACCGGCCGGTGGGTATGCCTGTGTTCTCGAACCTGTGGGAGAGTGAAATTATGTTCGATGCACCCTCATCCAATTGTGAAACCTATCTGGTTTTCCCGTGTTTGCTGTTCTCGAGCTCTAGGTAGGCGTTGGATAACTGTGGACCGTAGGATCTCGGACAGGATATTAGTCAAACTAATTCTCCTGTGGTTGTCACAAGGAGATTTCTCCTAATTTTTATAGACTGGGTTGATCCGTGAAGTACACCAGTCTGACGGGACTACCTCTGATTTCTATACATTACCTAGTGCCTCCGTCACTCTAATCAGCAATTTCAAACTTCCATCCTTTAAAACTTCTGGCGGCAAATTGTTAGATCCTGCTGCTCTGCATCATTTCAAGTTACCTACAGCTTTTTCAGCCACAAGGCGAGTTGGGGGACATTCGTCTACATCCTGTTCAGGTTCAGGCTAGATGTTACACAACTGAAGCCTTGCTAAAGGCCAACTGAACTATTCTTCAAAGTGTTTTTTATCAACGTTCTAGCCGGCTGTCCTGGGAGGTTATTGGGGTCCTATCCTTTTCGGTATTAATTTCACTAACCATCGTCTTCTTTTTGCCGGTATCCTTTAATGGGTTTAAGTAGTTGTCTAGTGTTACCTACCGCTGATACCTTCTCCATCTTTCTCGTTCCAGCCACCCACCATTGCTCGCGATCATTGCCAAAACTCTTGGTCAACCTACCTTTAAGTTTTTTTGCCATTTGTCGTTGTCAGAGCTACTTAAAGTCAGTCTTCTCGCCGTCGTCATTTTGGATGACGTCGGGAAAACCTGGTGACGTTTGATGAGCTTCAGTTTTAATTCACCAACTGTCTTTACCGCTGTTTCTACCAAAGACTGGATTTCTAGCTAGGTTTCCCCTCAGGATAAGCATTGCTATTATTGTAGTGTCATTATGAGCGCTTGTTTATTCTGATTTTCGTACGCTTTTCTTGTAATGATCTACTATAGTTAGTTTTCTTTCAGTAATTTTTTGTTTGATATATATATATATATATATATATATATGTATATATATATATATATGTATATATATATATATATATATATATATATATATATATATATATATATATAGAAACAAGGAATCAAACAAAAAAATTACTGGAAGAAAACTAACTATAGTAGATCATTACAAGAAAAGCGCACAAAAATATATATAATGTCTTAATGGCTTTCTTGAGCATAATACTGATTGCTTCACAACTCATGAAGGTTAATACGACTGAGAAATTGCCAGTACCTGTTTCAAAATCGTACATAGACGTCTATTATATGATGATTGATGTGTTTACCTCATTTTTTGTTATGAATTCCTTTTAGGTTGAAAATGTATTTGATGGAGAAGATCTTAGAGTTAAAGTTACTCGTACTGAAATGGAAACAATATGTGCCGATTTGTTTGAGCGAATTAGGCAACCGTTCCTGGATATCATGGTGGATGTTTCGACAGACTCGTTGCAAGAAGTTATTTGATGGGTGGAGGTACACGTATACCTAAAATCCAATCTGTTTTAATTGAGCTAAGTAAAAAGTAGGTGACTGTTTCTTTTCTTCATTAATTTTTTTCGATATATTTATTCTAAGAATGAACTGCTTGAAAATAGTTCTAACCCCATGCTCAATCAATTTAGATCTATTATTAGATATTTTTCATCACTTTTTTCATCGTCTTACTTTAATTTCGTTTGTTTTTGCATAGTGGTTATCGTTTGTTGCCGTACAAGATGAAGTCAGGCTCCATAGTCTTTCTTGATATTACATCCTGGATTGATGTTTAGGGAATCTAACTTTTTCGCAGGGTATATATATATATATATATATATATATATATATATATATATATAGCGCCAGTTGTCATCTATTAATATCTTACCTCTTACTATTTATTTTTTTGTTTTTTTTACTCAGATCTGAATTGCATAAGGGTGTAAATAGTGACGAAGCGGCAGCTCTGGGAGCAGTGTATCAAGCCGCATTTCATACTCCTGGTTTCCGTGTTACTCGGTTTATTGTTAAGGACTATAATCTTTACTCCATCGCTGTAAGTTCCATTTGAGGTAAAAATTAGTTTGCCTTTCTTCTTATTGTCCTTCATACTTAAGTTGTTTGCCACTACAGTTGGTGCGAAGCCCAGTGATATCCGTTTTCGGGCAATAGGCTCTGCCCTGCCCTTTTCTTTTGGTGGCTTCTGTTCTAGGTACATGTTCCTCAAAGAAATATTTAAGAATTGGGGAATAAAAAAATAATTTTTGTGATGGTAACAAGTAGCAAAATTTTGGTGCATACATAGGAGAAAGTAGGGAGTTCCCTTTTCAGAATGTAGAATATTATGTAGTGCACCGCGCATACTATCTCATGTTTCATGTATTTTTAACCACCTATGTAGTGAAGCGTAGTAAGTATGAATTTGGGTTCTGTGTTTATATCTTCAGTAGTATTTTCGCTTTTATTTGAAAGCAGATAACAATAAATCTCCTGGGTATCTTTTTATGCATGAAATATATCGTACACCTTATTATCTCTTATTTTAGTGTTGACACGTGTTTAGTGAATATACAAATATTATTTAACCATGTCCAGTGGATTACGGGTGAATAGGAGCTTGCGTTTGCAGCAGGAATTGTAGAAATGCAGCTATTTAATTCTGATACAACTTTTTGAGTTTAACTGTAATGTTTATGAGGTCTGTTTATCTCAGCTATTAGTTTCTGTATTAAGGCTGAAAAAACATACTGTTTATTGAGACTTAGTAAATCTGTTAATCGCTGACGCATTATTCCTTAATATGTACATATAATTACAGAACCTAAAGAAGAATTTATCGAAAAGAATATTCTTTGTTCACTCAAATGACTTTTAAACTATAATGAGGATTTTTAATGATTAGAGTACAGTAGGCTGAAAGACATAAGCTCAAGTTTTTTCAGGGTCACTAACTTTGAGTTTATCCTGCTGTTGAATACTAGCAGATATGAAAGCTGCTTTCAGAACTGCTTATTAGTTCCTTGAAATTACCTGTCCCTCTATATGATCCACTACACTTGAGTCATTTAAATTCCTGGTTGCATTTGCGGGTACACTAATATAATTTGGCTAATGCTAAGAACCAAGTGGCGTAACATTGATTGTTCTCTCTGTATAAAAAAATCACACTTATTGTGTAAGGGCTAGTGATATTGCTTGGCTGTTCGAACCCCGATAGGTGAGGTTGGATTCGAACCCGTGACCCACTGCTTTATAGTCAGCTACCTAAAGCAATTACCTAAGGTTTCACTTAATTGTTCTTTATTCACTGGTTAGTGGAGTGTAATGTTTTTTCCCATATCGTTACGAACGTTTCTTAATTTACTATATGTCATAGGTTGATTTTATGCGTGCTCCACCTTTATCCGGTGATAAACCAAACAAAGAGTCAAAAACTGATACTCAAACGGATTCATCGTATATCAGACAAGTCCTTTTCCCCCGTGGGGCGGTTTTCCCTCAGAAACGTGCTATCAAATTCAATCGACATATAAATGATTTGGATTTCTATGTTAGTTATACTGATCTCAGTGGTTTCGCGGGGAGGTAAGTATTAACTTACACTGTCATTATTTTCTTGCTTGCCATTATGAAACTTAAATCGCTGGACAATTTATTTTCATAAGCTTTATATCTCTATGTATGATTCTACCCTGAAATGATTTATTTCTGGGTAGTCTTCATTACGAATCGGTTTTCAGTGGTTCTACAACTGATGTCGGTTCGTGATGAAGACTACCGTGACATCAGTCAATTCACACAAACCCTCAAACTGAAATAATTCATTTACCTCATTTTGACAAGTTGGTATTAGTTGGAAGTTATTGGTACTTACTTGATTTCACTTAGACGTATATTCTCTCACTGTCATGAACTCTTCAGCTTGATGCTTTGCTCCTTCGGTTTTCTAAAATAACACCATATTCCATCCTTTTATTTAATATTACTTGGTCGATAGACTTCTATTAAAACTGAAGATGTGACATGTTTTTCATGTAATGACCGTTTTTTGAATCCTAAATATATTGTAATCACTATCTGTTCATATAACATGATGATGCCAAGTTATCTGATTTGGGGTATATTATATATTGTATCTTTCTTCATATGCAAATTGTTCTATATAGTTGACGAGTATCTGTGCCTATAGTAACAAAAACTAGAACAGCAGAGATCATGTACTATCTTATTTTGACTAAACTTTGTAAGAAAATTTATTACAAGAGGGGAGAAATTCTACTTATGGTACAATTAAAACACAATAGGGAATCATAGTAAGAGAAAATATTGATTTCAGTCTACATCAGTCAACTTGATATAGTTTATTTGAACTCCCTATAAGTATACAGTGATGTGTTTTGCCAGCGTGTTTACAAAATGAACTTACGTTCGCCACGATGCAAAAGATTCGATTATTAAGCTGGTAGTTCACATTTATACCTTGTCAGAATTTTTCATTATAAAAATATATTTCCTCTTTTTCTGCATAGCTGAAATTGAGATATTTTCTTTTAAGATGATAAGGCTCTCGATAAATCTATGAAACCTGACTAGTCTATGTTTCCTGTTTAAGGAACTATGGCATTGCACAGCGAAACATTTTTACGTTATGTTAACTTGTTTCACACTAGCATGAAATGAAAACTTCGACTGCGGCCGGATTCAAACCAGCAAGCACCGGGTTTCTGGCCTGATGCTCTACCAACTGAGCTACGAGGCCTAACCGCTGACCAGATTTTTATTTCACTTCAATCACACTTTTATTTCCTATTGCAATTTACTCAGTAGTCTTCCTGTTTCTAACTTCCTTAGTTTTATAGGAAGTAGCTATAATATTAGTCATGTGATTACAAGAAATGTTTCGAAATCTGCTAAGCAATACTTATTTGCTGAACCACGTGGTATCAAGGCACATTTTACAATGGATCACAATGGAATTCTTACACTCAATGCTGTTAGTTGTATATTTCATCCTCTTGATAAAACTGAAACATCTGATGACTTGATGAAGGAGAAATCCACTTTTGAAAGTGAGTTAGTGGTTCTTATGAAATTACTGTTGTTTTCTTTTGTATACCATGTTCAGTAGCTTGAATATATCCATATACTCTGAGCAAATACTTCAATAAAAAATTTTTCCAGCAAGTTTATTTTCAAAGCTATATTGTAGCATATGAGTTGCTACTAAGAATGTTAATAAAATGAATTATCATAGTAAAGTGGATTGTAGAATCCTGTTAGGGTAAAATGCCAAAATCTGTTTATGAAGTCAAAGAAATATCCAATTATTGTCATAACTATGTTAACTTGGTTTAGCATTGTTTTGATCAAAAAGGGTTAAAACGAGTCATGCGATATTAGTGTTTTTTCTGTTTCATAGTGATTTATCTGATTTTTGTTGATGAGTTAGCATTCAACACATAGAGCTCGTTATCGTTTTGAACTTCAGTCTAAAGGTATTTTTGTATTAGTGTAGCTTATTGGATTCAGCGCGACTTCAACCGATGTGTTGTATAGTTAAAATTCTGTTCTGCTCACCGCGGTTCAGGTAGGCATTTAGTTTGATGAGTTATCGTGCAGTATATGTTACTTTGAGTTCGGTATACAAATCTCTACCCGATCGCTAATTTGCCCTGTTGTCTATTACTTTTGGTTTTTGAAAAGTGGGATATTTAGACAACTAAAAAATGACATTTTGCAGTCATCATAACTCCCTTTATTGTTTCATGTGGTTTTCTGAAAGAAATTTGTTTTATTTCAAATAAATCAGTTTCCTCGTACTACTATTTGGAGGTAGCTTTGCAGCATTTTCTCTAGCAGATATATGTACTTTCCATTTTTTTCAGAAATTGGTAATACTCTTAGTGGGTTATTTGGTGGTGGAAACAGTGGTGAAGAAAAATACTCAGAACAAGATGTAAATGTCAACGGGACAAACGATGGTACTAATTTAACCGATACGGATGCGGCTAATTTAACCAGGAACAAAGTAAGCTTTTTCTGGTGACACTTAGCTATTACTTGTTGTTGACTGTGCTATTTGAGATAATCTAAGTTTGGTAGACTGGTACTGTTGGGATAGTGTGATGACTAGACCCGATTCACAGCAGTGTTAAAATGAGAAGCCCCTGGGGCTGTTGGTTTTAGTGTTGCAGTGACCATGACCTTCCGTCAAATCCATTTATTATCGTGCTAATTTTGTCTCGTTTCATTTTTCATAGCTTTATGTTCGTAATCTAAGCTTGTTTGTGGTTAAATCACGATATAAGTAATGCCAAGGTTAGGCATAGGGTAGTTGACAACGAACACAATGAATTAAACCACTGACTGAGATGTCTTGGATATGTTGCGTGTACTGCGGCACTGCCTCCTTGGTTGTACAACGTTAGTCAAGGTAGAAATAGGTTGGGAAAAAGCTAAGACAAGACGAAAACAACATAGGATCAAGCATTACTGCATAATCAATTCAAGTTGCCACACTTCATTTAAACGCATCTAGCGAGAAAGCACTAGATTAGTAGATAAATAAAGAGAAAATAAAGCAGTCAAGACTGGTAGAAAGTAATGAAAAAAGAGGAAAGGCGAATAAGAAAATAGTAACTGAAGTATGACTGCCTAATTGGCATCCTCAAGACGGTAGGAATCAGTTGTTGAAAACTCTTTGTGGTCCGTAGATGTACACATTTAGTTTCATTTTTTGAAGATATGAATTCGTATCGTGGATGGACGTTTATCTTTTTATTCTCTTTCCCCTCGTACACTTTTTCCTTCACTGATATCAATTTTTCTGTTTTCTTCCTATAATTTAGTATTCATTTCTTAGTCCCCATTATTTTCCACCTTATCGAAGAGTTTATGCAGTGTACCAACTTTGACCGTTATGAAACAGTACAAAGTTTTAGGTTGATTTTTGTGTTCTATTTTATATAGCTTTAACGTTTTTTCGATTTGAAAACTTTTGTGTATTTTACTGAGGCTTGTGACAAATCAGAGCAACGAGTAACTGTCTATGAGATTCAGTTTCAAAAATCTACTTGTTTACATTACGTAGTTAGTCTCTCTTATGCAAGTGACAGCTGTTTTACTGGCGAGTACCTGGATTGATGCGTGAAAGTGGATTTGTTTTACTGTTAAGCTAGGATTTGTTGAATCATGTTTTATTACTGTAAATTTTATGACGTTTATCTCGCTTGATGTTATGATAAGCATTAAGTGGCGCTTATCTTTCCAGACCACCACGGATAACTCAACTGTTTCTCACAATGACGATTCCATTCCTGGAACAAAGAACCAACAGTACAATATTGTAAAGGTAGTTTGTGTGCTTCTCGTTTAGTGTTTTTCGTGAGTTAAAACAAGTCTGAGAATTGACAATCTCAATGCGTATTGTTGTTTGCATCAAAAAATCCTGAATGATATTTAAACGTGTTATGTTTTGCATTCATATAAACCGCATGATTTCACATTATATGCATGATTTAAGCTTATTTGTGCCTTCTTTGTGCGCTTATTAATATGCTTGCGCCATACAATCATAGTCTCTGATCTTAGTGACATGAGTTCCATTTTGTTCTCGATTTTTATGAATATGTTTTGGGTGTCTTTTGTTTCAAGCCCACAGCACCATTCCCCGAACCTATCGACTATGAAGTTGCATATGTTGATTTCCCTGAGTTGACTTCAAAGGAGCTGTCGAATTCTCGTTCTAAGTGAGTTGTTATGACCAATAAGTTTGTTTTATTGTTATGATATGTAGATTATAATTTTTGAACTGATAAGTATGCCAGCGCATAATCTCATACAGAATTGCAATATTTCCATTCACCACACTTCATGAAAATGCAGGAAGCAGAAATCCACTCCGCTAAAATCCTTTTCCGGTTTTTAATTAAGTCAAGTTGGGGTTTGATGGCTTAGGAATTCTTGGGCATTATATTCATTATTTTGGTACTTATACTACCTGATAAATGAAAACAAAATAAGTGTGTTTTTTTAATGCATGAGTAGAACCTTGGCGGTACATAGTTCCATGTGAAATAGTATTATTTACTGGACAAATATGAACAATAAATTCTCTTCGAAACGTCATCCGGTAAACAATGCTGTTTCACTGTGTGAAATATCTAACAAATAAACTACCATGAAGGGTTGTTTTTACCTATTTTCCACTACTTAGTGCTGATAGCTTTATCAAAGTTATAGGAAACTGGGATGTACAACATCCAAATTTATGTATGCTAATTTGATCTGAGTTTTTTTTTGTATGATGATTCTATGCTCTCGGATTTTTGAAAATGAAGATGGCAACATAGAATCATCCATGCCGAAAAATATAGATCAAGTTATCATATACAAAATTAGATGCTTTAAATCCCGGTCAACTCTAACTTTGGCAAAGTTATTAGCATTAAGTAGCGAAAAGTCAATGAAAACAATATTGTTGACGCAAAATTATACAGTATGGACATATAACTGTTGGAGCTGAAGAAGAAGTTATCGAAAAGAATATCCTTTGTTCATTCAAATGGCTTTTGAATGAACAACCTTATTTTTTTTTATCATTTATTGGAAAATACAAATACCAAAATAAGGTAGGAAAATATCAAAATGGACGCAAAGGGTGTAAGGAAATATAGCCAATAATGGGTGCTAGTCGAATGTTTCTGTATATCAGCTAACAGCCTTATATCAGGGGCTTACTATATTCTAACAAAGATCATTTTGTAGTATGAGGATTGTGGGGATTTTACTTTTAAGGTAGTATTCTTCACAGGTTGACATCATTTGGAGAACCATTGGAGACCTGGGACCAACAGACATTTGTTTCATCGTAGTATGGGCTCCTTAGCAGTACACACCCATGTCGCTGTCAGGGATCAAACTCAGGACCTTCAGGTTTCACAGCGAGCGCATTAATCATTCATTCACTAGGTTGAAATACAATAGATCACAGTTTCCAACTTCTGTCATTTCGTGATATAGTACTACTATCCACCAAGGTCTTCAGTCGGCATTTGCTTCACTTCCGACTGGCTGACCCTAGAAGTCAATGCTTCCCGATCCTTGGGGTGGGGGGTGGGGTCATGGGTACGTACTGTTGAGGAGGCTCATACTAGGGCGAAACAGTTGTCAACTGCTCTCAGCTTTTAAATAGTTCTCCAACTGACGTCAGTCTGTGATGAACACTACTTTAATAATAAAATTTCCATAAACCTCATACTACATTACTGTGTTGTGCTTGGTAGTAGCATACATCAAGATGGATATCCCAAAGTTCTAACTCTTGCGCACCTCGTTCATGAAACGTTATTGAAACAGACCATCAAATAAACGCCTGCACATCTTTTGAACTCATTTACAAAATATGTTGAGAATTGATGATCGTATTTGTTGAAGCTTAATTCATTACAGTATTAAAACCCACATTTACATGTTCATAAACAATTTGTCGTCACATTAAATCTTCTTTGGTAAATTCCCCTGTGAAAACGATATTGATTCAGTATTATTCTGTTTTATAAATTTTCATTGTTATTCGGAACTTCAATTCTGCTATCTCATTGAACTATTTGTACTTACTATCGGTCTACGCAGTATAAATTGTCTTAGTGGTATCAGTGGTTGAAAACTCTTTGTGATGTAGCTGAAAATTGGTCGCAGGGGCGCAGATGTATACATTGGTTTTCATCTTCGAAGTTATGAATGAGCGTCGTGGAATGACATTTGTCTTTTCATTCTCTCTCCTTTCACTCACCTTTTTTCTCCTTGATATCATTTTTTCTGTTCGCTTCTCTGTAGGCTGCCATATAATGTGGCAACCTGAACTGGTGGATTCTTTTATGAGGTCCTACGTTTGGCAGTTAGCTTATCTCTCTCCTTCTTTCTTTCTCCCTCTCTCTCTTTCTCTTCAAACCTATTTTCATCTCAGGTATTGATATCCACCATAACTCATACATCTCTGTATGGAACATTTCTGATTACTTACTCAAGAGCCTATTTTAGTGATAAGAAACGTAAATCATGAACATGTACCTGGTTTATTCTGAAAGCTCGACATTTCACCTCATGATGTCGATCAAATATTTCAATGATACATTTTTCTTCTCTTTGTCACTTTTCTGGGGTTAAATTGCCTATCGGGTCATCTTGGACTTTCACACGAAACATCATCTATACTGAATATAATTGGTTTGAGGCTGACAAATTTTGTGTTTAATAATAAATTAACAAAGTTTCTTCGGTCTTCCCCATTTCCTCCTTCTTTTGAAAGGCTTGATATAACGTGTCTACAAACTTATTGTTTACTGTTCGATGATGAATGGGTAGTGTGCTATCTGCCTCACTGATACCAGGATTTTTGGTGTCATTGTCTCATATGATCTGGAACAGATTTCAACTGCTGTTAGACAACTTTCTGCTTTCTTTCCACGCGTACATTATTCTCCACTATTCTTCATGTTAACTAGTAGTCAAAGTATAAACGACTTATACTGTGATGTTGGTACGAGAGCGAAAACATAATGTACGTGTTTTGACAGCAGCCAGGTGTTTTTTGCCTATAAATAGTATTCCTTGTTGATTTTGTCTTATCTTATGTGACGAAAGAGTTTGAAAACGTTGGGAACTAGAAAGAACCCTTCTCCGTACGTCATGAACTACAACTGATGGCGGTACGGGTTTTTGCCCCAATTACTTACATAAAGATCAGATACCGAACTTTTAAAATGACCATGCGTGACCCGACGTCACGCTAATGTTCCTGAGTTCTACGCTCACCAAAGACAAAAGTACTTCTTTTGGATGCATCTGAAAGACATCAATTTCTACAGTATGGTCATCCGGAAAGTATCAACCACCTAGACGCTCCCAGCAGTAGATATTATTCCTTCAACCGTAACCCACCTTTATTTTATCTCTCATTTCACTACGTTTCATTTATGAACATTTTGCTTACCACAGCTTCCTCATCTTCTTAGTCTGCAAATAATTTTATCCAACAAAGTGTGGTTTTTACTTTCACAAAACCATGCCATCATTTTCGTCCAAATTCGCTGAATTGAGGCGATAGGAATTAATTGCTATTGACTTTCGCCAGTATATTTCGAAATTGGATGCAATGGCGTTGACGTATGTGCTATTTCTCACCTTTGAAGTTTTGGAAATGTCATTTCTTGTATGCCCATCTTTTCTGGAACTATAATTTTGATGACCGTTTGATAACAAAGATATATGACACTAAATCGCTACCGGTACTGAATACAAGTCCATATGGGTTTTTTCTAAAAAGCAACAGTCCTGATTGCATCCGCACGATTGGTAACTAATTGGTAACTATCAGTTTGAACACCAGGTAACTCGATGACAGTGCATGTCGCTGAAATTGTTACTGTTTAGAAATGGGGTATGACACATTCGTTTGCACAAGAGGACCATCATTATTCAACTTATCACTTATCCCCTATTTACTACCCTAACGGTCGTCTTTGAACCTTGGGGCGTAGGCCTTAGTGAGATGACCTTAAAGCTACGCTACCTCACTCTAAACTCCGCTCCGTTTACTCCAGCCTTTGGGAATTGGATGGCATGATGCCTCACAAAATAAGTGCATCCTAATCTGATACGGTATGTACGGGTTTGATTTACATTAAATGACCGTATTTCCGACATGTTGAAATACATAATAATAAATATGAACACCTCAGCTAGTTGTGCGATATTTTTCAAGCACATTCGCTTGAGAAATCCTTCCAATCGATGGTAGATGGGATTTCATCTTCCGCAACTTGGTATTTCAGAATTATGTAGGTAACTAAATCCTTTGTATTTTCAACGTTAGCAGAAGAACTCAGCAGATACATTTGGTCATTCATTCAGGTGAAATTAAATTCATTTTCTTCGTATTTTCTTCAAGATTAAATAAATTACGAGAAGCAGATAAAGCCAAAGCTGCTTTAGAAGAGTCAATTAATCAACTTGAGACTTTATTAATTGATACACGTGATAAAATTTCAACTGATTATGCCAAATATGGAACAAAAGATGAACTTGAACATCTGGATAATACATTACAAAGTGCAACTGATTGGTTTGATGAAACGGGTCATGATAGTACAAAAGATGTGAGTAGAAACGTATTGTTTTGTTGAAAAAATTTGGTAAAGCTAATGTTTTCACACTGTGATATGTATACTTTCTTGGCCGTAGAAGCCTTTTGTAGATACTGCTAGCATTATCTATTCTGCTTGGCTAACTCATTCATGTCAAAGCAAGTGTTGGCTTTGTGAAATCAAGTTGTTTTTTCTAATTATGTACTTCAACGGTGGAGTTGTGACTCATTGGTTTAAAGAGTTGACCTCCAACCAGCTGGTCATGGGTTCGAACACCGCTCCACTCATCGAAGTTTGACTAGCCAGGTAAGCCGTCACACATTAGGCGAAGCTCATCGTCTACTGCACTAACATGCACAAGATTGGTGAGTGAGCTTCATTTCACTACATAGACATTGAAGTGAGTATCATCCTTTTAGTTTCTTACTGTTAGTATTCAGCATAAGTAATTTATACTTAGTGATCACATTTAAATTCTGTTTAAGGATGTAATCTACGTCATTTTTAGTATAAACATAAGTATTTATTTTCCTGCTATGAAACGAAGAGTAGATTGTATTTTATGATACTCTAGTTAAAAGTTGAGTTTCTGAGCAACAGATGTACCCTATCTCCATATTACCATGCCCAGTAAAGCGATGAACTGAATTCACGTGTAGAAATGAGATTAATGGTTAGTACTTACTCTCTATTAGATTGAATTAGGCGATAGATAGCACTAATTATCTTGGTTGTATTGTATTTTCTGAGCTGGGCTGTTTAATCGTGAAGCTTTCATCGTCTTGCTAGACGACATCATCATACTGAAGTTAGTGCTGATGATGTCGTCTAGCAAGACGATGAAAGCTTCACGATTAAAAAACCCAGTCCAGAGAACACAATGCAACCAAGACCATCCACCTGAGCTACAAATATTCTCCATTATTTCAAAATCATACGAGCACTAATTATGTTAGACATTATTCTGTTTCGCTGTGAGCACGGTCAACTTTGGATCTACTGGCGAAAGAGTTAATTGCTACAATCATTATATTTCAGATCTGTAAATATGTTACTGCTTCCTAGTGTTACGTTGTAATGCCCTCCGGTGTAAATTCACATCTCAGTAGTCTAAACCGCTTCCAGCCTTAATTCATAGGTTCACACACCTCAACCAGTTTGTCGAGGTTTGGAAAGTCTGTTGTAAACTAAGTGGAAGCAGAAAGGTTATTTTAAAGGAAGATATGTTAGCTAGGTGATGCTGCATTATTCTCTATACCTCTTTATTCCTAGAGGTAGGAAGTTTATGCAAGAGAGTCGTACTCAAATATTGTAAGTGAAAATATCTCTTACGTCACGGATGATTAAACTACTTCTTAAGTATGTAAGTAGTTTTCACTTCAAACTTGTGTCGTAATCTATCTATTGTTCCACTATTTCTACTTTCGTCGAATACTGTAGATTGATGGTTACCATCAGCTTGTAAGTGAAAGAAAAAACGTTCATTAACAGAGGTTAATATGATAATCCGTGCAACTGTATCCACTCTACAGAATTCAATAAACTGTACAGATAACGTGTGTAATGACCGTCTAGAATTTTCAACCTATTGATATCAAACAGCAAAATTCAAAATAAAAAGCCTAAACTGTTTTTATAGGTTAGTGAAGAACGTGCAAATCACACATTCTTTTAGTTCAGCGTCACGTTTTGGAGGCGCGTTGTCATATTTGCTGTAAGTAACAATACTGGAATGAAGAAATATTCTAATATACTAATTTGAAAGCGTATATGATGAATCAAGCGTTTTTGACCTGTTGTGTTTGAAATAAATAAATCTTACAGTTTTAGTGCGTGATTGTGAATAAAAATGCTTCAGAAATGGTAAATTTTAAAGTTGGTAACCAAGATACAAGCGTGGCAATAGAATATGAAGCACTTTTGTTAAGTATACAGTTGTTCAATAATAACAGTAATCATAATAGCAGTAGTAATAATAATAGTCACTTTATTCCAGATAATAACTTTAAGTACAGTTACGAATTCTCATTGTGATATTTCAGCAAATTTACGTGTACAAATTAAAAAATCATGGCAGTTAAATAGTGTTAATGATAAGAATATAATAGGTGGTAAGGCACAACATTCTGTAATTTTTAGGTCATCATCTAGTTAGAATGTTGTTGCACCTGCGTCGGATCGGATAGAACAGCACATATCAGTACGGTGGTAAAGGTTCATTCATCTACCATGAAAAATTCCTCTTATAGTTATATGATGCACTGTTGTGGGTTCCATGGGCATTTTCGTAGTCTTATTGTCAAACCGTCTAATGATAAATTTAAGCCGTATTAAGAGTGCGCGAGAGTATGTATTACGATTAGTTGACATTTGAATGGTTAAAACAAGTAAGAAAGGAGCAATTTGTTGAAATATATCCCCAGAAATATTTTTGGTAGCTCAAAATTTATGCAGGCCACTAATGTAGCTGACAGTAGATCAGTAAGCTATGTTATTGATGCTTCTTATTTCTGTTTCTACTGCCTATCAAGATGTACAAAGGCATAGCAGATACTAACCATTTTTTATTTGACTAACTTATTGTTCCTAATTTTTGCTATCTCACTTTGTTTTCTCTCTTCGTAAGGTTATTCGTATCTACTGTCCTAAATATGCTATTATCTTTTGCAATAATAAACACGAGCATTTACTGCGTACATTTTGTATATAAATCCTTTCAGGAGTATGATTTAAGGTTCAAAGAATTAAAGTCGTTAATCAGTCCTATTGAAAAGCGGCTTAATGAAGCTAAATACCGTCCAAAGGCTATTCTGTCGTTAGACAAAACAATTACATTAGCCGAGAAGACGTTAAATCAAATGATCGAATTATCAGATATGTTTTCAAAAACTTTCAAAGCCATGTCACTTGAACAACAACAGCAACTACAGAATGGATCAACTGTGGGGATTGAGGCACCCTTGGCCGGAACTCCATGGGCAAATGTGTTCACTGAGATTGAAATCCAAACTCTAAAAAATAAAATTAATGAAACAAAGGTAACTTTCTCCTGTTATTTAACTCATCATTTAGTTTGTTAGGCGTGAAACTGTTTTATGAAATGTATGATGGTTCTCAAGCTGACTTTAAATAAACATTTATCTCCATAGTTGAAATTTGTGGATGTGTTGTATGTATTTCATTCAGTATATACTCATGGAAGACAGTATTGAATTCAGCCTACTTTTGCTTGAAGCTTCCAAATTATTATTATAATATATATATATATATATATATATATATATATATATATATATATATATATGTCTTAGTTGTGAATCCTTTTTTCCATTTGAATCCAAATAAGTAGGCTTCATAATTAATTTGTAAGTTATGCGTTCGAGTTTTATAAATTATTGCAAACATTATCGTTTTCTCTTCTAAGTAAAAACTCTGTCTACTTTATTCTGAAGAAAATGAATGGTGGACAATATTTGTAACTTCTTTGTAATTACTTTGTTGATGTTTTCTCTGAGTTGGATGGTTACCGAGATTCACTCACAAGCTCAATGATAATGCTAATGTTTCGTTCAGTACTCTATAGCTAAAAGACAGGTACAGTAGCGAAAAAATAAGGCATGTTAAGTGTGAATGGCCGGAAAACTGAAATGCTAGTAACAGAGTATTTTACTCAACGATGTGAATGAAAGTACAACACTTCTTTTTGATCAGATATGTCTTTTATGTGAAATCTTGAACGATTATTTAGGAGGAATATTGTAACTCACATTGAATCAAATTTTCCGGAATACAATATATATATTTACATTGGTATTGTTGATAGCCTATTGTACTAAATTCTGACTTGTTTACAGACCTGGTTTGGTGAATCTACTGAAGCGTTAAATAAATCACCAACACAGCAGGATCCTCCAGTTCTAATTTCTGTTATTCAAAGTAAAGAGAAAGAATTGTCACGAGAGATTACCTATCATACAACTAAAATGGATTTATGGAGGACAGAGATTGCTCGTATGTTTGCTGAACAAACAAAGTGAATTCTGACACTCCACCCAATGGTATGTTTTTTTGTTGTTAAACAAAGTTTTTAAATATTTTCTCTGGTATCTCAGGATTTTTCGCACTTTGTTTCTGGCCAGCGCTAACATTCAAGCCTAAGAGAAGACATGGTTTCACAAGGCATCCGTGGACATCAAACCAACTATGGATAGAAACAGATGACACTGCGATCATTCATAGTTGGGCGGGATAAAATTCTGGAGCGATCACACCCTACTATGGGAACATGCGAATCTGCCCACTATGCTTCGTAGAAAACAGAAGGCAACTAAGCCTGTCTTTCCAGGACTGGAAGATGACAACATCAAGTACGTATTTAGGGAGAGACAGCTTTTAGCCGTTGACCTGAAGGTGACAGGAACGCTGATCGTGAGAAAGTTTGGCGTGATATCAAGTCTGTGGTAGAAACAACGATAAGGAGGGTTAGTGGGCTACTTCCGAAGGTTGACAAAAGTTGTAGAGTTTCCACAACCTCATCTGAGCTGATTCATGCAATAAGACTGATTCTGAACCCAATGAAGAGCGAAATTAAACTAGTCGTAACTCAAACAAGAGTCGTCTCAACGACTACGAGTAGCACTGCGCTGCGAAAGAGAGAAATAGAGAAGGCATCAGCGTTAGTAAGTAGCTGGTAACTATTTAAGCTAATGAGGATACTGGCAAGAAGAAGACGATTGGAGGTGAAACCATCATCAAAAAGGATGAAACGCTGACAACCTCTGAATAGTGACCAGAAAGTTAGGTGAAACAATTTGATGCATGGTTCATAACAACGCTTCTATTGCACAGCATTCAGCCCGAACATGTATGGGACGTAGATGTCGATCTTCCAACTCTCCTCGAAGTTAAAAAGGTTGTTTTTAACCTGAAACGATCCAAAGTAGTAGTACCTGATAGTTTGCCTTTAGATTTCAAGGATGGAGGTGGAAACTTACTGTGGAGTAACGGAGATACTAGGTAATGCATGTCATCAGACTAGTCTACGCCAATGATGATTCTAGCGTATAAGAAGAGATTGTAGGTTGTCAACAAAACTTGGTGAATTATTGAAAAGGTCGGAAATATGCAGTAGAGTTTTTCAGTTATTCAGCGCTTAACCTTATTCTACTTGGTCGGTCTTTAAATTGCTTAATCAACCAACAATCTTTATTTTACAGTGACGATGAAACCCGGTAAAGAAGAAGCACCGACTGTTGATGATGATAAAGTGATATCTGAACCACCAGTTCTTCAGAAAGATGAATCTACGATATCAACAGAAGAATCAACACGTAAGTTATGAAATATACCAACTAGTGTTTTTATTTTTCACTACATATTTGTGAGTGATAAATTCTGATGAGAATTTGCATTTTGTATGCACTGAATTGTGTGCAACACTTAGTACAGGCCGTTTTATTTCATGTTGCTTAGTTCACCTTCTAGTAGGTGACAAGCTCACAATAGTTCATTTAGTCGATTCTCCCACAGTGTATGTATTACTCTACCTGTTTAGCTCTGTCTTATTATATCTGGTATATTTTTTTTAGTAACATTTGTTATGTCAAACTTGTTTTCCCTGAATTAACAAGGAGTAATCATAACTCGGCTATGAATCATACCTACCGCATGATAATGAATAATACTGTTAGCTTATACGAATCTAGGAGCTGTGAGTAATTGGTTCAACCAGCGAGTTACAAGGTTTCAACCTTGTTCCATATGTCAGTTTTCAATGAGTGTCATAGTTTTGTACTTCATATCTCATTGCGCGAGTCTCGGCCTGGTAATAGTTTGCATTATTATTACATGTAGATTATAGTAGTATTGAGTTTGAACTTACTAGACTTCTGTGGTTGAATTTAACGTTTATCTACCATCAGGTCTGAAATCCACTTCCTAACAGCATAAGTAGGAGGCTATCGTTACCATAATTAGCAAAAAGATTCTGTAAATTCTGAAGTTGGTTATGAAGATTCATGTAAATTAGGACAAAGGTGTGTCCATATAATGTAAATTGTGTGTCTAAATGATTGTTATTTGTACTTCTTGACAGGCTAGAATACTGATTACTCAGTCGAACAGTCTTTTAGTAGAGTTGAAGATAACTATAACTGTGTTTTTAAACTGTACACAATGGCACATGATTTTAAAAAAAAATTAGGATTTTTGAACTTTCACTAATTTTACTGCTAAACTGCAATGCTAGCCATCACCGTTAGGTATTAGCGAGAGAAGTTATTATGTCAGTTGTTAAAAGATGTAACTCTCCATCATTGTTTTATATAATGAATTTGTAATCAGTGCATTACAGATTCTTAACTCATTTGATAAGTGATTAGTAATTGTATATAATGTATTTTGCGGTGAATAGGGGCTTTAATTTCCTAATAGTATCCATCACTAGCTGAGGTTAGTTAGAGAACAATTGGGGACCTAGGGGTATTGGAGAGATGTTTTGTCCTAGTGTGGAATTCCTCAGCAGCACGCACCCACAACCCGGCTAGAGATCGAACTCAGGACCTTAGGGTTTTCACGGCGGAGGCGTTAACGATTCAACCACTGAGTCAGAGTTCAGTGGTTCACAGCTTTACTTCTGTCAATTTGAGATATAGCGTGACTATCACCTAAGGTCTTCAGTTGGCATCCGCTTCCTTTCCGACTGGTTCTGCAACTGCTGATGAATGGTTCCGCGAAATTAAAATCCCCATTCACCTCAAAATACGTTAATGTATAGTGCTCACTAGTGAAATGCTTCCAGATGGATATCCCTAAGTTCTAGTAAGATGTCGTGACCTGTGGAGTTAACCAGTCAAAAGGGAAGCGAATACCAACTGAAGACCATGGGTGATAGTCGCGCTATATGGCAAACTGATGGAAGTTGGAACCATTGAACTCTGACCCAGTGGCTGGATGGTTAAAGCTTTCGCCTAGAAACCTTAAGGTCCTGAGTTTGATCCCTAGCCGGATCATGGGTGCGTGCTGCTGAGGAGTCCCATACTAGGACGAAACAGCTGTCCAGTGCTCCCAGGTTTCCAATGGTTTTCCACTTGCATATATTAGTAATTTCAGCTGATGAACTTTTGTAAAGTTCTACCAACACTTCGTCCAGAAATACCACCAGCAGCCGCTGAACTACAAGTGAACATAAATCCTTTAACAAAAGTGGAAGTCCTGGGCTCCATAAAGCTACTAAAACGTGGGGAAGCAGCAGGACTAGATGGAATCCCGCCAAAAGCACTGAGAGCAGACGCAGGGACGACAGCGGACATGCTCACACCACACCATTATTGCAGAAGGTCTGGAAGGAAGGAAAGGTACCTGCCTATTGGTTGTAAGGAGGGCTACCTTGTCAAACTCCCAAAGAAAGGAGACCTAAGTCTTTGCAAGAACTGGCGCGGAATCACTCTCCTGTCCACCCCAATCAAAACATTAAGTCGCATCATCCTGCAGAGACTTAAGGATGCACTGGATTTAAAGCTACGGCTGGAACAGGCAGGCTTCAGGAAATACAAATCATGTGAGGATCAAATTGCAACGCTTCGCATCATCATGGAACAGAGTATAGAATGGCAGTTGACTCTCTACTCAACTCATCGACTTTGAGAAGGCCTTTGACAGGGTCGACCGAGAGGTAATTTGGAAACTGCTTCGATACTACGGAATACTGCAAACCTTCATCAATCTCATTCAACAACTATATGAAGATGCCACATGCCAAGTAATTCACAATGGGAAGCTCAGTGATGCCTTTGAAGTGAAGTGAAGACAGGAGTGAAACAAGGCTGTCTACTATCACCCATGATATTCTTGATTGTGGTGGACTGGATCATACAACAAACAGTGGGGAGCGAGAAGAGGGAAATACGTTGGCTGGACTGTGGAAAAGAACCTAGAAGACTGGATTTGCCGATGACTTGTGCCTGATGTCACATAAACTTGAAGATCTACAGGCGAAAACTAAGAAGTTGACAGAAGAGGTAGGGAAGACGGGACTTCAAGTGCATATAGAGAAGACAGAGGTAGAGGTGATGAAGATACCCAACCAACAACAACAACAAACTCCAATCACGATCAACGGGAGAAACTTAAAGGAAGTAACCTCCTTCACCTATCTAGGCAGGGCAGCACTGTTTCAACTGCAGGCGTCACCGACGAGGATGTCAAAGTCAGGATCGGAAAAGCAAAACAAGCGTTCATTGGCCTGAAACCAGTGTGGAGATCTTCTGCACTGCACTCAGCATAAAGCGTGAACAAGATACGGATTTTCAACACCAACATGAAGTCAGTGCTTCTGTATGGCTCAGAGACTTGATGCGTTACGAAAGGGATTTCCAACAAACTACAGACATTAATCAACAACGACCTACGCTCGTTATTGAAGATCAGATGGATTGCCAGAAAGAAAAGGCAACAAGGAACTCACTCTGGCTGGTGACGAACCAACCAAGAACCTATCGCTCAACAAATATGTAGAAGGAAGTGGAGATGGATCGGGCATACACTGAGAAAGCTGACTGGGGACATCACGCATCAGGCCAGTCACTCGAGTGGAACCCCGATAGGAAGCGACGAGTTGGACGTCCGAGATGAGGGTGACATGGAGGAGATGGTGTGAGGAAAAAATGAGAGGTTGTGGGCTGTCGTGGAACCAGGTTCAAAAGATTGCAGAGAGGAGTGGGATGGAGACGTGCTACTGAAGCCCTATGTTCCACTAGGAACCCAAGGGACAAATAATATAATAATAACGTAATTTGCCTTTCAGCATTCTTAGACCGTTATTTATTGATTGTAAGTTAGAGTTTTAAGGATATGATCATTTTCACTTGTCTTAAATGTTTCCGCTGCATTTCTTCATCCCTCCTCTCTTTTCATATCGTACCCCTTTATGTCCATATTTTATTACGTTTGTTACATTTCCTTTCCTATGCAGGTCTGAAGCTTAAGAACATTAACCGTAGTGTGATTATATTAGGCAGTTTTTGTTCATGCGTATCTGTCTAGGGGCGTATATTAAAGTGCCTGTATTCAGCGAACAAGCTGTTTGCACTACCTCATTCCTTTTTGATTAGTTACAGTTAAGAATCGAACTAATATCTGTCTTGAAGATTTTTAGTGTTTTTAAAATGTTAACAAACCAGTAGGAAGACTGTATTCATTGTTAGTGTTTAACACCTAGTGTTAGATTGAATCTCTCCACAAATTTTTTTATGTTATCATACTTGGTAACTTTTAAAAATGAGGTGAACTTCATTTCATGGCATTCATTACTAGGTTATGTCTGCAAGCTTCAAGAGAAATATGGTATTACTATTATTATTCACGGCGTCTTATTGATTTCATATGATTATGGAACAATAAACTGGCTTAAATCTTGCTTCTGTAATCCGGGGATTGGATGACATGAATCTTAGTTGGCCATAACTGTTTGTATTAGAATTTATTAACGGCAACTGATTGTAGCCAGTTATAGCTGTGGTTACGTACACTCAATATAGTGTTATTTTATGTCCCACCACTACATAACCTATAAATTAATCGTAGTAATAATTTCATTTTTCTGTTTTTCTGTTCTAGGAACACCAAGACCGGAGCTGTGATATCAAGGAGACAGAGTGAACTGTAATGCTGTTTGGATAACAACTATCTTACAAATAGTTAACAGTTACACACTGTACTAGTCTTTGCTTTATTTAGTTATGATGATGTGATGTTCACCTAATTTTTCATGTGAGGTTTTTATTTCCCATTGTTCTATAAGACTTACTTTTTTTATTGTAAACATCTGTGAATGCAATTCTAGGAGTTATTTGGAATGTTAATACAACGTATATATATATGTAATATTATATGAATCTGCTGTTGTTTTCCATACTGTTTTTGTGTATATCAATCAACTGGTTGATATCTACTCTGTACACTGCACGTAATAAATGTATATGTTAATTTGTTTTTCTCTTTTCCATCATTTGCACATTAAAATTTAAAACTCAGTAGTATTCACGTTTTTTCTTCATCGTGATTCTTTAGTTGTCATTATTCTCTCTTAAATCTTTGTAACATCTATAGTTAAGTTGTCCCATTAAAGAAAACAATAAGTATGTGTAAAACTGGTGACTGAATGCATTTTCATTTACCATTGTGTCATGCATGATGAAGATAGATAGAAAAAATCAATGTAGAGTCTCGCAAAGTAATGTTTCGGTTCAAGTTTCCACACTTCATAACAGCATGCAAAGAAAAAATGGATTCAAACCATTCTTTCCTATCATATCGAAGATTCTATTCCGGCTATCCTCACCTCTCTTTACGGCCCACATCCACTGTTAGAAGCTTCATAGACTAGTGCCACGTCTTGGTTTGGCAATCCTTAAGCCTCTTCCAACATAATCGAGCTTCACCTAGTATGAGACGTGGAGGTTCTCAGCTGCTCGGCCCCGGGGAGTGTATGTCCAAGCCATTTCAGTCGATTAAGGTTCACAACCTCATCAATCGACTAGACCGTCCTGTCTAGTACCCTTCGCCTGACCTAAACATTGCTATGCTAAAGACCTTAGACGGCTGTGTGAATTTGAGTATAGAGCTTTGATAGGCTTCATAACTTTTTCGGTACTCCCTTCACAGTCAAACACTGCCACATCATCTCAAGGTCGACAGTCGAATACCCTTTTCAGGTCAAAAATATGGTGAGTGCCGGTCATCCCCAAGATCTTGGACAGGATATTTTCAACCAATTACCCTATAGTTGTCACAGTCGGATTTCTCTCCCAGTCTGACGACACTACCTGTGATTCCCATACGCTATCTAGCATTTCTGTCACTTTAATTAGCAACTTCCTACCTCCATCCTTGAAAACATCGAGTGGCAAACTATTTGTTCCTGCTGTTTTAGATCTTTTCTGGTTGGATATAGATGATATGGGATCCATAAATGCCTCAAAGGTGGCTTTCTGATCGGCTCAGCTTGAACTTTAAAGTCGCCTGCTTTTATAACTTCAATCGAAAGTTCAGCTTTATGCAGTGAAAATTGAGAGATATTAGTTTAATTCATCTTCTGTATCATTCGAGTTGCAGTTGATGGGCGAGTGAGTAAGTAGTAAAGATTGTGAATAGGCTTCGGCAAATCTCACTATTCTTCCTAGTGTCTGAAGATCGATTCAGTTGAAAGGAACACAGATAGCTTGTGACTGTTATGCAGTCGTGAATTGGGATTTCTTCTCAGAATTTAGTGCTGTGTTGCACCAGCGAATCGTGAGAGTTAGTTGTTGAATCTCGAGAAGTGGATTTTGGAGATTCACTGCATTGGGGAGGTGAGGTGAGGTTAAGTGAATAATCACACTTGGGTCCAGTATACGTGTCTCAGTGATACAGAATCCATCCATGGTGCTCGACTCCAGACTTCTGGCTGGAGATACTAATTGTTGGATTTTCATTGGGTTCCATCATTGAAAGTTATAGTTGTAAGCTGAAAGTAGTGAACCGATAACCTGTATTTGAATCCACTCTTTATTGGAGTGAAGCCAAATCCCAATGAGAAAAAATTAGTTTGCCATTTTTAATGGGATATACTTCTGCGAATGGAATTTTTTATACTGATGTAGGTGTGCATCATTTAGTTGTGTGGAGATACACTGTAAATATCACCTTAGGACGATTTATTTTTTGGAAACTGAAAGCGTACTTCAATGTTATCCTAGCTTGACGATCGAATCTTTCTATTTTCACTTTCTATTGCGAACTAATTTTTTGTGATAGGAAGTTTTGTTTTAAGTGAAAAATAGCGCACCATCGCTTTTGAAATCTTCGGTTGATGAGACGAGATTGTAAAAAGACAGAACTGCAAGCGCATGAAGCATTTTTCTCCTTTGATTTTCGGTTATCATATATTGCAGATTGGTTGAATTTGAAAAGTACTAGTTATTGTTTTTGAATCAGTGATAACTGGCTTCGTGTAAAACCTGGAAATCTTTGGATAAATGCTTCGACATTTCGCGAAAATTCCGAGTTGTAAAAGTGAGAAAGTTGAATTAATTCTCTCCAAGTCGTAAGTATCTGTTTTTCGAAACAATAAATACTATTAGAATGAAGTCAGCTAAAACATTTTAGTCGTCAGTTTTCATCCTTCTTCATCTCGAGAACTTGGACGTGTTCGTAAAAGAGGTTGCACCGCAGCAAATGTAGAATGGATAAGTGACATACTTTTACAACTGGGTTCTTATCAATTGGAAAAAAAATGCAAACCATTCTGTTTCCTTTAGAACCTATTCATCATTTTGGAGTAGAAGTTACTTCTGAATTTGGAATTCTAGTGAGATGCAGGAAGTGTGGTATTGAAAACAGAGACCAATTGTGACTCTCAAAAGAACAGTTTATGCAGCCGCTCTGAAAATTACCTGTACTTGTAGTTCAGTGGTGAGCGTTTATACGAGGAACTAACTGCTACTTGCAAATGCTTAAACTGATTCATCTATTCCGACGGAGGTAGGTATGTAGAGACAAAATATTCAATGTCGACACTAACACCTTTCAGCCTGACCCAGTGAATGCCAATACAAGTCAGTCTACAGCTCCTTATTACATCATTTAGTTCACCAAGGACAGTTCTAGACTTATTTGTGGTGGTCTACAAGGTATAACGTAATCTCTTCATGGTTGTGATGAAAAGTTCGCTTTGCATTGTTAAGGGTTTGCCGATACGAAGATTGAAATCAGAATTGTCTATCCTGAGGCAGCTTGGCCATTATCTGTCCTATTCATAACTTAATTTTTCCAATTTTCACGTTGGTACTACGTGTATAATTTTAACTCAGTTACTAACATCGTATTTCCTTCCTCACTGAAAACTGTTGACTCGCTTTGTTACGGATTCTTAATTTCAGCTCACAATTACTTATTCGCTTAATCAACTATTTTCATGTTTCTTACATACCTTCCATTCCTTTTATTATTTTCCTTGGTCACAAGCTACTGAGAATTATTTGTTGACAATACTGACATTTTTCCACTGGTTGTATTTAATTGCGATTGTACAGGTGTTGCTTCTAATATCTCTGACAACAAATTTGTTCACTAAAGCCTTGCTTCTACATTTTGTGACAAAAACATTTAAAGAAATAAACGGAATTCAAATTTTTTCGGAAAACGTCTTATGAAGAAAGATCACCGATTATGCAATATGCGTAGTTTATTTTTTTCCTTGCAATAGCAACATGCGGTTATGACCTCGAAGTAAAAATATATTTACAACTTAGTAGTAAGAACGAAACGGGCTAATCTAGGTGCAAACGATGGAATAACCATTTTAAGAAGAAAGATGAATACAGTGCAAAAGTTAAGGTGACTGTCAGAGCATTCACCTACTAGCAGATGTACAAAGAAAGTATATCCAGTAAAGTCTTTACTAATTCCAGTATAAGTGTCGTGAGGAGTACAGCGTTTCTTAACGTATATATATACATTATATATATATATATATATATATATATATATATATATATATATATATATATATATATATATATGTAGATATCAAGTTCACTGTAAGACAGAACAAGTTACTTTATTTGTAATGTTGGAAACGATTTATTATACAAGGTTCTGTAATTTTTGAACACGTTTTTTTCAATAAAATGCTTTATCTTATCATTCATAGAAACATGTTTTTCCGGGTGTTATAAAGTACTTATTCACAATGAATGGAATATTCTGACTAGACTCCCATTCGACGAACACCACATTCAGGACAAAATTTTGCTGCGGAACTTGGGAAAGTACTACCGCATTCAAAGCAAAATTTGCTTGATTTTTCGTTCATCACTCCTCCTTTCAAGCTGTTGTTCCTTAAATGAGTGGTAGTTTTGTTGTTTGTACGTGTCGCTTGACTGAAATATAATAATAAATAGTGTTATGATGCATAAACTCGTAAGAGTATTTTGTATTATTGGTTTACAAAACAATAACTCCGAGTAACATAACGAGGTATAAAATCATACCTGTTGGGACTCTGGATAAATGTTTCTTCAGATAGCATCTGAGACCTTGGACTCAGTTGGTGATTAGCATTTTCAACTCCACTGCTGATAACCATTTCCTCTTGTTGGTAAGTAGTGTCTGAATTATGACTACCTGAACGGTCAAGATTTGTGTTTTCTCTGATGCTTGCAGTGATATTCGTGCTGATTAAAGATTTTGAGTTATGAAAGCTTGATTCATAAGCACTGTTTTGCAGATCGGGTGAATGATTATCTGGTATTAAAGGATCTAACGGAAAATCTGCAGTATTCGAAGAGTAGTGGGCAGACACTTGTCTCTTTTTTTCTATTATTGGTAGTGTAATACACGAGGTTTCCGTAGTTAGGTTAAGTGCAAGCTTACGGGCTTCTGCATACTCCTCTTGAGTACGTCTGATCTTAGCACTACTCCGTTAAATGAATTAATCTCATAATGCTTAGCTGTCATTTTAGTGTGCAAGTTGTTATGCTTTCTTCCAGAACTAACAAGCTTCTGAGCTCTGTGGCTCAGGATTTTTGACTGTCGGAAATTTGTGTATGATTCTGAATCCAAATGATGGTTATATTTAGCTATATTAGTTTTATAAGGAAAAGTCATATTCGAGCAAAGTTCTTCTGATGGTCTTACTGTAGACTCTTGAAAATCAAAGGTTTTATCATTAGACTGTTTTGCCCATTAACATACCGTGCTTGACCGACAGGTACACCTCGATTAGGGGTGGGTGTAGTCTCTTCTTTCGATGGGTAAGATGGTTTCATCTAGTTGACAAAATAAAAGAGATAGAAAGAATTCTGTTCAAGGTACGAGATTTTTGAAACAGAGAATGATGTAAAGCTTTAAATTATGAAATGAATGGCTTTTGTTTATCAGTTCTCAGAGTTATCTGTCAGCCTTGATCCACAGTAGATAGATTTACCCGAACACAATGCTCAATACAGGTATCTATGTTTGGGCCATAAGTTAAAGGAATCACGGTATTATGCTCAAACATCTGTAGGTGAAGGGAAATTTTCAACCGCAGCCCAGCAATTGAAAACAATGAGTTGTATCCACAAATTTTTCTCAACTTAGTTTCAAGGATGACCTTTTTAGGTAAGTAGCGACTGCAGTCATAGGTAATGCCGAACAATTGTATCTTCTGCGTATATGTATCTGATTCTGGAAGAGAGTGAATTCGCGTTTACTCTCTCTCCCTCTTCAATGGAATCTAATTATTGTGCGTTTGATGCTGGCTCTCCATTAATCAAATTTTAAAGAGTACCACTAGATATTCCTGTAAGAACATTGAGAAATTGAAATTTCGAATTAACCTCAGATTTACCCCGTTAACCGATAGCAACCATCAGAGTTTCAAATCATGGTTTCCAAGTAACTTTTTGCATCATATGTATATGTAGTTCATTTGTCTGCTACATAAATGAAAGTCTTCAGTCATCACACAGTACAGTATCCTCAGAGTTCGTACATGAGAAGTCGCAAATAAGAAGATCAAGTGATGACCTCATAGCTACTTCTTCATTTGGCAATAGAACTCAATTAAATCAAAAATAAACGTTAAATGTACAACTTGGATTTAACTCTTTTTCTAGTAATGTTGAGGAACACCAACATCATGGTTGTTGAATTTGTAGGTTTGTTGGGATTTATTTATTCATTTTAGGTTGTTGTTCATCATGGACTGATATCAAGTGGAGAAACACTGAAAACCTGGGAGCATTAGATTAACGTTTCTTCCCAGTGTGAGACTCCTTACGAGTGCGAACCCATAACCCCGCCAGAGGTTGAATACAGGACCTTCAACTTTCATGGCCAGCACGTCACCATTGAGCCACTGGGCCGTTATTCAGTCGTCCACATTTACTACTTCTGTCAGTTCAAGGTGTAGCGCGACCTATCAGTCGGGGGAATATCAGAAACCTGGGGGCACTGGACAGCTGTTTCTTTCCAGTATGGTACTCCTCAGCAGCGCGCACCTATGACCCGGCCCGCCAGGGGTCGAACTTAGGACCTTCAGGTTCTGTTACCATTGGGACACTGGGATGGAACCCAATCGTTTGATTCCTGGCGGGGTCATGGGGGCGCACTGCTGAGGAGTCTTATACTAGGACGAAGCAGCTATCCAGTGCCCCCAGGTTCCCAATTTCCTACAACCAACACCAATCCATGATCAATTCCAACCTAAAATCAATTTCACAATTAGTTTATTGTTTCTCTGTCATCCCTTAACCGATAGTCCTCGTTTCTTGCCTCATCTTTCAAGTAAACACTGTGTATTTGGTACCGATTCACACCTCGTTGATGATTTATGATAAGTAAATGGTAAAGCTTTGTCTGTGTTTACTTGATGACTGCTGTCCACAACATGTGCTAGTGCAGAACTCTTAAGCTGTTCTTTAAACAGTTATATGATGGATAACGCCTAAAAATGTTTCGATTGGTTTGTTTGGCTGTGCACCGTATGCAACTAACTCCACAAGAGCAGTTGAATACACAAGTGAAATTAGGAATTGCAAAATAAGATAATCTTTCCCTACAACTTGCATATAAGGCTGGAAGATTTTGCAAGTAGGAAACTAATTCTCAACGGTGAATACTTTCAGGTGATCTGCTCTTAAAGAATGAGTCGTTATCTCGTTGATTTTTTTCACCTTTAAATTCAAAGAGATAGGTGCATTTGAAACTGTTGTCACTTGCAGCTTAACGAACCATGAAGAAATATTTAGATAGTGAGTTATTGCGAAGAAAAGAATAAAAAGAGAGATAAGCTGATGCTTTTCGCGAAGTGAACATAAAGTGGTTATGAAGTCATTTTAAACGTCTAAGAGTCAGAAAGGAATTGGGGTTGGATAAGTCATTTTGTGAGTGAGGCTCTGGATCGCCTTTGCACATAGTTAAATCCTTAGTAATATAGACAAGGCGGAAAAGTACTGACTTTAGCAGACTGCATTTTCATCCATCAGCTAACTTCCTATAAAGGGTCCATGCAGTTTGACTGACCAATGTCGATGAGGATTTTATGAATGATACTTCATCGATATAATGCTTATCCCGTAGGAGTAGAGACGTCTTCAAAATGACTGGAAGATAATGGTAGACTGAAGGACACTACTATCAACATTATTCAAGGACCGTTCAAAATTCGTTGTCTTAGGACTTTTCACCTTTTTTATTTTTAAAGTTCATAATCTACATCTCCGAAACGGCAAAGGTATCATCTTTCCGAAGCATATGCTTGATGGTTTTAGCCTATAAACTGTTTCTAATAAGGATTTTTCTTAAATGGATTATTTCTTGCGCAATGATAAAATTGCAGAGGCATTCGATATAAATATGTAGGAATTGCATCATATTTTTTTTTAGCGACCGATAAACACTCCACTCTAAATCCTTTAACTGATCATTACATGTGTGCTTTCAATAAATGGAATTCTGCATAGTTACATCGCTGAATAACGATGAAACGTATTAGCAGTTTTTGTTATGATAACTTATTCCACATACTATCAACAAATCAATTGTAAACTTCAAATGCAGTGAAAGTGTTCACAAAAAAAGTAGTGAAACTAATGAGAGGGAACTCTCGCTGAATTACCTGTTTTTTTATTTCATATTCTGTAGTATCCATATTAGAATCATCAAAACTGAAGGTAAGCGTTTCATTCGTACGGAAATTTAGCTAGTTCAATGTATCACTTTTTGATACATATCTTGAGATATCTAATTATGGTTACCTACTACTGGATCTGTGTACTTACGACTTGTTAGACTAGTCTACAAACCTTTGGAAGGGTGTTACTAAAACGTCCAGTGTATACACCTCAAGGTGATATAGAACTGTGATCTGGTTGGTTTTCACAAAGTAAAGTGAATATCTGAAGGTATTCTTTATTCCATGCATGAATACATTATATTTAACATATCATAATGAAATTTATAATGTTCAGTATTTTATCATGTGCAAAAAATATCGACCTACCATTTCATCATTATTTTTACCTAGTTCACGAGAACTTCGTACACCAGGATTTGATGAATTCTCTGCGTTGAATATAAAAATAAAAACATTTTTTGAGTAATTCGTATGAGGAATTATTCTAATGTAAAGTATTTCTCTCATCATAATATATACATGAAGAAAAGAAGCGATAAAAATTAAATTAAAAAACTGTTATACACTACTACAAGCAAATTTTTAAGTGTTCATATTCTAATTTCAAATGCTGCGCAGTGCTGAAAAATCTAAGAAACGAAGACGAAACATGTGTCAAATGTACCTTGGCTATTTCGGTCTTAGATATATCTATAAAGTAAAGTCTCTTGATTAAAAGTGATCAGCTGAACACATACTGTTGTAGAATGCAACCATTGGAAGTGATCCTTATAAATAGATTTAAATTCTGTACTTGTTGAGCATTATTTATATTCACTGGAATCAAGAATATATCAGAAATGGTTCAGTGTTCACTGAGCTTTGATATTCTGTTGAAAATGCTTCTTCGCTAAACTTAGTGACATCTTTAACAGAGACGTCTTGATAAAGCTAACATTGAGGATGTCACTAAATAGCTTTTATTTTAATTAACGATTGAGAGTTTAAATCATTAGAGGAACTACATGGTCAATTTTCGAATGAATAGGTTGGAGATACCTAGTGAGATTATCTAAAGTCAATGAAAGTAAGGGAAATGTATACGCTGGTTATTTTTATCGTGTTTGTTAAATTGTTCAGTCATCAGATTTATCATTTCGATCATGATAGAGAAGTCATAGAAATATCTGAGTATGTGTAAAGAGACTTAGGAACAAATGATCCTATTAATTATAGACGAATAACGAATGTCATTTTGACAGTCTGAAATAGCTGTAGTATTTATACTGCGTGATGATTGAAGGTGAATTGAAAATTTGGACGCTGCCGGGTTCGAACCAGCGACCACCAGGTTTCCGGCCCAGTGCCCTACCAACTGAGCTACGAGGCCCTACTGGTAGTCGGGCGAAAGCCTTGGGGATTGAGGTGAAGTAAAAATATGGTCATTAGTCGGGCTTTGTATCTTAGTTGGTAGAGCACCGGGTCGGAAACCGTAGTCGGTGGTTCAATCTGGCTGTGGTCCAAATTTTCATTCACCTTCAATCATCACCCAGTATAAACAAAGAATAGCTTAATACCTATCTGTTTCTATTATTTGGTTTTTACTGGATTTCCTCTCTCTGTGTTGCGAAGATTAATGCTTACTTGTGTATAATCAAATGCTAAGTGAATGCTATTATTATTATTATTCTTAAAGCAGAAGCTCATGGTTTTAACTTCCTCCACACAGTGGAATATTTTGGCGAATTCAAAAACACTAGATTTTCTATCGGCATATTTCGTTACTAAATTTATTAAACGGAAGGAATTCTTAATCAAATAATCAAATTAGGATTGGTGGTAGGTTTTGAAATTACAAACATTTTTTGCAACGACTTGTAGTCAGCCAGTGGTAAATTGTCTGATATATAGGAGGTATCAACTTATATTGATTGGTCACTGAGAGCAACTAATCTCATGTTATTCAGTTCTGAATGCAGACCGAATTCTATCTGTCATTCTGAAATGTGACCATCAACCTAGGAGAATCATCATCGTGGTGAGGAAATTTGTTTACTATGATCTATAAAATCCACTGCAACATTTATGAGGAATACGACACTGAACCAGAGTGTATATATTTCGCTTGCCTGCGTATGTGCATATACGAACAAAAGAATCAACTATATTTCAGTCACATTATCTACAGTTTTAAATATAATTTGCCAGCAGGCAACTATAAAAAACAGTCTAGTCATCATATTTAACTGGCTTATTGACTATCTGTTTCATTTAGTTACCAAACCTTAAATTACATATCACATTTTTACATTACTGCCAAAAATTATCATGGATGCTAGAAGCGGTTATGATTTTCTATCAATCTGACTACAATTTCAGCACCATTTTCATCTGAGACTACCAAAGCATATCCACTCTGGAATAACATTGTCAAATGATACGAATAGTTATCTACAATTCAAACTGATCTACGATCTTAAGAAATACTATTCAGCTGTATGATTGTCAATATATGAATAATTCTCTTGAAATTATTGAATCATTACAATCCCATTTAGTTTAACTGGTTACTGAAGTTGTTTTAGTGCACCACTGATGAGCGAGGTGTGAAACGAGTAAAAGTATCCTACCGCTAGTTAGGCGATTACGAGTTGATTGCTGGTAACCCACACACTTTATCTATCTGATTGAGTAAACAAGCTTGGTTCAGCTAACTGAGTTCAAATTTGTTGCATTTATGATTAGCTGACCAATAACTACACTTCCAGTGATTCAGATGAATATCTAACCAATGTTGTATAACCTTGGTCAGTTGATCAACGGTTCTTAATCATGACATTTGAACCAGATCATTAACGCTTTTTGGGCCATATGCATTTCCATAAAGACTTGTACAAATACATTTTTCGTTTGAATCCTATAGCCAATACAAACGTGTGTTCTCATTGTGTGAGATAGATAGAGTGGAAGGGTCAACCTCATCTGTGAATACTAAAAAAAGTATAGGGATAAAGTCCTACTGTGACAAACTACAAGAATTAAGTATAATGTTTCACTTAATGTCACTGCAGTGATTACAATCAAATTACTCCCTTTGTAGTTCTAATTGCCACCTTGTTCAAAACTGTTGACTTATTAAAGCAATTAACACATCATGAAATGATATATATTTAGCGTTTTAAAACTTAATTTACCAAGTAAACATATTAAACGTCTAATGGCATTTATTTTTCCCTCAGTTATTTTTAAAAATTTACTGGAACAGTATCTCACATTTCCATAATATTCTTAATAGCAACTTTTTTCTGTTACCATATATATTAGTATTGTAAGAAATACCAAGTAAATTACAATCCGCCATGTAATCTCGATTGTATTAAGACCAATTAACACATTAATCAAGGTCCTCAGAAGACGTTTACTATACTGCACCAGGGGATAACATAATCAAATATACAAAACTCTCAAGATATCGTAAATTTCATTCCACTACCATGATATTACTGCACAAAGGAGTTGTCCTCCTTAGTCATTGAAAATGGATAGCACTACGTATAGTGAGGACCGTTGACTCAATGCTGACAGTTATGTACAAGAATAGATCATCACCACTCACATCTGCAATATAATGATCTCGCATAATGCTTAAGAAGCGGGATCAGCCCTGGTGGCTCAGTGGCCGATGAAATCTCTACACAAATACAAAAGGTGCAGTTGGCTTTTGTCAACTTACGCCAATTGTGGCGCCGCCATGATTTCCGATTGCCTATTAAGGGTTGCATGCACTGCATAGCAGTCCACTCTGTTCTACTTTATGGCCATGAAACATGGCCATACAAGGTGGAAGACATGAGAGAAGGCTTCAGGTGTTTGACCACCGTTGCCTTCGTAGTATAGGCCGGATTCCATGGTATCACCACCTGAGTAACTCAGAAGTCAGGCGTAGAGTTTTAAGGGGAAGAGGTAAGTCAGTTGACATGGTTGTTAACCCTCACCGAATGAGATGGCTTGGACATGTGTTACGTATACCTGGCCACCGTCTGCATCGTCACACAATGTTGACCGTAGGAGATTCAGGCTGGAAAAAGGTTCGAGGCGCCCATCCTTAATGCGTGAAATATTTGACTATTGGTTAGAGCCATGTACGGCGACACAGACTAGCTGCTTGGGGTCCGCGGGACAAGAGAAACCAGTGACTGAAGACTCTAGGAGATATGGCTGAGAACTAAAGTTAGTGGCGCAGATGAATACACACATTATCCTCATCTTAACGCTATAAAGAATCTCCCCATTTTCCCATTCTTCCTTCCTCTCTTTTCGCACTTTGTATTTCTTTTGACTGAATTTTCTTTTCATCTTCCACTTCACTGCCTTTTTTACTTGATGTACTGATATGAGATATGGCAACTCGGTCCGTTACGCAGTAATGACTGGTCCTATGTTGATTTGGATGGATGGATAATGCTGAGGAATACTAGGTGATGATCAAACAACCGTTGAGTGCTTCACGGATCATATATTCTGTTCACAATACTTCATTTCTGTCTATTCTGTTCATTTAAATTGCCAGCAAGTACTTATAATTGTTGCAGCGCATTAGTATTTCCTCCAATGTTTGTCTTGGCAGTATGTTAAGTTTTATTCAAACTGCATTGAAAGATAAGTGGTAAGAATAGAGGGATTGGCTTAAAAATTCACGTGAAGAGCGAATGAAAGATAAAATGCAAGTTTATCTGATACCAATCCAGTAAACCATAGCACATACAGAACTAGATATTAAGACTTGAACTATATTCTCCTTGACAAAAAGGGAATGCATACAGAAAAAATTGCAGAATTTTTAATTACGTGCTGATTTTGCCATCTGTGGTATTCCTCGCCTAACAGTTCGAGTTGAACTTGAGTTTGTGTTGGTTAGACTTTGATGATTATCAGAGTAAGTAGATGACCCAAAAGTATTTCGTGAACCAGAAGCACCATAAAGATTTGTACTACCTCGCTTGGGGACATCAACTTTGACTGAAGGCTAGTTATGAAGAACAATGAAACCATCGCATAGACAGTAAATGATATAATGAAATATAATAATTTTAAGCACATTAAAAGTCACATTGTTTAGAATTAAATGCGTATATGACGCTTGACAGTCAGGCATAACATCAGCTATCAATATACTGATGGTTAACAATGCTGAAGGTTTATATGCATTTATCAGAAAAATATTTCAGTTGTGGAAGTTAAGTTACTGGCCATAAAGGCTTTGTGAAACACCTTGATCTAACTTACTTACAACGTCATTGGCAAACATTGATTGGTCACTCTCGAGGAATCAACTTTACACTTTTTAGTCCTAAGTGCTGACCAACTTCTATCTATCATTTTGCAGTGACGCTGTCAAGCTAAAAAACTCAGGATTGTGGCGCACTTTGACTTACATAACAGTATGAAATTGCTTACTCTTCAGTTACCAATAAATTAATATCATTCAGTCCTGCAGGTAGTCAGCTGTAGCCCGAATAACGTCTTTGTGTTCAGCACTATGATGTAGGTCCACTTCTCTAAGAGGACATCAACCCTTAAAGGTTGCAGTCACAGCTTGCCAATAACAGCCATACCCCATAACACTCGGCTTGCTACCGATTTGTTCTAACCGATAATTTTAGCGTCAGTCTGGTGATGATACTTGAGATGGTGCTTCGATTGGAGGGGTATATATATATATCTTGGCAAACTAAATAAAGGTTGTGATGCACCTTGTTAGATTGTCGTTAGCTGGACCAAGAGTCCCTATATATACGCTGCTGTCACTATTTCGCTTATGCATAATTGAGATGTATTGCGTAAAGTTTTCAGTTTGATTTTAAACTACTAACAAGTAATATATATTTTGACCGTAAAACGCTGCTTGTGCTCGAAAACAAACGAATGATGTCAGTTGCATTCACTTCGTGTCGATACAGTCGTAAAGCAACCAATAATCATCAGTGAGTTAACGTGGTTCACAAATGACGGGGTTAGCGTAACTGCGAAATTCAGCAGATAATTTTCTAGGCTTTCCACATATGTTGATTATAGGATTTTATTCAGGAGTTGAATGGCCCGAAATTGCGCTGTATTTTAGAAGAGTTCAGTTTAAAATGTATTATAGTACTGTTCTTAAAATGGCATCTCTAAGAAGACCCCCTATGGTTCGACACGAATATCGATATTCTTTGATTGTCAGGCATTTCACTAATCATCAGACCGTCTTTTCAACCACCTCTGGCACGGCAGTCGTAGGCGTAATGTCCACATTCTCCATGTCTTTAAAATATGTCTGTTAGACAAAAATACTTCATTCAAAGAGAATAGCACGGTGTGTTTTGAGCATAACGAAATCAAAAAGAAATCATGGTGATGTTTTTCAATTTAGTGTCATCAGATTATGCCATTGACGTCTCTATTATTTTTAAGCAGTTATAGATTATAATCAAATTATATTTTGACGCAAAGGGAATTTATGAATGCGGTATTTTTTCCTTTCTTGTCAGTATTGAATAAAATGAATATAACTGATAACAAGTGACAAGCTATTTCATGACTGGATATTATCGCTTAACATACTGATATGCGTGTAACGACATGTCCACGACCGACTCCAGAAGTTGTGTTTGATGTGGGATTGTTAGCTGGAATACGTGAATGCTTCTCACGACAAAACATGATATGCCGCTCAGCCGCTTTTCATTGAATCGTCTCAAACAGTATTCACATTGGATAAGGTCTTTGTAAAGAATTTTTGAAATAACAAATCATAAAAAGATTAGTGAATTAAATTCGCAAAATATTGTGCACAATTTAAATCCTTATTAGCCTCAAAGGGTTCGTAAAATAACAAGATAATTGCATAATTACATGATGCAGAATGGTAAAAAGTTTACCATTTGAATGGTTACTAGATATTTTACGATTCGAGTAAAACATAACTTTTTTCATGGAGGCAAATAGAACAAGATTTCTACAATAAAACATATGTTGTACTGCAGATCACTTTCAAAAACTAAGCAATAATGTATTTTTCATGTAACAGTAGTTGAAAGATCAAGTTACACGAGGTGAAAAATTTTTGTTTAACTGTAAATACTCAACTAAGAATCGGAAACTCAACGCTGAGATTATTTTGTGCGACTATGGAGTTTTTTTCATAAAACAGCGAATTAGATAGTTTTAGTTGTGCAGAGAACCACGAATGTGAAAGAAGAATACCCAGGAGCATCTCATCACACTGAATTTTCGACTAATAGCCACTTTTCCAAATCGCTCACATATTTATGATTCATGATACACGGATATCTTCACATAAGAGCAAAGAAGTTGACCTACTCAACAAATTTTTTCTTTGAATGAAGGTGTACTTTCCTGTGATATTTCCGGTAACATTAGAAATTTCAGTAGCATGCAGGTCACCATAGTGGAAATATTTACAGCAGTTTTGGAATCTTTTTCTTATTATTATATATTATATTATTTCATAAAGTAAAAAGTCCTCAGTTCATTTTTTTGCACTAACTAATGTACAAAACATGCACCATATATTGTTGTAAAATTTCACGTCATTTGATACCTGATTTAAATTCTCAAATAGACTACATCTTTGCTGGTTAAATAAAACAAGACATTATGAAGCAAATTGACCGGAGTTTTCAGTGAAAGGTAGATGAAGGAACATCGCCTTTGTGATTAGGATGTCATCAGAAAACTTTGTGGTTGAAATATCATTGACTATGGACCTATAAGAATACTTTCTACTGAAAGGCTACAACTCAGCTTGTCATTAGGTCCGACGAAAGATATTATAATAGTGGCTAAATAATGTTGGGAAATCTACTCCATCATTTGAAATGGTTATTAAAATGGTTTTTACTTCTATCTGCTATCTTCTTGATTACTGGATACCTTCCATTTACATATTAAAACAATAACTCCTTCAAAAAAGCCTTAGTGCTTACTATTCTATGTGGAAACCGAAGAGTTGACGGCAGTAGACTAAGAGATAAGCAGTAGAAACGTTTAAAAACTGCAAGTCAATGTTTTTGAGAATCTTTCTTGCATGTTTCGAAAATTCTCTTTGAGGTACACCATATTTAAGAGTTGGTGCATGAAAAGTCCCCATACTCAGAGTGTTTCTAGTCTTATAATCCAGAAAACAGTGAATATTTGTAGCTCAAGGTGTCAGTGTTCAGAGTGAGTTGTTCTCTAAACAAAGAGTTGAGTATCAACAATCTGTAATCTACTTTTGTTCATATGGTGAAAGAAAAGCATAGGATAATCATTATTTATACCTTGATAAAATACTGAAGAAATTGAAAACCAGATTCTACATACATGACTCAAACTTTTTAAAAAAGTAGCGCAAATGTGTTTAGTTTCTTTTCCCTGAAAATTTAACTCCTTTTTCTAGTAACAGAAAAAGCACCTGTCATTTTGACTATATTCAGTGTAGACCACTTATTTATTACCATACATCTGCATAATTATAAAAAGAAAATGTACATCGTGTGGAGAGAAAAAAATACTATGTGAATCTGGTCACAGTCAATTGAATTTAGTTCACATTCTAATTGTATCCACTCGATTATCTATCGGATCGTCGACAAACCAAAGAATAAATTTAGTATGCAGTAATTAACTAATAGTTGATTACACTTCACAGAAACTTACGCTTCACATGGGATTAGGAATAAATAATCCATTCATAGCAATCCAACTAATACAGATATTTTGTACCAGTACTACTCAGCTTTCGACAAAACCTTACTGATTCACATCGCTTAACTTATTTATGTGGGAACTACTCAAAATATTCAGTGCGTAACTGTATCCAGTATATATATTTGTCGAAATTATTTTCTGCAGCATGTTAAAATTCGAATTTCAAACAAGAAATGAAAGCTGGACAACGATTTTGTGAGCCTGGAACAACTAAGTGGTTGAAATATGTATTGTGCTTGCAGAACTACAATTTTTTCTGATGTGTGACGCTCAGCTGAACAAGCTGACACAAGAAAATGGCAAGTACAAACCGACTAAGATGTGCCACTAGTTCATCAAGTGGCTGACTCTTGATTTAAAAGTGTAAAAAATTTGTATAAGATGCAGGAAATATTAGAAAAGAGGATTCAAAGGTCTAGACGAAGCTGATAACTGTAGCTGTAATGCAGTGATTACTTATATCATTCTAAATCTCAAGCATACTATCCTTCTCTGACTAAGTCCTCCACTAATAACCTTCTTTTTTGTTTATTCAGATTCAGTATCCTTCTACTTCTTTTGATCTCATCTCTTTGTCTTGTCACGAGTTTCGGTAGCCTGACAAAGAAGCTTTTGCGTAAGATTTCATATTATCGACACCACATGCTTGTGTCTCGTGGAATTCTAAAGACAATATATGAATTACTCAGGCTAATCCAAAAAGTTTAACAATTCTTTTTACTGATACTGCAACAACGGTGATAATCTGTAAAGAAAGTAAATGGCATTAGTCTTAATCTTGACAACAGTGTTTTTGATAGTTGCTTTCAACACTGTCACCGCTGTCTATGAAATGATGATAACTTCAAAGAAACTATAGGATTTTTTCTAGACGTTTTATCTCTTTGGTAATTTGGAAGGTGAGTAAATGGGTGGAAGAAAGGGTCCCTGACCAAGGTAAAAGGACAACATAAATCTCTTTAAAATTTGACTAAGTCAACAAGTCAATCAGCATCATGATGAAATCAAGCATTACTGCATAAAATCCAAAGTTTCACAACCTACATCAGCTATGAAGATACAAGAAAATGAAAAAAGTTAGAGAAATGAAAGTAATGTAATCAAAGTTCATAGAAAGAGATGAGAAAAGAAGATAGGACAGAAAATAACGAAAAATTGACACAATGGTTTCAATGAAGATATGAATACATTTTCGAAGGAGTATAAAGCTGATTAAGATTAAGGTTACTTGGTGCATTCGTATTAGAAAGATGAAAGCTTCGCTGTAAAACCTATGAGGTTTTTTCGATAGATTCAAATGAGTAAAAGTGTATCAGACTTATGAAGGACAATTTATAAAAGGTAAGAGAAGGAAAACTTCCATAAACTCTAGAATAATTCAAAAAATTACCCTACCTGATCATCAAGTTGGTTAATGTGAACTTTACTACCTTAATTATCAGTTTTAAAAATTCAAAATTCATTTCTGGAAACCTTAAGATAAACAAACAAAAAATTAAAGGAAATTAAGCCAAATTATTGTGCTACTACTAATAAATAACGAAATAATTCGACAGAAGGCAACTCCTTCATCTTCATTGAGAGAGGAAGTTACATTCTTTTGATAAAAATAACACAATTTCAACCAGTAGGTATTATGACTTCAGAATGTAAAACATAATATTGTAAGATGGTACATTGTAACATACTTTTTATTGATTTGGAACAATTATAGTAAGGAGACAAGAATTTTCTTTCATTCTTTATCCTTTTCATTTTAAAAGAATACGAGAACAAAAGAAACTGACAAGTACTTGTATTTTAGATGTTTAGAAGGGAGAATACGTTCATAGATATACATCTCAATGGATCACCATAGTGATAGTAATCTACCTTCATTTGTGTAATGTTGACGTTTGAAGACAATTAAAATCTGATCATGCATTAAAAATTAAGTTTGTTTGAACTTATACTACCTCAAGGTCATTCATATCTGTTGGAAACTGCTTTACTTAAAAATTTAATAGAAGTTATAGAGTAACTTTTTGTGTCAAAGTATGTTTATACATCCATTCACTTTTTTCTAGATCACATTGTAATTCTTGGAGAACATTGTCTTATAGCAATTTAAGAGCAATAGTTAATGCTGATCAATATTCAACTTCATACTGAAAGTATTTGAATTTGATTACTTACTGTTTATCATGTTTCTGCATTTAGGTAAATAAACATTCCAGTAATCGAAAATATTGCAGAAGTTTAGCATGTTAAGTTAGTTAAAACAGGAAAATCAGATTACCGGAACTGTTTCAGTTTAAAGGATGTCACTATGTAGATAAATATCAGTAAAATTCACCAATGTTTCTTCTGAAAACTTTGCATTTTGAAACATGTACCCACTAATTTTTTTATGAAACAATCATAAAACTGTACTTCGAAGCTAATGTTTCAACATCTGTAGTGAATGCATAGCCTTTCAGAAGATTTGGAGTACTTTAGCAAGTTACTTTTTCAGAAAGCAGATGTTCTTACTTGTTTATGGTCTACAAAGTAAGCACAAGAAATTCTGATTTTTCTTGACCAGTCTCTAAGTTATTCGAAGTACATACCGTTTGCTCTTATTTATATACGTGGGAAAAACAGGAGAAATATTTGTGCTGATAAACAGCATTCACACGTGATATAAAAACTATTGGTTTTTGTAATAGGCTCACAACTACAGCACTCACAAACACATAAAGTACTAGTACCACAAAACACACATATCTGCTCACTTGGATCAATAGTTGGTGGAGGTGGTGGGGGTAATGGTTTACCGGTTTGCTTTGCAATCGTATATTCTTTTGCCGCCCTAATAGATTGAATGAATTCTTCATGTCTTTGTCTCCAGTTATGTTTACGCGCCTCAACTTGAGCTAGTCTTCTTGCATTTTCTACTGACTTTGTCTCAGTCACCCCAACTGGTTTACGATTTTCAACTGGTATGGCTTGAATGCGCTGTTTAACACTATCAAAAGCTTTCCTCTTTTTTGTAGTGCTTTTAAGACATACTGATTGATGACGGTTCTAAATATGAAATGAAAAAAGAATGGAGGTGACACATTTGAGTGACATAATTCAAACTACCATGCCAAACAATCCATTATTACAGTATTGAGTCTTTCAAGTTTAATGTTCAACTGCTAACCTCAGCAATAAAATAAGAATACAAACAGTTGTTCAACCTGTTCACAAGCTATTTAGATTTTATGAACTATGTAGATCGTGTTAACTTTTTATTGATATACAGAGTCATTACACCATGCATCATGTTAAACTATTTACTTAGATAGCTACAGAGTACACGGGAATGGTACGCATATGCAGTTTATTCTATGCTAAGTGAAGTGATTGGGTGGTTTGACTGTTCCTTGCATAATACTGTAGAGAAGTGAAATGAGACTGTTGAAGGTAGATGAAATTATAAAGGCATAGGTTTTCGACCACAAGTATCTTCGTATCCTTGCTTGCATTCAGTAAAACAAAATATTGAGCAATTTCGATGTTTCAAAAGAAATGAAGTCAGCTGATCAGGTTGTGAACGTTGACCTATATGACTGTGATATGCATTTCACATGCCAATGTGTCGCGGATAAAACTTAAAGGTGGTCAGGTGAATAAACTTCATGTGTTTATATATGTTTGGTCAAGAACAAAAATCAACTACTAGGTACTTATGTTTTACATAATCATTGTGAAGTTAGGTTTTCCACTGTAAACAAACTTGGTTAAGTGTGAATTAACAATGAAAGCTATGATCTTTTGCTTATATCATCAAAGATTAAATTTGATAGCAGCAGAAACAGAAGCAGCTTGTTCATACTTTCGTATGTTAACTTTGAACTCAGTCTTAATAAAAGCAATCGGTGCAAACACGCAAAAAGTTTCGAAAAGAACGATTTACTTTTTCAGCAGTCCTGCTTTTCCTACTCATTTATCGTAAGACATCATTTTCCAGTGACTTTAGGTAAATAATTAAGAGAATCTACTCATGAATGTTGTTAATTAAACTGATATACCGATATGTAGGTTAGGAAATCATATGTAAATCTTCACTTGTATGTTGTTAGAAGTTGCTTTATAACAAACCTCTTACAGTTATATGGGCATTCAAAAAAAATCAGCGGTATTGAAAAAAGTCTTCCACTGAGAATAGAAACAGTGCTTTTCTCTTACTTTCAATGGCTTCTGTTAGGATTTAGTGACTACTTGCATCTTTCATGTATCATGGATTAAATTATCATGAGTAACTACTAGTTCTTCAGATTTATATTTTATATGAGGTGTGTACTGGGGTATAGAGAGTCATTACTGAGGCTCATGTTCAAAAGATACATATTATGATAAATGCAGGTAATCATTTGACTTTAATTATAGCCTATTGATGGTTTACAAAGTTATGTCAGAAATGGTAAACGATTAGTTTACAATTACTTCCAAGTAGTAGTCACTCAACATTACGATTTCTGCATAAATAAAGTTGAAAAATTGTCGTTAACTTACGTTGTATCCGCCTTTTGTCATTCTGTTTTAGTATTTGGGGGTTAAAATGGTGAGTTAAAGCAGGAGTTACCTAGAATTGATATTTTCTCAGCATCAGTCGAGTGTAATCTGATGAAAAGTTTGATGTATTTATTCAGCATTACAAATGACTAAATATTCACATTCGTTGGTGAAAATAGATATAAACTTCTTACAAATGTAATGAAGTATTCAGCTGCGATGAAAAACGGGTGTATTATATTTTTCGGAGTAGAGTTTCACGTAATCAAAGTGCTATTTATTCCTAAAGACTCCTGAATAATTACTGTGTAGGATATCATGAAATGAAAGTCATAAGTCCCTGTACAGTCCTTAGCTAAAAGAGTCCTTGTATAATTAATGCATCCGTGAAAATAATCTGTTCAGGTAAATTTGGCAGCCTTTCGAAGACTCAATGTATTATCGTAGTTGAAGATGTTAATGTTTTTACTAGATGTCCTGCTGTCGTTTCTACAGGTTGTATAACTGGAAGACCCTTGAGTGTTTAGTCTAGTAAAGTTCTAAAATATTGTGCTGATGGTTAATTATTTTTAAGGCTAGAATGCGTTTACCAAGCAGTTGTTGGAGTTTACCAAACATAGGTAGATAAGTACAAAGTAGACCATTTTATTGGGCATTTGAAAAATACTGGAACATGTTTATGTGGACTTAACCACCTTGAAAGTCTTTATGCGACTAGTATTCGTTGTTAAATAACTAAGGGGGGGCTAAAATTGTAATTTCCACGAGTTACGTTTGTACTTTTGCAAAAAAATTATCTCAGTACTTCCTTCTTCATCATTTTAGCAATAGTTAAGGGGGAACAAGTTTTCATCGTGTTGCTTAATATTTTTCTAAATCCCAATTGCATGTGGGGGAACACATTATGCAAATATTCATGTAGTCATGAAACAGTTATGGTCACAATAATCTTTAGTTAATCGGTAGTGTTTCGCTAATTTCATGATAAAAAGCTGGAGGTATTGTAAAACATCCGAGTGGTTCAATTACTACAGGCACCGTTCAACGGAAAAGGTTAAGCAGTTGTTTTTGAAAAGCATCATAAGAGTAGGGAGTTTCTTTATGTTATCTGAGAAAAAGTTCAACATAACACAGGAGCTGATAAAAATGAAGCACAAAATAATGCATGAAAACTATGAAGGTATAATGGGAGGAGTATGCTTGAAATATCAGTATATTATTGCAAAGTATTAGAGTTTATATGAAAAATGTTCAAGAACATTTCATAATTTGCTTCGTGAATTTGTATGGTGAAAGAAAACTGTAGAGGACTTCAATTTTCAGCTATATATATATATATATATATATATATATATATATATATATATATATATATATATATATGATAACAACGCAAGTCATTTATTCGTATGGTCTGAAGCATCTATCTGGCAGTCGGAATGTGCCTAATAACCTGACTCAGAAATCTTTCATTTAATGTCACTGCTTCATAGGTTGAAGGAGAATGTAGTGACAGCTTTGTATATTTGGAGTTTTTTACATTATTTTCAATAATACTTGTTATCAAGTGACAGAAAGCCTTCTAATCAAGTGGGATCACCGATGTTTCGAACCAATCGTTTCTCAAGTTCGACACAAAATTACAAGAAGACATCATGGCAGATGACAGTGAGCTCGTGAGTGCAAAACACTACGCCATAGAACTATAGGAATAAACAGCTAGAAAAGAAAAACTTTCATACTGCCTGTATCAGCTTCCATCATGAAGATTACGGGTGTTTTTCTATTCTTCGATTCTTGAGACAACATGCTCGCTAATTCGATGGTAACCTAACAACAACTGATCGTTTTATACTATTGCGCATCGTACTATTATTATCATTACCATTATTTAGATGTCATTATTATTTCATTTGAAATACTCTACAAGCAGTAAACTTGTTGAATTTCATACTGCATTAAAAACATTGTCTGAAATAAAGTGGTTCCTATTATTATTATTATTATTTTCCACTAAGATTCTTCTTCACTCTAATATGCATAACTCTAAATGCATACACATAAAAAAATACAAGCCAGTCATAGTGACTTTTCAGTCAATGATAAAAATAACATTTTTTATACAACCATTAGTAGCAATAACAATCATAATATAGCTGATGACAAAAAAATTAGAGGCAGTCATGAATTGGGGAAGACATTTAGGTTTAGTAATATTAAAGAACCAAGCTAAAGGGGTTTTAAACCTCTGAATGTTAATGGTATTTTAGGAATAGGAAATGGGTGACCTATAATGGAGTTCTGTAAGGATTTCAGATATTCTTTTCTTAGTCGTGAAGGTGGTTACATTTCAAAGGATATTTCTCAACTCATCCCTTAGATAGAGCTGAGGCTGTATTTAGTCGAACAAACAATGATGACTTTTGTGTACAAAATGAGAGCAGTGTTGTAATAATACTTGTAGTTCCCCGTTGGTATACAGAGCCGAACTGCTCGACCAGCTGATGAGCCATAAATAGGATGAAACGCGTGTCCTAGATTATTCTACTAGTCACCAAGATCACTATGAGAGCAATGTTGTTCATAGACCTTTTTAGTATTTGCAATTTCAGTTCATATAGATAATAAATGCTTTCAAATAATTTCGGCGGAAAATCATTTGTTCACACCTCTCATATTGATTTAAGTACATGACGATTAGGAGAAAATTGAAAGAATGGCACACAGACTATTACTCACTAATCAGAACATCTATCTAGTCTTATTCACGCTATCTTAATTATATGAAATTGAAATCAACAAGTGTAAAAGTCAGCTATACAAAAAAAGTGGATCGGAAACAAAAATTGAATTATTTAGTACACTTGTTTGTTATCTGTAAAATAACATGTCCAAAGTTGTTATAGATCATTTAGAAACAATGCCTACAAAGTACACACCCGATTTGTGACCCTCATTCAGATGAATAAGTGGAAAGATACAATCTTATTCAAGGAAATGAACACTGACATATAACTTGCACAAGTACAACACTTTTTAACTTCACTATTGTAACCATAATATATTCCACTGCATGTATGTTCTATTTTTTCATATATACAGCAGTGTATCAGTCTCAGTAACCAAAATTACTCTTTAAACAGATATAGCTGGTCTGAATTCTGGATATCTAAATCAAGCATATCACATTATTTGCAGTTATGAAGCATGAATCCAAATAATTCCATGTAATAGTTCTAGTTTCTTTCAACTTAGTAAATCTTGTACAGTAATACTTACACGTATTACGTCACAGAATACAGTAAATTTGATTACAGTCTACTTCAAGATGGAATTCTCGAGCAATTTCACATATGCCAGTCATTGAAAAGAATACAATGCTTATTGCAGAAGACGAGGGTCATGAATTCACTACCACAAGACAGTATATGCTGCAATTTCATAAGTCACTGCTGTTCATTTGAAAAACCAGAACAAAGTGTTAATTTAAAGTGTATTTGCATCCATAAAATGAATCCGTCGTATGCTCATGGTACAAAATTACTAACTATTGAATACTTAGACCTTTCTTATTATAGCGCCTAAAAATAAATGTGGTAGATACGAGGAACTATGTGGGGACTTCTGAGAGAGTCAGTCATGAGACTTTGTAAGCTGAAATGTTTTAACGTAAAGACTTGTTTACGATTCATTCAAATATATGTTTTACATTCACAATGCCATTGCCTACTTGAAAGCATAAAAATTTGAAAGTTTAGGTTCGGAAATAACTGAAGGTTGATGAAAATTCAGAAGAACAACTGAGAACTATTTGAAATATATACATTGTCGGTAACTTTGTAAAGGTCACTAAAACCCAGTTTTATTGTAAATATGCCAAAGGCTACATCTTTTGATTTCGAAAATCATTACTTTTAATCAAAATCAGAACATTTCATGCATCTTTATAGTGAACTTTAAAATTTATAAGCTGAGGTGCTAAGAGATTTGAAAAATCCAGTCAGAAGGTTTTGAGGAATCATTTACTTCAACATGGCGTTCATAACAAACTGACATCAGTTTAAGAACCATTGAAAACCTAGACTTAGTTGAGGGCGTGTAATGTTGAGGAGTCCCATACTGGGATGAAACAGCTGTCCGGTGCTCCCAGGTTTTCCATGGTTCTCCGAGACAGTGTCAATCTGTGATGAATACGTTGAAACATGAAGAAACTTGCTGTATCCAAACCCAGGATGACATGAATCGAAATCTGTCAGATGCATGTGAAGAGGTTTCGACTTAGTAATTACCAAAGTACTAGGCGTTAAACTACTTCACGTATTTTTGTGGTCTACGTTAGTGCTATTTCCGAGCGATAACATGGAATGAATACTTCTACAGTATTCCAAATTTCTGTATTTGTTAGTTAGTTCAGTTCAGATGCAAATACTTAAATCTCGCAACAAACATTCACTGTATTGGCAGACTTATACATTCACACTAACAATGCTGTACATCACGACATCAGAGAAGTAATTCAAATAACCATCTAATTAAATCAAACAGAACAAATCAGGGTGTAACAACATGACGTAACTTTTGGCTGATGATGATCAAGATGAAAACTCTCATACAATTTAAGTTCGTATATTCAGTGAACTTTGAATGTCTAAAAATAAAAATAGTGGTTGTTGATTTTTTGTGCGAATGAACCTGTAAATAAGCATTTTGCCCTAACTCACATTGACAAAACAAAGCTTCTGTAAACTGGGATTTATGTCTTTTTTCCTTTTACAATATCCAGTTAAATAGCAGTTGTGAATTCAAATAAAACCATATCGTATTGGTTGTACTGTGTTCTCTGAGCTGGGTTGTTTAATAGTATAGCTTTCATCGTCTTTATGGACAACATCATCAGTAGAGGAACAGACAAAAGGAAATTCTATACAGTCAATGACGCAACAATCGAAGGAAACAACCAATCATAGACTACGTCGTCAGAGCAAGCCACTGAAACACTCACGAAGAGATATTGACAGCTCACTTCATGTTAAAGTTAGTGCTGATGATGTTGTCCAGAAAGACTATGAAAGCTTCACGATTAAACAATCCAACTCAGAGAACATAATACAATCGATACCATCCACTTGAGCTACAAATATTCTCCATTATTTCAAGATACAGGTTTATTTTTTAAAGAAAATTTAAGTTGGATCTAGAAGTGTGAAGGACATTTGAAATATTTTTGAAGTTAAGAAATTAACGTTACCATAACAACCTTACAGTGAAAGTCATGAAACTAACGTTTCTATAGTAACTTTTTGATGGAATTGTTTGCGTATTTGTTTAAAATTCTATAGTTCAGTAGTTTATTTACTATGCTGCACACTAAAATTGCTGACCAGTTGGAACTAATACCATTGAGAAAACCGGCAAAAAACCATTAAACTGCAATACTTAGTTTCTGATAGTAAGGATGTGAAAATTCTAAATAATTCTAGGAGTTATCTACTAGATTAGATAAATATAAGGAGTTGTAGGGTAGCTATCATCAAAGATCATATCAGTTAACAAAAAAGTGAGAGGCAAAGACCGTTGGATGGATGTTTCTTTCAACTTTTAGAATCCTCATTAGTATGAGCACAAGAAAAATTGAAACCGAACCAGTAACGACAGTATCAAATCATAGAACACATTATCCATCTTATGTTGGAGGCAACTACAGATAAGAAAACATACAACTTAATACTATCTGCCCATTCCTTTACTTAATGTGTAGTATAATATGCTGCAGAATATGATTGGTAACTTTATATTTGACCGACTGGAATGAAAAAAATATCCCAGTCGAGAACTGCTCAAGGTGAAAATTCTTCAGTTTTACAATGCTAAGCTGAAAGCTACTTTTATCAATAACAATCTTCTCACTTCCGGACTGTTAATCAGTCCTATTGAAGCCCAGTCAAATAAAAACATACTCGTGACCTTCTGTTCTTACATCAGTCAAATAAGTGCATTCAATAATATATTACCAAATTAAATTCATATATGTATAGGAATTATTTACCTATATGCAAGAAATAAGTTTATCATTCAATAAACTGCTCTTTCAGTAACCATTTAGTTTAACTGTCGTTTTTCAACTTAGTAGCGATGGGAGCTGTACTGAAATTTGTCTCTCTAACCTTAAAGTTACCAAATCTTTTGAAATCTTTAGTTACATTTAAGACAATGACACAACAGTGTTTTTCGGGTATTTTTGAATGCAGTAGTGCTTCTTTACTAGTCGGAGTGCTCAGAAAGAAAACAGTAGGGAATTGTCATCCTTAACCATATGAACAAAAGTTGTGTTTATGATCTCAAAACTTTATTATTATCTGTCGTGCCAGTCAGTACAAAAACCACTTGACATAATAACTTCAGAAACTATATACAGCTTTAGTAATAATTTATAAGCTATCTCTTCGGTAATGGCTAGGTAAATTGATTAATTATTCAAATATCAGGATTTGAAGTCTAGTCAATATCTTATTCATTGGACATTCCAAAACTGTTCATTGTCAAAGGATTACCTTGAACAGATTAAATTGTAAGGCTTGTTATGAATGATAGTTAGGAAGGTAAGGCTGCATTTGTGACTACATTTCACAAATCTAATAATATCTGCTATCTGTAAAGTTGAACAGTGAATGTTTTAATACTCAAGTGTAGTCGCTGAAGAGTTTATGTAACAACAGCAGCACTGCTGAGGAGTCCCATACTAGGACGAAACAGCTGTCCAGTGCTCCTAGATTTTCAATGGTTCCCCAACTGATGTCAGTCCATGATGAATACTACTTCTAAAACTAAAAATCCCCATCCATCTCAAAAATATTCACCTATTAGTTTTATTTCTAGGCGTCAAGTAAATCCCATATTACAGTTATAGTATTTCTATTCCCCAAGGATATGGCCATGTTTTGTTATCGTCGTCTAAAAATGCATACCGGCAGAAGCATTATTTGGTTTTAAAACTTCTTAATGCTACAGTTCAACAAACTTATTTGGGTATCTAGTAAAGCAAGAAATGGATTCAATGAATGTGAGGGAATAACTGTACTGTAGGTTGGTTATGCACAGTGAAAACAAGTATATTACAATCTAATTTTATTACTTTCTTTCAAGCATGGACACAATTTTATTATCGAAATAAGACTTCAAAGTTTTATTTGAGGAATTTTTTCAAACCAACAATCAAAATGGACAGTAATTTTTCATGATTAACAAATAACTTGGTCATCAATAAAGTTTTATGTCAAGTGGAAATAAAGTATTCGCGAACGTAACTCTGACAAATAAAATATACCACAGTTGAGTACACAGTAAAGTTACTATGATGTCAATCGTTCGATCAGCATGGGCATTAGCTTTCACTCTTCAAAATAAGTAAACAACAATGGAAATGCGAATTTGGAGAATGAAAATTTGTATAAAGTCTAGTTTGTGACACACGTTGGTAGTAGTATGTCTTTCAATTTCAGTGACATGACAGATACATTAGGCTTAATGCGAATCGATAACTCATTCGAATTCCTCATGGCATGTTTAATTAAATCTTTTTTCGAAATAACATGAAATATTCTTGAAATACGTGTTGTTTACCCTGTCATGTGATAGTGGTAAAAAAATCTCTGTTTCCATCCCCTAGGTCTGCAAAGACTTTATTATTTTAAATACAGAACTTCAGGATAAAGCCGCTGAGTGAAGCCAAGTAACTGTTCGATAGAAGATAATGAAAATAACTCGTATGACGGATAAGATTGCGAATATGATAAAATGGTTGCACACAGGATAAATCAAAGTAGAAAGCCAATGAGTTATGTAAAGCATATAAGTGTTCCATTGGTATATTTAACTTAACAAATCCTACTGTAACTCAAGACATGAAGCATATTTGTTTTTCTCAGAGCTACAAATGAATTAACAGTTTCTTTAGCTAATTTTTTAAGTATGGTGCTCTAAATGACATGAAATATTGTGTTAGAAGAAACTTAATACAAAAAGTGAGGCACTTCCAATGAAACATGCTAAGTTTTCGCAAATTGCAATACACTTTGTAGTAGGGTTGAAGTAATAGGTATGCAACCATGTTATTCAACTACTTCCGCAGTCAACTTAATCCCCCGCTGTGTGTGCAAAAGCAATTTGTTGTTTCACTTAATTTACCTTGGTAATCTTTATCTGATTATATTACCAAGACTAGTGTCACAACCTTTTCATTTTCAATATATTCGACCTTTAATTCCTACATTGCAATAGTATGCAGTATTATTATTATATTTTTGTCCTTTGGATTCTTGAAGGAACATAGGGCTTTAGTAGCACTTCATCATATAACTCTGTTCTCTGCAGTCTTTTCAACCTGGCTCCACGACTGTCCACAAGCTTTCATATCTTCCTCTTACCATCTCCTCCATGTCGCCATCGGACGTCCAACTCGTCGTTTCCCCTTTGGATCCCACTCGAAGGCCTGGTGCGTGATATCCCCAAGTGGTCTTCTCAGTGTATGCCCGATTCATCTCCATCTTCTTCTACATATTTGTTGGACAATACGTTGTTGGTGGGTTCATTGTTAGAGTGAGTTCCTTATTGCTTATTCTTTCTGGCAATCCATCTAATCTTCAGTGTCAGTATCGAGTGAGCGTAGGCGGCAGCTGTTGATGTATGTCTGCAGTATGTTGGAAATGTTTTTCGTAACGCTCAAAGTGTCTCAACCATCACATAGAAGCACCAACTTGACGTTAATGTTGAAAATCCGGATCTTGTTGGTTATGCTCAGTGGAATGCAGTCGATCTCCACACTGATTTCGGGTTCGTAAAGGCCTGTCCCGTAGTCTTTCCGATCCTGGCTTTGACGTCCTCATCTGTGCCGCCGCCTGTAGTTGGAACGATGTTGCCTTGCCCAGACAGGTGAAAGAGACCTTTTCATTTTGGTTTCTCCCCTTGATGGTGATTGATTCTTGTTGTTTTTGGTTGGGTATCTTTATCACCTCTGTCTTCTCTACGTTTACCTGAAGTTCCGTCTTCACTGTCTCGCCTCTTCTGCCAACTTGTTGCTTTTCGCCTGTAGATCTTCAAGCTTGTGTGACGTTAGACATACATAAATCAACATCGGAGGCGAAATCTAAACCTTCTAAGGTCTTTCCATGTGTCAGACAGCGTATTTCCATCTTCTCACTCCTCACAGTTTTTGCATGATCCAGTGTAGTCAAGTCAATCAAAATCAGGAAAATCATCAGTGATAGTAGGCGGCAACCTTGTCTTACTCCTGTCTTTACTTCCACTCCAAAGACATCACTGAGCTTTCCATTGTGAATCACTTGGCATGTATCATCATTTAGCGTATAGCTTCTGTTGAATGAGGTTCATGAAGGTTTGTTGCACTAAAACCATAGTGTCGAAGCAGTTTCCAAATTACTTCTTGGTCGACGCTATCGAAGGCCTTTTCAAAGTGGATGGAGTTGAGGTACAGAATTGACTACCATTTTACTCCCTGTTCTATGACGATGTGTCGTGTAGCGTTGCGATTTGATCCTCACATGATTTGCACTTCCTGAATCCAGCCTGTTCCGGTCGTAGTTTCGAATCCAGAGCATGCTTCAGTCTCTCCAGAATGGTGCGGCTAAATATTTTGCTTGAGGTGGACCGGAGCATGATTCCGCGCCAGTTCTTGCGAAGACTTAGGTCACCCTCCTTTGGGAGTTTGACAAAGTAAACCTTCTTCCAGTCAGTCAGCAGCTACCTTTCCTTCCTTCCTTCCAAACTTTCTGCAACAGTGATTTGAGCGTGTCCGCTGTTGTCTCTGCGTCTACTCTCAGTGCTTTTGGTGGGATTCCATCTGGTTCTGCTGCTTTCTCGGCTCTCAGCAGCTGCCGGTGGCTATTCTGGACGAGTTGCAGGAGGCGATCAATTCAAGAGGTTTTCGAAGTAGTCAGCCCATTGTTTCCTTTGTTTATCCGCTTTGCTAACTAAGTCCCTTTCACTATCTTTCATTGGTTTCATCTGTGTTAATCTCTTCCCTTCCAGATAGCAACCTGGTTTGTTGATATGATGTTGTTGGGTCTCTCCTACATGCAGCCTGTTCTGCCTCACTTGCCAGTGTGTCGCAGAAGTGTCTTTTGTCTTTGCGCGCACTCTTGTTCACTTCTTTGTCTAGTGTTTTATACATTGTACTCAGTTCCTCTTTTCGTTGTTCATCCCTGCACTGCACTGCACAGGTTCATCTTCTGCTTCACCATCTTCCTCTCCCTCCTCTATTGGCTTCCATGTGTCTGTCGAGATTCGTTCCGTGTACTGTCTTGTTTCTTCTTCCTTCCTAACACAGTTATGCAGGTTTCCTTCCACGTATCTTCCAAAGAGTTCCAGTGTTCTTCAAAACAGGTTTCCTCATGGATGTTGCTTAATGTCTCCCATTTTTTCCTGATGGCTGACTGACGTGAAGATGTTCTTTTGTAGTTCCATCCTCCAGTTTCTGTTCTGGGTGTAGTTTATCACCAATTTTTTTGAAGGCTTTCCACTTGATTTAGAAAGTTTCTTGTACTAGACAGTGGTGTGAACCTACATTTGCTCCTCTTTTTGATTTTGTGTCCAGTAAGCTGCGTCTTCACTTTCTTCACATTAAGAAGTCGATGTGATTTTTAATGTGTCCATCTGCTGAAATCAAATCCATTTCACTTTGTGAATATCCTTGTGTTTGTATACGATACCTCCAATCACCAAATCGTTAAACGCAAAGAAGTCTGCAAACAGCTCTCCATTCTTATTTATCACTTCTCCGAGTGTCTCTCGACCCATGATGAGTTCTCTTCCTGTGTTTTCCGCTCCCACTTTGGCATTCATGTCACCACCTGGGATGAAGTCTTATCCATTACTGATTGCAGTTGTCTATAAAATTCCTCCTTCTTCTCTTGATCTGCATTATTTGTATGCGCGTTGCATTGTATGATTGTGACTTTCCTTCCTTTTGAGCTGAACCTTGTTGTTATGATCCTGCATGAGGAGATTGGTTCCCACTGCGTGAGAGAGAGAATTCAATGCTCTTGCAGATATCATGATAGCCACTCGAAAACTCAGTGTCCTCGTGATTCTCGTCTGGGTGACAATATTGTAGTAGATTACTGACTCCCCAGTTAACAGTTTGGAGAAACCACTCCCATTCCATCTGCTTTCGCAGATTCTAAGCACTTCCATGCCATACCTCCTCATCTCTTTTGCAATCTGGGCAGCTTTGCCAGCCAGCTTCAAACACTGTGCAGACGTTCCATGTCACCATTCTTACTTTTGCTTTCATCGAGAGAAGAGAAGACACATCGGCCAATTGGCTTCTCGAAGGCTTTCACCAACCGGCGTGATTTCGTCTTCCTAATTTCAGCGAGGAATAGGTTTATTTCTATTTTTTTATATTTTCTCTGTGCTTTGAAGTTTCTTTGGTGGTTGGATTGATTTTCCGGGGTAGGGTTGCTAGCGATATGCCCAACCTTTTCTCTTTATCCGGGCTTAGTACCGGCTAGTGAACTAGTGAACTAGTAGACTAGGCGAAGTTGAATAGTATACAGAACACTATTTATTCTAAATCTCGCCCTAGAATAACTTCCTGCGGAACGTAAATGTATCGAAATAAATGAAAGTCATTTCTTTATAACCACCTTTCTCCAGTTGCTTCATCATGTTAATTAAGCTTATTGTGCCCTATCTAATAAAAGTTTTAAATAAGTTGTTGTACATCAATCTGATGTTATTATTATTATTATTATTATTATTATTATTAGTCCCTTGGGTTCCTAGTGGAACATACGGCTTCAGTAGCACGTCTCCAGTGACCTCTGTTCTCTGAGATCTTTTGAACCTGGTTCCATGACAGCTCAGAAGCTCTCATTTCCTCCTCGCACGATCTCCTCCATGTCACCCTCACCTCGGACGTCCAACTCGTCGCTTCCCGTCGGGGTTCCACTCGAGGGCCTGACGCGTGATGTCCCCAGTCGGCCTTCTCAGTGCATGCCCAATCCAATCCATCCCCACTTCCTTCCAGTGCATATTTGTTCAGCGATAGGTTCTTAGTTGATTCGTTCCCAGAGTTCCTTGTTGCTTGTTCTTTCCGACCATCTGATCTTCAGTAGCGAGCGTAAGCAGTTGTTGATGAATGTCTGTAGTTTATTGGAAATCCCTTTCGTGACGCGCCAAGTCTCTGAACCATACAGAAGCACTGACTTCACGTTGGTGTTGAAAATCCGTATCTTGTTCCGCATGCTGAGTGCAGGAGATCTCCACACTGGTTTCAGGCTAATGAACTCCTGTCTTGCTTTTCCGATTCTGACTTTCACGTCCTCGTCCGTCCCGCCTGTAGTTGAAACAGTGCCTCCTAGATAAGTGAAGGAGGTTACTTCCTTTAAGTTTCTCCCGTTGACGGTGATTGGAGTTTGTTGTTGTTGTTGTTGATGGTGGTGGTGCGGTATCTTCATCACCTCTGTCTTCTCTATATCCACCTGAAGTCACGTCTTCGCTGCCTCTTCTATCAACTTGTTAGTTTTTGCCTGCAGATCTTCAAGTTTATGTGACATCAGGCACAAGTCATCGGCGAAATCCAAGTCTTCTAGGTTCTTTTCCGTCGTCCAGCATATCCCCCTCTTATCGCTCCCCACTGTTTGCTGCATGATCCAGTCCACCACAATAAGGAATATCATGGGGGATAGTAGGCAACTTTGCTTCACTCCTGTCTTCACTTCAAAACCATCACTGAGCTTGGCATTGTGAATTACTTGGCTGGCATGTGGCATCTTCATATAGTTGTTGAATGAGGCGGATAAAGGTTTGCGGTACTCCGTAGTAATGAAGCAGTTTCCAAATTTCTCGGTCGACGCTGTCAAAGGCCTTCTAATCTGATGTTGCATCTTCTTAATTTAGAGATTTTACATTTAGAAGCAAAGAATATATTAAAAATGTATAGTAGCTAGCAGTGGAATCCAGGATGTGCATTTCGTCCTGTTTCGAACTCGTTAGCTAGATGTATATGCCTCTCAGTGAGTGGTGTTGTTCCTACCGAGATTCGGACTTGGGGCGATCGAAGCCAGTAGCGACCGATTAATTCGGTCCAATCAAAGACGGCATAATATAAAAACAATTATACTAATAGAATATACGTTTTAATTTGAAAGTTTATATTGATTTATTGATTTCAAGTTGGTATCCGTCATGAAATGACATCAGCTGGACGGTCATTAAATACCTGGAAACAGTAGACGTCTATCCAGTGGTTCAATGGTAACATATGCGTCACGAAACCTGAAGATCCTGGATTCAACCACTGGTCGATCCCTGATGAGTACCAACTTGGAATAAAATTTCGCCTTACAACAGTTGTTTTGTAAATGAAACTTTAAAGAAGCGTTTGCATCGTTAGGATATATTGATTGTCGATTCTGTTTGGACTTTACGAGACCAATAACCTACGAATAATATATCTTTCTGACAAACTTAAATAAGCATGTTATTCCTTCAGAATTCACTAATATTTAACCAGTGAAATCAAAATACTTACTGTATCTGCTAATTATTTTCAAATTTAAAAGAATACTCACTCATCACCAGCTGACTGACCGACAAAGTCAAAGTAGAACCTCACATATGAAAGCATCGACTCAAGTTGCCACACTTCACAGTAGTACACAAAGAACAGGTGGGTGGGAAAAGATTGATATCAAAGTAGAAGAAGTTGTATGAGAGAATAAACAATCTGAAGATGACTGGTGTTGCGAATATTTAAGCTTCAGAAGATATCAAGGAGTGAATACACCTGAGCCACAGTGACTGATTTTCCAACGCATGACCAAGAGTCCTCAACCACTGATTCCTATCATCTACGGGACCCCAACCATGCAGTTTATATCTCCTCACATGACTCTGAACAACAGTAAGAGACTTTATCTACCGGTACCAGGTCTTGTTCTTACCCTCCTGAACCCTCTTCTAACCTTATCAAACTTCCCGTGGCACGGTACGTCGAGGTAGGCTGCGGCTTTACAACTGGAGTACATGTCCAAGCAATCTTATCCGACTAATGTTCACAACCTCATCAATCGACTTGCCTTTCTTGCCTAGTATCCTTCGCCAGACCTCAGTATCAGCAGACGCCAGACTTATCTGTTTTTACCCCGTCTGAAGGCAAATTAATCACACTATTGTCAAAATAATTAATGAGAATTTTTGACAGTCTACTAACCATAGGTGAGAAAATATTGAAGGTTACCTAATAGTCAGTGATGGTATCTATGCACCAACTATTTTGATCTGCTTAAAACATCAAACTTCTAAATGGTAGTTGTTGTCAACCTGAAATCACATCTTTTTGGGCAGAATTTCATGCTAAAGATTTGTTTGAATATACATTTACGTTTCTAGTGAATCTCTAGCGCAAACCAATACCAAAGTATTTTCTAAAAGAAAGGAAACGCATTCATGAACATGACGTTATCTAATAAATTATGTTGTTTCACAGAGTAACATTTAATAAGAAAAGTGAAATGGGATCATTTACCAATAAATTACGTCAACCTTTATATTTTGTGAAGTGCTCATATGGCGTTCTGTAACTATTTTGTGTTCTGTTGAATGACTCACAACATTCAACACCAGAATATTTGAATTATGTTATTTGGAGATAAGTATCTACGTTGTTAGATTCAGTTCACGAAAACAAAAATATAATGGTCGAAATGATAGTTTGGTTTGCATAGTCGGCAATGATATATATACGGTATACGAAATTGTGGCCAACTCTGTGAAAGTGATATATAGTTTAGTTAAAGGTTTAAATACTACCTAAATCCTAAAAGAGTGCAAAGCAATCAAACTATGTAATACAGTACATAACTACGAGGTTAGACCAAGTTACCTTTAATTGAGTAGTTCTCTAGCCAAAAAAAACATGATTTCAATCAAATGTTAAAACTTTTATGACTGGTTGCAATTCATATACTCCAAAAAAAACTCTTTGATCTGTTTGCACATACTTAACTACGGAAGGTGCATGTTAGCTTTCGTATGTCTGATCTAATAACATGAAGGTGTTTCATCTTTTAGGAAAATATTTTGGTACTGGATTGCTCAGTAAGTTATTTAAAACCTTAGGTTATATTTGAACAACTCTTTATTCAAAAAATATACCCAAAAAGACATGATATCAGGTCACCAGCAAATACAATGCTTACTAGATGACGTACAAGTATGAGGTACTCTTAAGCTAACCAAAGTGGAAGAAACATAAGTTCTGTCAGTCATCACGCCTTCATGATTATATCATTTCTTATCATGAGGAAGATGCCAGTAACATTATTTACAAAACCTAGAGTTGGGACACTAATGAACGTCAATAGGTAAAAACTTAGTTTGCTGTACCTCGCAGCTTACCTTGTCGACTAGTTGCCTTTGATATTGTTCAATTTTTAATGTCCCATAGATAGTTACCAGAATATCGACAAAGTTCTACAACCAATGTGATAACTAAAGAAGACAACAGAAAAGCTATAACTTTCTTACTATCAGCTCTTACAGATACTACAGATAATTGAGAGCGAAATGATGTAATGTGGTAAGAACATCTGTTAAATCAAGAGTGAAAAAGTCGACGAAACATACTTTCTCATTTTACAACTATACTCACAGTGAAAGGATCAGTTAAGGTCTGCATATGGGTTTCAAGGCTTTGATGAAAACGTTTACTACCATTGGAAGAGATAATCCAATACTGAGCGAAATTAACTGGAACAATGTCCAGATGGAAACCAGTAAGTGTTTGAGTTCTTCTGTGCAGAGTACTCAGACCTCTCCTTCTCATAATAGATCTTCATAATCTGCCCGCGATGCCTGAATTATCGACACTGAGATATCTCGATGAACCGCACGCTTTGAAAATAAGAAGCGAATCTTTCTACGCCTTTGTTGTGCAATCCACACCAAAGGGTTTATTATAAGCCTTGACTTGAAGTAATTTAGTCAGCGTTTGAAGTTTTATCTTTTTAAGGTTTGACGTTGGCTCTTTTGTTATCGCGACTTAAGTCTTTCTGTTCTAATTTTAACTGGATACTTCAGTTCTAATACGGTTCTAGTGGGAACTTTAAGTGAATTCTGAATAACATGGTTACAGATAGTTATGCTTGCGGTCAACCTAGCTTCAAATTCCCAGTCGACGAAGGTATACAATGTGATGCATGTGGATAGTGGTTCCACAACGTTTTTGCCGGATTAACGCCAACCATGCACCAGCGTTGCAGTAAACCAGCTTTTCCCTGGTTATGTGACTTCTGCTGCAAGCCTGTCAGCCCTAATTCAGAAAGCTGTTGAAATATCACTGGTTAAAAAGTGCTTATGTGGTAATGGTAGCTGTCATTCCAATGCGGCATCAGATGATGACACTGCAAGTGTTATTGCCAATACATCTGACAAGAGACTTGAAATTGAACAGTTTCGTACTAACGATCTAAGCAGTGAGGTTATACCGTGCGTAACGGACGTAGAAGGAAACTGAGAGTGATTGGTACACCAACTACGTTGCCCAAGGAATCACGGAAAGACAAAGTCTCTGTTAGCAACGTTGACGCTACGAAGGTGAACAATGAATGTGAGTGAATCTGTCCAAGAAATAATTCGAAGAAACCTCCAAAGGCCATCACTGAGGCCACCAAGCTGATGAAACTCCTCGAGAAGGTTCCGGAGGCCATCAACACGCGATTCAAGGATTTCCCACCAACTTCCAGCTTGACCTTCTGGAATGTTGAGGGAGCAAAGGACGAGGACCCTTCAATACGTCATACACATGATCTGAAACTGGTAGAGTCTGGCACCAGATGTATTCTACTTGAAACGTCCAATGAAGTACACGTCTCCAAACTAGTCAGATTAGGCAAAAAAAAGGATAACAAACCGGATGAGAGAAGGATTTCGAAGTTTGCTCTATGCGAAAAAGAAGTGGATATATTTTTGAGAAATTTGGATATGTACATCCAATCTGAATCGCCTTTTGGAGAAGAACTTAACAGACTTGAAGGCCCAACAAATTAATGGAGAAAACCTTAAAATTATGAATTTTCTGGTTGTGAGGTCTTAGAAACGAATGCTCCCAAGGTCGGTAAGGGGGGGTCATGGAACTCTTCAAACACACGTGAACATAATATAAACCAATATTCTCAGAATTAGAAGTAAAGAGAAAAATCTCAAGACTCTTATCTTTGAACTAAGTCCTGATGTAGTCACCCTCGCTTAAACCTAGCTAATAAAGGAATTAGATTTTGCTTCTAACAGGGTGTTACTGTTTAGGAACAGATAGGGTTGTAGATAACAAATGTGGCGGTATGCTAATGTATGTCCACGATGATGTCCACATACGATCAGTCACTTCAGAAGCTCATAAATGCGACAGCTGCTAGGTGGCCATTTGTAAGCCGAAGTAAAGGCAAGGGTGATTTACTGCAGTCCATCTTGCCTTGCAAATGACTTCGTGCTATCTCATACACGTAACTGGAGTAGGAGCAACAGATGCCTAATAGTTGGACATCTGAATGCTGGACGAAGCTCACAGTCTTGACCTTGGACGGTTCCTTTGAAAACGATTTACTTTTAACGGTTTGGGAATCTGCTTTAGTTCAAAACGTAACTTGTGCAACACGATACGATTTCGAACATAAGCCATGGTTATTAGATTTCGTTTTAACCCACCAATGTGAGGATATTATAGATCTGCAATACTTCCCTCAGTTAGCCAACAGCGATTATGTAGTGCTAACTCTCGGTTTTTTGAGCGTATGAGTTTGGTTATGACACTGTTTTCCCTAAACGTAATGTGTGGCGTGCAGACATTTCAATTGTAAAGGATTGAGCAATCCGTGAGTATTGGACTATCAATCAAGAACGCATGGGATAGGTTGAGAACTCTAGTCGTAGAAGTAACGACACCATTTATTCCATGGTTGACGCCACAAAGATCCTCACATAGCCCTCAGTGGTTTAATAAAGACACTGAGAAATAACTAAGGGGAAGGAAACGTCTGTGGAATTTATGCAAAAGAACTGGACTGGAAACATTTAAAACTGGGTACTGTAAACCTCATGATCTCTGCAAAACTTTGATTGTACAGTCCGGAATGTTCTGTGAGAAATGTCTCGTAAATGAATGCCAAAACTATCCTAAAAGACTGCTGGCATTCAGTAGAAAAGGGGCTGGAAGAAACATGGAATTCCCTCTCTGATGATGGATGGGAAGTCCGATAGCCTGAAGAAATCTAATCTGTCCAAAGCTGAATGTCTGTCTGAAGTTTTCTCCGTAGATCATGATGGTGAAGTGTCAGCACCGTCCCACCGACGCATACGGTGTTCATAACAAAGGAAACAGTCTTCTAGCTGCTCATTAGTCTTAAACCTGCGAAACCTCCGGGTCCCAATGAGTTGCACGCCAGACTACTATCTTTTCTAGTGAACATTGTTGCTGAGATAGTCACTGATCCTTTAAACGTATCCATATCTCAGACTTACCTCCCTAGAGACTGAAAAGATGCAGTAACCAACCCAGTTTATATAGCTGGTAGGGGCCAGTTAGTGGCTAACTTTCTCCCCAAGGGTCTAACTTACATAGTGATTAGGGTTTTAGAAAAACAACTCCTGATAAGGAACCTACCCATGTTGAAGCAAATAATATTTCTGCACCACAGGAACACGGTTCTCAAACTGGACACTGCTGTTTAAAAAACCTCCTCATCGTGAGAGAAGAATGAGTTTCAGTCTGTGGTTGCAAGCTGTCAATATACGCCGTGTTCATAGATTTCATTAAGGCACTCGATAAAGTGTTACGTGAAATTATCGGGAAAGTTCTCCTTTTTCGGGTATGGTTTTGCATTGCAAACTGGGATCAGAGACTTTCTGTACTATGGAAGGCCGTGGATGGGGGTTAATGGGATGCTGTTCAGGTGGAAACCTGTCATGAGTAGAGTTCCTTAAGGAACAATCCTAGGTCTACCATTTTTCTTGTCACATGTCAACGAATTCCCACAAATGCTCAATTTTTCGGTACCGTTTTCTGATGATGATGATGAATAAGTGTGGATGATAGGCATGCACTGCAAGTGGATTTGGATGAACCAGTAGGCTGGTCCAATTATTCATGACTGGAAATCAATTCTAGAAAAATTGCTACGATTTATATTGGCCATATTAATTGTTTGATCTCATACTGGTATTCCGTATCCTTAATCATGACTTCAGGCCTGGTATATCCTACCTTTTTTTTCCTTCTGGGATTGGTTTCCTCCAGGGGAATCACAACAAAATCAGAGAACCGTGGTTGAATCGACTGACTGCGAATCTGCGTTTCTCCTACCGTGTGGTCAACGCCTGTAACACCTTACCTCACTAAGTAGTGCCAGCCCATTCGGTCGGCTCCTTCACAGTAAAATAACATCTTCACAGAGATATATTCTACAAGAATTAACACAGGAAAACTAGTCCACTATCTTTATTACTGAGAAAAGAAGACCAAAATAGACTTCTCAGGAGCTAGTGACTACGAAGAGAGCTTGTCATGCACTCACACATTAACCGGGTTTCATACTTGACAACCCCATAGAGTTGAACTGAATACTGGTCAATACTGAATAACCTTTGTTTGTCATGAACGCATTATTATATCATGTATACACTCGGATGATCAAAGTGCAAAAGATCCTAGCTGTCGAAAAGAAACAGATGTTCAATGCACTCAATAATGAGAGCTTTTCAAGCAATACAAGTTTTACTGACCGACATAGATTTGCTGTTGAAATAACAATAATAATTCCACGATAGTCGCAAGAGTAGATGCTTCTTGGTTTCTAGTGAAACAAAAACAATAAGTGTATGCAACTCCATAAAAATATAACAGAACAACTATGTTACAGGTTAAGTCTATTTTGGTGGCACAACAAGTCATGAACAGATATTGGCATACATACTCATTTGAAAAATGGATAATACTTTATTGTCTCTCAACATACACTTACAATTATGTCTTCTCGAAAATGACGGCCACAAATTGAACACTGCACAAGAGTGATAGACTCCAGATCTACATCACCTTATCATATAAATTACTTTATGCCCAATATTCTTACCATCCATTTTGTGAATTCAATTATGGGGAAATCATCAAGTCAACATTGGTTTCTACTGCATTTCTTTGATTGGTACATTAAAACAAAATCGCATTCACTATTTCAACACCCTTAAGAGTCGAGAATGTTTTATTGTATCACTCACTTCGCAAATGTTTGATGAGAAAAAGTGTTTGTAGAATTCTTACAGTGAGTAGATAAATTTTTGCATTACATCATTCGGTGGAATTTCACTTAATTGTTAAGCTTAAGTGTATAATATAAGATGACGATATGATTGGGTAACGTTTTATCTGCTTTTTTGAATCTCTACACTCTCCTGGCAGTCGACTGAACTTCTATCTTCATACTTTTGATCACAATTCCCTTCTAAACTTGCAACCATTTCCCTACTTAAAAACGGAAATCAACCCACATCTGATAGCCGGACATTCTATCACAAGGGACATCTCGTCTTTGTCTCCTTCTTTCAACTGTTCCTTATCCAGCGGAGTATGGCTCAGTTTTTCCGCTGGCCACTAATAATGTGAGGTTGACGAACTGTGATTCAGGCTTCCAAGATAGCTGACTACTAGCTTATTTTAGCCCTTCTGTAGTGGATCTCCACTTCACAATTTAGTTTGGTATGCAGCAGTTAGTCTTGCAGACACTACTGGCGATGAGAGCTGGTTACAAGGGTTATTTTATCGGCCTAAAAGCCATTACTCTGCATAGAAGACTATCGTCCTTGTCGTTTTGTACTCTCCTGCCATCTCCTCTTGGTTGTTTCGACTTCAGATATCCAATATATGTTTAACAAGCTTGATTGGAAGATAAAGAGAATATAAAACAGGTTCAAAATAAACTCTTCGAACTGCGAATGGAGTGATTACGCTTCGTCGCTGTCCTTGATCCAGCAAGCAGAGGAGTTTTTGCACGTGATATCGTGTATCAGGCTAGCTACAGCAAGGATTCCATAAGTTCACTTGATGGTGGTCAGCGGGAGAATCCATCTATCTACAGTTAGAATTCTTTTGTGGACAAATCAGGTTGCGATCATAGAAGCCCACAAAAGTGGCAGCTAAATGCTTAGCATTACCCCCCCAATGGATCTTGCCGAAGCTTCAAGGCCTGAGGAAACCTTTGGCTTCAAGTTGGCACATTAGGTTCTTGAAGTACATGCTTAGTTATCATTTATTTTAGACGCATGAGACATAGTTCGTACCGCCCTGCAACAGCTTTCCGCCTCCAAATTGTGACTGCGATAATCCCTTTGAACCAGCCAAGCCTTCATAATTGAGACAACTCATAATTCATTGATTGCGTTGTTGCGTATGCAAGGGTTGACAATTTTAGCACTGTGGTGGAGTGGACTTCTGTGGTGATATGCTGTGGGTTTAGGGTTCGTGTCTGCTCCATAAGATGGAATTCAATGTTTGGAAGAATTTGCTGATTCATACTCAAGCATCAAAATGAATACAACACTGCTGGTGCGCTTTCATTTACGCACCAGATAAACTTCGCATACAGGGGCGGAATAGTGATGCTAATGATATGTATTCCTGAATTCCCAGGTGCGAATCACTTTTACGAACATGATTATTACATTAAGTGACGAAACATTTTCGCCGGCATTATTTATTACTTCTCCTTTAACCTGGATAGTGACAATCCCCAGGCTAAAAGAAAGATTTCACATTACATACAAATAATGCATAATAAACTTTTCTGGCGGAAGTGAAAATCGTGTTCAATGATTACGTAAAAGCCGCATGCGAATAAGAGAGCGAAGCAATTGAACAAGTTCATTCTCAATGAGGTAACTCCGGTTGATTTCCTCAGTTATAATAGTATACAGTCATGAGTCATTTTTAAAGGTATGTATAGATTCCTGCATAAATTGCATGATTATTAAGGGTGTGTAACTTCAGCCCCCAAATGTTAGTTAATCAGATGACATACGTGTTGCATGTCGTTAGGATGAAGCATGGCGGCAAAATGGGCATTCGCATACCGGCAAGATGGACAAGCGGTAGCACTGCCTTCATATTAGCAAAAAACCAGGCTTGTATATGAACATTACACGCATTGCCCGGAGAAAAACGAACCTTGAAGCTGACGCTTTCATTGTTGCGCCCCGTTTATTTTGCATAAGGATAACATGGAGACGATCGTGAGTGAATATTTGCCTATCCCCTACCATTTGTTGTCCTTTATTGACTGGAGAACCATATATTTCACACGTTCTCATACCAATGGACATGGAAAGTTCACAATCCAACCGAACATTAGACTGCTTTTCAGTTATCTGCTTTTTTCTATTCCGGCACCGAAACGCTTACAGGCTTGCTTGTGCATATGAGCTGAACTTCCGGGACACCTTGCTCGCCATTTTCGCAAGTCGTGGCATGTTGTTGTCGTATGAGATTTTGCTGGCCATTTCCATAATCAACAAATCACAGGTTAAGATAATTATGAAGGTGCAACCTTTAGAAAATGAACCCTTTCTAGACGTCGTAGTCGGCTGTTGCAAGCGCGATAACAAATCGGCCGATGGCGGATAGCTTCCACCGAAACTTGCTCGTTTGGGAACTTTCCAGTTAAATTCAAGCCCACATTTTGAGCTTAATCCTTTTGCTACAACGGGAAATGAAAATGAAGGGGCAGGCAGAGAAAAGAAGCAAGAATCCAAACAAGGAGGCTCTTCCCTATGTGCATTTAATTTTCCACTTAACTTTCTTTGCTATGACAAAAAGTTTTATATGCTTGTTTGTCAAACACTTGGGAAGATAGCATATAGGCTTTTGCATATTTTGTGACCTTTACCTACATTTATTATTGCGTCCGGAAAGGAGTACGTACCGTTAGAGTAGTTGGAGAATTTTTCCGGATGAAGGTTTAAATCAGAAAACCATGACATGGAAATGTGCTTCTTAGTTCCTGTTGCTTTTCGAGCGGATTTGGTCGTTTCAGCGGCATCTGATTTCTTCTTGACTGCCTTTATCACACCAACCGCCACAGTCTATATCCTGTCCCGAACAGTGGAGCGTGTTGTGGTGCGTATTGTTGGAACAGCTCATCACCCACTGGCTTCGATAGGCTTCGATATATGCCCCACCTTTGCTGCGTCTCTGGACTTGACGGACTCGGGGTCATCTTCTTAGAGGATCGTCTGTTCAACCTCCCCGCGATTTCGTGGAATTTGCATGTGATAGGGCTACATGGCAATCCCGGAGAGGTGAATAACCATCTTTGATTTCACCCGGGGCAATGAAGCTCGCAGCTTCCCTTAGAGGACCCCTCCTGGAATCTCTGCAACATTACCACGGCTAGCATCTTTAACAGACACCATCTTTACGTTGAATCCTACGCTGTTACCGAATAAGTCTTCACGCGGAGCTTCGTGGTGCATCTCACCGTGACGGAAACTGTGCCACCACAGATCCTGTGTACATTTATATGAGTGTAAAGATGACGCTTAGAGGTTGTTTGTGGATTCTGTAAACTCTTTTTAACTCATTCATTTAAGTGAGAGATTCTTAAGAAGCTTGTTATGTCCGTACGTGTTTAGTGAGGCACACCTTAGGCTGCCCCGTACTGGTGAGGATATTTTATTTAGGCTAGTTTTACGAACGCATTAGCTGCCTCCTCTGCGTTGTCGGCCTTTAATCTGGAAGTTAGAGCCCAGTAGGCTCGCTGGTCACTACATACCCTTGGCCATCTAGGACTTCAGGAAACTAAGCACGTTGAGTGTTGTGGAACATAGTCGCGCTGGACCTCACATGTTGCCGGAAGTTAGGAATTCGTCTTTAAAGTGGCTAGACTGAATGGGTGAGCTGCAGACTCTAATATCTACAGGGGGTTGATTCCGCACTTTGAAGAGCCCGATGGTGAAGAAGTTACCATGTAAACGTGTTCTAAAAGCTTTCATTTCTAATGTGTGCCTGATCGTGAAATTCACAAGGACCCGCCAGTGGGAATTGGAGTTGATGATGAAAATGATGCATCGCGCTGTCTTGAAGGAAAAACAAGATTAACCTTCATTCGTCTCATCCAAAGCGGTTGCAACTTAAAGGATATACATCCTGTCCACATTCGTGTCCTACCCGGTTAGACATGAAATACCTCGGGACGTCTTCTGTCCTGAATTTTTCAATAATACGGAAGCTACTCAGGATGCATGAGCAGTAGTTGAACAGTGGTCGCACGCAAATCTTTTAGAATGGAGGTTTTTGGTCATGAACGTAGGAGTTGCCGGCTATACAGCCTAAAAGAATTCTGGACATAAGGGCCTGAGTTGCAGTTTGTTCAGTGGATGTCAAATCACCGGAATCGTTCAGGCCCAACTCGACGACACTCTGGAGGCCAGACAGCTTCGAGGACTATGGACATAGTTGCATGTTAATGGTGGGTGCATCGAAGTACATCCAGTCACATTCTTTTGTGTTGAGTTGAAGCTTCTGCGCGGTGAACGAGTTGGTTACCTGGCCTAGTTCTCTTTGTTCGACTGTTCGAAGATAGCTTAAGTCGTCGACAGGAAGTGTGTAGACTATCCTTATGTCACTGGCAAAGAGGAACGGTTTACCATACGCGAAGCAGTCACACTAGTCGTCGACGAAGACGGTGGAAGGATAAGTGAATGGATAGGTCGACTAACAATTTAGTTCGGAAACGGACCAGTCAGAAAGTTTTTTGTGTCAACTACGACCATACTTATACTGACAGACAATCGACCGATATTATTATTTCTAAAAATGGAAGTGTATAGATGTGTTTCGATATATTCCACTTTTGATGATTGCATCGTAAAATGTTCAATGTCTTCAGGGTTGGCGCCTCACATACCGTAAGTTTCAATTTTCTTCGTTGCAAGGCGAGTGGCTGCCATGAGTTGGAGAACGTGTGTGTTTGAATGCAAACAGCATATAGTACGAACATACCCAGATACAATTCTAGATGGAGCCATAAATTTTGGGTGAAATGCCATAATAATCGTTAGGCAGCTGTTGGATTGTGAACCTGTCTATCAGAAAGAAAGAGAAACGCGGATGCGGAACAACTTATCGTAAACTTAAGTTGCTGACTGACAAAATGCAAACAGAATAATCAAAGAAAAAAGAACTCAGATGCAGATAAATTAATATCCATTTCTAAAGATACCCTCCTCCATCTAAACCGAAGTGCTGGTGTAATAACCGCCGAAAATCAAGGAGTTTAATGCCAGAGAAAGCTCACGGGGAAGTTGCTTGTGTGCAACACCCTTATTTGGCTACAGCCGAAAGTTAAACTATGGACGTGCTGAGTTGAAAACATACCTTGGCCAAACTTGGAAGCTTTATTTTGTCCTAACAGTTCTGGTTACTACGTAAGTAGCAACTCGATATTCTGTAACTGCCATCCATATTGTTCACAACGGGGTATTAACAGACCGTTTTAATAGACAACCGTTTTCCACACTTCGCCAAACTAACGTGCAAACGTGCTCCAATCGAATGAACAGATATGTATTATGCGTGCATGTCAATATAACTCAGATGGACAAACAAAAGGGGCATATTCAGCAGTTTATATGAAGCCCTAAAGTCATGGCCTTCAACCTGATATCGAAGATCTACTATATTTGGTGAAAGAATAGAGAAAATTTGGTATTTTCACACAAGTCACTCCAAGAAATATGAGCTTAGTTCGATGTCATCCTGACACTGTTGTATGCTCGTCAACCTAACCCAGAAGCTGGTCATGATGGTCTGTAGAAACCGGAGATTGCGTAGGATTTCGTGGCTACTGAGCAGGCATGTCCGCACATAACGTACTTGGGTGCACTGCACTCTACCGCACACAGATCAAGCAACTAGTCACGGTAGGTTCGTAACTTGCGTTACGTTCCTGCGGCTGTCCTCAGTTTATTGCTACGTCGTTGTTGTTTTACATTCTTGTTCACCAGTAGTGTTTACATAGCGCAGAATTTCACACCCCCGTGCTTTTGAATCGTACTCGTGGTCTGAGCAAGCTGTTGTACAGGCATTTATAACTGGTCACTGGCACGAACCTTCCCAGTGCTGCTTAACATATCTAGCCGATCACAGTTGTCTGACCTCACCCTAACGGAAAAAGTAACGTTAAAATTTGGGCCGAAACTCAAATGAATGCGCTCGTAAAAGCCCCAGCGAAATACATGGTAGTAAAAAACTGCTTTCAACATGCTTTCGTCATTGAAAGAAACTAATGTGAATCCTAACAAAGATTACATTGACGCGAAATTAGACACGACACCGATGTTAAAACTGACAAATGTTTTGGCGAGCAGCCCGATGATTGACCCAGTAACTGAGGACTATCTATCTCTCAAAACAATCGTAGACAGCATTAGTACGCAGATGAAAGCTGTAATAGATCTTCCAGGTGTTGTGTGGACTGTTGAGTCTGAATTGATAATCCTCAGTAAGAAACTCTCAACTGTTTCCAAACTTAAAGAAACCACCCAAGGCATACAGCTGCAAGTGAACGAATTCCGATCCAAGATTCACTCAGTTGATGCAATGCCAGTCAACATAGCGTATACAGTACGAGGTATGCAGGACGTTGCACTTTTAAAGCTGCTGACCACCAAATTCAACACGACCCTCACAGATACTAGTAGCAGAGTCCAGACCAAACCTGAAGCCATGCTAAAGGCAGTGAATGTGATCAATTACATCTCTTCCGAGGCCATAAAGGGCGTAGCAGCTGGCCAGGGAGCAATCGTACACAATGTCCCAGGCAAAATGCCTATAAATACCGTGGAGAAAGTACTTCTTAACGCTGTTAACATGTTAGATATTCCATGCAGTTGCTTTAGGCTCTCGAAGGAACACCGAAAGTACTACTGCCCAGTTCTATTTCACTTTGACAGTCAACAAAGAGCTACTCAGCTTATCAGTTCTTGTGACACCACCATTCTCACTACTGAATTTAGGAACGTTAAGACGGTATCAGAAAAGGCTATCAACCAACGGCGAACCTACAAAAGTAATATAAGCTGACAACCTACACTACCTAAAAACAGATGTTCTGCGGCTACCGATTGCCTAAATGCTTTGAATGCCCGAACAACCCCTTCCCAAATCATTTTGCCGACACCTACTTGTTCTACTAATGCCTCTGTATGTAGTGGTGATAAGACCGTAGAACTTGACGAATCTGGCTCCCCACCTGATATTGAAGAGAAGTCATCGCTAAAATTGAAAACCAAATATCACAACAAACCTGCCCTGCACAAGCAGAACAAAAGGGTTCAAGGTTATCCTGAAGCTAAGGTATGTAATGCCCCAAAAACAGACTACAAGGAATCCCGCTCAGATGATCGACTTAAACGGGCCTATAACCCAGGCCGTCCCGGAAGGGCATAAAACAAGCAAACAGTAAGCAGCCATATCAGCACAGGAATAGCGGGCAAACTCTCCAGCGAACCCGTTGCTCAGAAAACGTGCGTTCAAATTACCCAGTAGGTAGTTTTCCATACGCACATCCAAGACCGTATACAAATGAACACACGGTATACTACCCGCTAAATAGCTCTTCTCAAGTACCCTATTCCTCGTATACATCGAATACCAACGTCTATAGTTGAAATACCTGTGACCAGACATACATGTTTAACCTGCAGGATTGCAACTTTATAGGACACAGGATATACTATGGGGTCCGTAACAGTCGAGGTGGTCTACTAAATCACAGTAAGCTGCAAGAGCGCCACTTCTCAGACATTGTTATTGCACCTGGATCGCTAGGTTTTCCTCCCAGTAGTAGGTCACTGAACAACCATTTTTTCCTGCCCGATCCGGCTCATATACCCCACCTGCAGACGTGGGCCCAAAAGTTCTGGACAGTGTGTCTTTCGTTGACACTTTAAATACAGAGCCTAGGCTGCGCTCAACTGACTCGCCAACGTATAAAAAAGGCTCCACTCGTCTGACATATCTGTCCTCAGACACGGGTGGGGCTCCAAAACAACTCTCTACCTCACTTTCACAGCAAGTTTTGGGTGAACTAAGTGACTCACGTGATCCCATCTACTCATTACTAAAATCGCCTCTCTTTTCAACAACTGAAACTGTAAATAATGGTAACTTGTTTGGTATGGTGTCAGATCATACTCAAATATGGGCTCCTGACATGCCTCTGACTCTCTTCACTGATCTTGAAGCCCTCACACATTCCTACAATTCCTACCTTTTTATTGTCCTCATTAACCCCCCGTCTGTTATAGGCAAACTACCAGTACTAAGAACAATATTGCCTCTGTTCAAACCGCCCATTATAATAATCACGGAATAACGGTGTCACCCCAGCATATCAGATGGCGAAATTAGTATGGACGTGTACACACATTTTAGACGTCACCGGAGCAATAAGAGAGAAGATGGATGTTTAATATACTTTCTAAACACCCTAAATGTATTCAGGCTGGAAAATGCGGCACTAAGTAAAGTTAAAGACTCCCTGTGGGTCACAGTGCACTGCAAAGGTGCAACGGTACTGCTTGGTTGCATATTGAGCACCTAAGATGTTCTCTGAAGACGAGTCCTTACTCAATAGAGCCCTTGAAAACGCATCCTCCCTTCAATACGATCACAAGATTACTTGCGGAGACCTTAATCTGCCGGAGATTAAATGGGACACGTATACCTGCCCCGCTATGTATGATAGTTTCCTTAGTACGTTGGATATATTCAGACGGAAACAACTTGTCACTAGTCCGACAAGGGGTGAGAACGTGCTTGACCTAGTTATATGTCAAGATACTCATCCTCCTTAAGCATCTGTTAGTTCCGAGTTCCCATGAAGCTACCACAAAGTGGTACTGTGTGCAATACCACCCCCTTCTTCAACCAGTACTACACATATTGCCTCCACCCTCCCACAACTGAAGTACAGAAGTTATGACAAGATAGACTAGGATGTAACTCATTCGTTGATTAGAAGTATTGAATGGGGAATGTGCTCCAACACGGTTGATCTAGAACTGGCATTAAGTATACTATATTCTAATTTCTATGTCTGCACTGATGTTATAACCCCTGCGAAAAAATCAAAAATCCCGTATCAAAAAATCCTTTTATGCCCCAGAATGTTCATCGAAAACTGCATGCACTTTCGACAAACTACTTCAAGTGTCACGACTTTGGAGCGCTTAGATCTCTCCCTAATGTCCTTAATTCCATTTGCAGTTATCAGGAGACTACAGCAAAATATGATGAAACCACTGCACTAGCTAGCCCCTCCAAAATATATGCTCTTGTGGAACTTCCAAAGAAGCAATCCACCGGCCGAAGCATAATATTCCTTTCCTCACCCAAGATGGTAAGGTCCATAATAAGCCTGAAGAAATAAGTGAAATGTTCGATAACATTTTTACTGCTAGCTAATCACCTTCTGAAATCTCCGCTAATAATGTTAAAATTAGCGACTGATTGTCCCCTCCTACACTGGAACCTATTGATGCCATTCTGTTCATATGTGGTAACATTGACAGAGCCATTAAAACACTCAAATTCTCTAGGAGCACGGGTATTGACGGAATAACTTCATACTTCTTTAAAAATGGGGGTCCTGACATTTTGTTATTACTACTTAAACTACACTCCAAATCCACGGAGATTTCTACATACCCCGATATGTGGAAGATGTCCTTCATAATGCTGAGACACAAATCAGGTCCAAAAACTTGAGTTAACAACTACAGACCTATAAATATCACACCAGTTGTGTCTAGAATTATGGAGAAAGCAGTCGAAAAAGACATTCTCCAACACATGCTCAACAATAATGTCGTGACTTCTAGTTAAGCTGGATTCTTGAAGTCACGATCATGTACGATCTGCCACTTCGATTTCTTTAGCTTCTTAACCGCTGGCCGTGATCAATGTAGGCCAGTCCTCGTCCCTCATTTTGGTATCTCCAAGGCATTCGACCGCGTGGATCATTCGCTGCTTATTCATAAGCTACAAGCCCCTAGACTTGTTAACCCCTTATTAGGCTGGATTAAATCTTTTCTTTGCAACCGTTCACAAGCTGCTAAAACGGAGTCTCAGCTTTCTAAACCTAGGCCAATTACTTCTGGTGAAGTTCAGGGTAGCGTGCTTCGTCCTCTTCTTTTCTCCTTTTATGTTAATGACCTTCGCAAATGCTTTTCGGTTGGTAAACTGCTTCTGTTTGCTGACGACCTAAAGGTTGCGTACACATTCTCATGTGACTACCTGCTCTGCTTCCAAAGGTTAGTACGGAGCGAACTCGACCTAGTAACCACCTGGTCCACCACATGAGACCTCCAATTCAACTTAAATAAGTGCGGCTGGATATGCTTTGGTGCACCATCCATTCGTCCACAGCAGTCTCTACAAGTTGTGATGCTACTTAGTCTCCATAGCGTCTTTGACTTAGGACTGCTCTACTTTAACGACCTTACATACTCTGGACATGTTGTGACACAGACCCGTAAGTCCAGAATACTACTAGGCTGTATAATTCGTAACTTTCATTGCCATAAAGCCAAATTATTGCTGTACAAAACTTGCATCCGACCCCTTTTAGAATACTGTTTGTTTATTTTAGAGAGCGTCCGTATAGATGACGAACTTAAGATCGAGTGTGCAGTGGTACTTTACATCAAGGCTACTTGGTTACGAATGTGGTCGGGATTATGCATCTTGGCGTACGTCACTTAATCTGCAACCACTTTGGATGAGAAGTCTTAAGACTAACCTTATATTCTTCTCCAAGATTTTACACAGAACAACCTTTATAGCCAGCGAGAAAGGTTGCCACAGTCTTCGCAATCAAGCCTACAGTGTTGAAATGACATCGTTGGAACGTCCCTTTGAGCTAACTTATTCCCCATTAAATACCGGAAAATATGGAATCATCTTCCAGTTGACACTAGAGCTTCGAGCTCAACTATCTGGTCCAGCCGTATGTTAGAAAGATTCCTATCCTCCGGCAAACTCCCCAAAGTACAGGTCGAATAACATCTATGTCTTACAACGCCCAGTATAATAGGCCCCTTAAAAGTATGAGGTGACATACCCTGATCGGCAAATCCACACTGTTCCCTATTACATCCCAGGGAAAATTAGGACTACTTCGTTACTTAAGTTGCCCAGCTGAACCTCCCCGTTATTACCGCCACTAGTGGAGACATCCCCAGATGTAGCCCCTCGAAAATGGTATTTCCGTAACACAGTGAATAGCACATTTTTAATAAGAATATAAACATGAAGCCTAGGAATATACATTTAATGGCAGGCACGGCACCATATACATAAGTTAAAGTTTACATATAATTGACCTGTACCTTAGTATCCCGCTCTCTGTTTTCTCTATCCTTATTGTGAATGGAATCTCGGAAACCTGCAATTAAGCTGGAATTACGATATTTCATCAGCGCTTTTCTTAAATATCACTGCATCTGCCTTCAAGCAACTTCTGTGCAATCGTGCTACCTGTTATGAACATCCTTATGGCGTTGCAAGAAGATAGTCCCAAGAAGTCTTCTGACATTTATCATTCCACTGTTTCATTGACTGGCGCTGTTTCTTCTATTGCAGCAGTAAGCAGCATACAAAAATACAGAAAAATACCTACAACTTCATCAACAGAGGTGGATTCTTCCAATCGACCTCGAAACACAAAAGAATGTGGCAAATATTCACCGAGCGTAAAGACACTTAAGCGCTGCAGACACTCAGACTCACAGCAGACACAGGCAGGTGGAAGAGGAATAAGAATTACGCAGCATCGTCTTTATTGGAAACGCAGCTTAAACTCAGCAGGTTTTACAACAACCGATCTAGAAAAAGTTTTGTACATCTTCGTCGATGTTAAGTTTGCGTTTTCGCTGTCCCACTTCTCCTAGCTCGTTCACTGTGTTGTATCCTGAGAGAGAAAGAAAGCGAACATGATCAGTGTTATCAATAAGGTTTCGAATACGTTACACAAACCACTAAGCAAAATGCAAAGCAACGTGGCGGCTACTCTGGACAAATGTCCAGTTTAGCATGAGCAAACAAAAGTAGATCGTTTCATCAGTAAGGTGATATATTGTTATCAGTGGTATTTACTGTTGTCTATACAGTATGTCTTGACGTTTCAATGACCTCGGAGATGCATGTCCTTTGAAAAACACATTGAATCTGCCGAGGCACTTCGCTCAATATGTAGGATCCTTCAAATAAAAGCACTTGAGTAACCTAGCCAGCATTACGTTTTTCGAGCAAGAAACTGCTGAGTTACTTCCTCTTCTTTTTGAGTGATGATTTTACACACTCTTTAGACATGACTATCATCTCTGCCAGATAACTTAAAAAGAGAAAACTCTAAATTTAGATTAAAGCACACCATTTATGTGTGGTGTGAAGTTTTTTTCTTTTCAGACTGAGGGTTTCCACTACCTGGAATGAAAAGATGATACAAAATTTTTTGTAGAAGAAAATATTACCGGAGATTGTGCACCACTAACTCTTATAACCGTATCTGTAAAAATGATATGCACCTGTAAATTCAGGAATAAATTATTATTATTACTATTGAAAGAAGTATGTCTGCAAGCTTGTAATATGTCTTCTGTGGAACGCCGGGTTATTTGTCTTTGCAAGAAGTTGTGAAAATTTACCTTTCTTCTGCCGTTCAAATTTAGTGGTTGTAACCACGCCAGAAAGTTCTGACCATCCAGTAGACTTATCAGCACACTATCACGAAATCAAAATATCGAAGTACCAAATTATCCAGCATCTTGTCGGAGACGAAGTTGTTTAACATTATCAAATGGAGCTGCTTCTGATGAGGCTGTGGCCGACGGTTACCGTGACAGTACAATCTGCATGTGAACTGGTAGTTGCACTTAAGCACTAAAGTGGGGCACACTAAAATCCCAGTGGCAGCCTGCCCACTTATAGGTGTAGATGTGTGAATGCCACAACGGTAAACCTGGACAATTCCACTGGACATGTTCAGTAGAAGACATACCACTTTGCTGGGACCCCGCCACGACAGTCAACAGTAGAGCATCAGTTCCCGGATCACCCTATCACAGAAATCCTCATTACGGGTACTACCTTATTGATTCTGCACGATACTGTGGCGTCCTCAGTCGGGACTGCTTAGCTCACAAACGTGTCAAACACTAACCGCAAACACTCTGTCTTTATCAGGCTTCTTGAACACCCAAAATGAAAATAGTCTAACCCTCTTCCGTGCTAGCCAGTGCGTAACCTGAGTTCCGAATTAACAGATGGCAAGTACTGCAGATAGCTCTAGCCGCAATAATACCTGCCCCACTCAGAACTCATTCAGAACAATCAAAGTACTTAGGGATCGATTAAACGGCTAAACCAGCAGACTTGCAAATAAGACGAAGCATTGATCAATAAATCGATGTCAACATAGGACCAGGCACTACTGCGTAACGGTCCGAGTTGCCACACCTCATATCAGTACATTAAGTAGAAAGGTAGTGAGGTGAAGGATGAAGATAAGAGAATGTAGTCGAGGGAAATATAAAGTGAGAAAAGAGAGGAAGAATGAGAAGATGGCGGGATTAGGTATAGCGCCGTTAAGATAAGGATAATGTGTGTATACATCTGCGCCACTGACATCACTTCTCAGTCATATCACCTGGAGTTTCCAGCCACTGGTTCCTCTTGTCAAGCGGACCCAAACCACCTAGTATGCATCGTCCCACATGGCTCAAACCAACAGTCAGAGACTTCATACATCGGTGCCATGTTTTAGTCTGGTCACGTTGGGTCTTTTTCCAGCCTGGACCCATCTCAGTCAACACTGTGTGACAAGGCAATCGGTGACTAGGCATACGTAACACGTGTCCCAACCACCTCAAACGATGAAGGTCTATAACCTCGTCTACTGGTTAGCCCCTGCTCCCTAAAACTTTATACCTGACTTCTGCATTACTCACATGGTGACACCACTGAATACGTCCTATACTACGTAGGCAACGGTGGTCAAACACCCGAATCCTTCTCACATCTTCCACTTTCAATGGCCATGTTTCACAGCCACACAGTAGAACAGAGCGAACCGCTATGCAGTACATGCGACCATTAATAGAAAATCAGATATCATGGCGGTGCCATAGGTGGCGTAAATTGGCGAAAGCCAGACGAGCGCTTTGTATCAGTGCAGAGATTTCACCGGCAACTAGCCAACAAGGTTGATCTCACTTCCCAAGTAAGTGAACATGGTCGACACACTCAACCACTTCACCTTCAGTGACAGACATGGGTGTAAGACTTCTCGATCAACGGAGTCAAATGCTGCCTTCAAGTCGAGACTTACAGCTGTTGTCGGGCGTCTGTAAGCGTGCCTATGTTCCAGGGCCCGGCGCAGTGTGAATGTTTGGTCGATACACCCGCGGCCAGGTATGAAGCATGCTTGGTTTTCTCGGGCTTGCTTTTCACGAGCTCCACTCAGGCGTCGGAGGATTACGGAACCTAGAATTTTGGATACTATGTTCTTCAGTCTGATTCCTCTGTGGTTATCACAAGAGGACTTCTCGCCTTTCTTGAAGACTGGGATAATCATTGACATAGACCAGTGGGATGGGATTGTATTTGATTCCCATATACTAGCTAAAACTCCGGTTAACCTGACTACCGCCATTCTCGTATACCTCAGCAGGTAGTCCGTCTGGTCCTGCCGCCCTTCCTCGTTTCAGGTTACCTACCGCTTTCTGCTAGTGTTGGGGGGCCTATCTCTATGTCCCATTCGCGATCCAACTGGATAGCGGGCAACTCAATGGTGGCCGGAGGCCAGTTAAACTGTTTCTCGAAGTGTTCTGCCCATCGTTCCAGTCGTCTCCCCTGCAGATGGATCGCAGATCCGTCCTTCTACGCCATAGCCCCACTAACTGTTGCTGACCTCTTCCCCCAGTTTCCTTAATAAGTCTAAATAACTGTGTCTTTAACCTTCGCTGCCCGCCACGGTTCGCGGTCGTTGCATAGACGTCTTCTCAACCTACTTTTTAGTTGCGCTCGCTCTTCACCATACTCAGAGCCTCCAGGGATGCGTTCACATGCATCCATTACTTCGGAAGAAGCTGATGATATCCATTGGCGCTTTTCAGCCACTATTTCGGAGTCGGTTACAGTCTTCAGTGCTGCTTTTACAGCAGACTGAAGAAGGCACCAAGCTTCCTCTGGATGGGTGGTAGTCTTTTGTTCCGGTAACTGCCTAGTCAGCCTCTCACTGAACACGGCTTTGGTGTTTTCGTTGTCCAGCAGCACTCGTAGTGGCTTTGTTGTCAGATCTTTCTTTAGTCCATTGAGACGCAGGCATATACGTGCTCGGACAAACGCATGGTCGCTGTCCAAATACGTACTCCAGAAAGAGCGGCAGTCTTCCACCGATCCTCTCCAGCAATGACTAATGGCAATGTGGTCTAACTGTGTCGATCACTGAGTTGAGCTCGGTGGACGCCACGTCAGACAGTGTCTTTATTTATGTCTGAAATTCGTGCTGGCTAAAGAAAGGCGCTTATCTTAGCATAGTTGTAATAGGTGATCACTGCTATCTGTACGTTCACCCGGGACTCCGAAAGCGCCACCTAAGTATCTTTCTGCCTCACTCAGTTTACCCACCTGTGCATTGAAGTCACCTGCAACAACCACCACGTTCGAACGTTTGGCTTTCGAGAGGAGGCTAGACAGTCTTTGGTAGGACTCGTCCTTCACTTGATCCGAACAATAGTCAGTGGATGCGTAAGCAGATATTACAAAGAGACAATGGTGAGTCTCACTATTCCTTTTAGTTCTCACTGTGCCGTTCAGCCACATAGCGCAGAGGCGACTATCAACTGTGAGTTTTCTGACCTCGTGCTTAGTGCTATGCCTACACCTGGAAGGCCACGAGAGCTAGCTACCGAATCTCCAGAAACTCGAGGGTTGAATTTTTCGGATCTACCAGATTGGTCGGGAGAGGTTAGGTGAACAACCGCACTCGGGTCCTGTATGCGTGTCTCACAAACGCAGCACTTAGCCTTGGCCACAGCTGGTAGTCTTCGTCAACGAAGCCTGTTGACCAATTTGACGGAGGATACGGACATTGAAGGCCCCAATATATAATTTGGAGCGTGGTTTAAGAGGACCAGGGATGCTGTTTTGTGGACCCAAATCGTTGTCGAAAGTTACAGAGCTAGGAGAAATTGAAGATGATGTAGTATCATTAGTTGAGAGACGTGAAGGAAGATTAGAAGGTAAAGACTGAGGAGATGGATAGCAGTCAGAAGAAACCTGAGTGTTGACAGAGTTGTCAGACGAAGCATCAGATGACTGTCATGTCATGTCACTGAAAAAAATGCAGTGTTAGTTATCAGGTAATTGCGCAGTCAAAGGAAATGGCTACAACTTAGTCGCCCTTCACTCCTTAACATCTCCGCAGTCAACATCAGAGAGATACCATGACCCTATCCCCCAGCGGCCACAGCTAGTGAACAGTCAACTGAATGACAGCCACAGGCCATACACATTAAGCCAAACAACTTGTGGTAGCAACAACGAAATATGTACGTATATTTGCTCCTTTAAACTTTTTCGTTTGGTGTTACCATAAAAATTTAAGCAGTGTAAAAATATCGCTAACGAGAGTGTTTTGCACTGTTATTCAGGTTATTGAAATGAGATCATTAGCTGTTACAAAGCCGATATGTGAATTCTGTCCTAAAAAATTCTCTTGCGTAGTATGAGCGCTAGGTATGGTACAGTAGAACTCTTGTACTCTTCTGTGCTAGCTTACTGTCTTATGTAATTTCTTCTTATCCTTCCTGAGGAGGTGCAAAGAGAGAGCTGCAAATGACGTGGATGCTTACTGACAGTTAAAATCACCGTAGCTGGTTGCCTGCTTGTATTCAGATGTCTGTCAGCTGCAGTGTTAATCTGTTGAGCGCGAAGCACAACCCAACTTTCTCAGAGCACTTATCCACTCAGATGTCGAAATCACGCAAACTGGTATATTCCTTATGCCGAAAATTTACACTACCGAACCTAGAATCATGCTGTATAAAACATGTGTCCGACCACTGCTCAAATATTCTTCATTTATCTACATTAGTATACGGGTCACCGATAGACTGGAAGTCAAAGGAGTGAAGAGATACTACACGATGAGAATACCCAACACAAATGAGGATGCGAAATATGCCACGAGGTTCAACATCCTTGAGCTTGAATCACTATTGGAATGAAGGCTCAAACTGAACCTGATACTGTTTTATAGCTCCTTAACAGACTAACCTATAGTACATATACAGACACGTAGTTCATAAACAGAACTGCATTTAGATTCATTAACGGTTAACTTAGGGAGGAACGTGAATTTATGATAAAAGAGTTTATCTAGCGCAACGTGCGATTACGGAAACGAGTTAAACATGTCTACTGCTTGTAACGGAGATTTGAAGTTTTGCGCCACCTTCGTGCCACCACTGGCGGAAAAAGAAGGTATGACTAAAGACGATGTGCAGTACGTTAAGTGAAAGATTCTCTTAGAAGTCAGGAAGATATTAGACGATCAACGAAGATCGGGAGTAAAACGCAATCCAAGATTCTAAACACCCGATTTACTTTCTGCAGAAGTACCATGGATGCAACGAGTATCATGGGAATTGACCGACTGACAAAAGTCTTCTTCATGCATGGGGTTGGAATTAACAGCCTGGCATTCATAAGGGTTTAACTTGAGGTCACTTTATACAGTATTTACACACTGTATTTCAGACTAATCTAGGTAGTTAAGTCTTTTGACTCCAGGGCGACCTCGCTTCGTATACACCATTTCTTTTTCTCTCCGAAGCATCTTGAGATGAGGAAAAGAAAGTCCATCGAATCCCATGTAGACTGTTTCTGCAGCGCAGCAAATATGGAGACAGGATCCGAGATAGTCTGTGGTATTTGGAGTAGTGTTGTCTAAAACTTCGTCATCAAATATATCTTGGTCTGCTTCTTCAAGCATGCTTCTCAAGCTTTCTGGTGTGATCCGCCGTACAATTTAGGCAAAACATTCATAGTGTAGTGGTTAGATATTAGCAGCGGAGCCATTTACAAGCTTCATATATGCCAGTCATTTGCAGATAATATATCTAGGGTACTGTCAAGACCGATGGAAGAGTTAACCACATTTTTATGACCCATTGACATAAGGAGACTACTGTCACATGTGTTAGAATCTCCACGGACTAACGCCAAGGAGTTGTCTAGAATCGGAGCGTGGAATTCGGTGAATTCATAAGCAAAAGTTGGCGAGTGTGGGAAACTTCAGTCAGGTGTCTGTGTGTGTATGTTTGCCCTTACTCAGACGATTAGGATGATATTTGGTTGTAACGCAGTCAATTTTCGCTGTAGAGAAGCTACAGCATATATTATTCTAGGTAGACCAGTTTGTACTGGTAAATGTTGCTACACCCCCACTACGTTTCTTCTTGGAAAAGCTTAAATCTCCTCGAAATAATTAGAAACGATTTCAGCAAACTAAGTCATCATATTGGTTAGAAATGCATGTCTCCCGCAGCACTGTCACGCGATCAAACAACATAACCAAATGATTAAAACGATAGAGAAGGGTGAGATTTGATGCAATATGTCCCATGATAAAATGGGATAGGCCAACGTCCAGGCGTACCCCGCAACCATAATGTACGTATGAAGAGCGAAAAGAGCAGTTGACTAAGAAGTTCATCAAGAATGTGTGCCCTGTCCTCACTGCTTAAGAAGCGATCAAACCGCATAGGACATAACATTTTTCCTTTTAATCACCACAACATGGTTTAGAATAATCTGAAAGGTTTGAGCTGAATAGGCAGCTACATATATGCAGTTGGTCATCTGGAACAAATAACTCATTACCGTGTTGCGAGTACAGTGAGCACCATAAAAATATATTCTTTCCCTAGTCCCACCCCAATGGACGCCACTGAATTCACCCACGTCTCTCCATTTGGGTAAGTTAACCCTAATACAACATACCTCACGTTACCCTATCTGTCATTTCACTCTAGATATATCAGGTTTAGCAACTGATCACCTACCTCCACCCTATAATAGAAAAGCCACCGCGTTGTGGTCAGAGGCTTTCTGAAAGTTGAACTACGGTTATCGAAGGAAGAATATATTGCTTTGAAAGAAGAAAGATTAAGATGGTACACAGCACTTGCATATTGGTGATAGACAGAAAGATAATTCTTGGTTTCAAGAAAGCCTCCACTAAGGTTGCTGAGAGCAGTCGAATTCATATATTCGTATATTAACCAGGCTATTAAGATGCCAAGATGCTCCAGTAGCTCTGACAGAGATGTTGTGTCATTACATTTCTAGATATACAGTGACCCTGACATTCGATTATTATTCCTTAAAATATTTTGTCTTCAGAATCTTTTTAATACCGCAATGCTTGAAGATCGTTCGTCCTGCGCAGATATAAATCCGGTTAAAAAATATTAGCCGATAACTGTAGACTAGTAAATTTTACCCCTGTAGTTTCTAGAATTATTGGGGAAGTCATCAAGGAAAGCGTTCGTCAGTATATGTTTAGTAGCGACACTATCACTTCTAGTCAACATGGGTTCCCAAAATTAGGATTCAGCATAACTTATCTTGATTTTTTTTAAACTTTGTAGCTACGATGAGCAATGGACACCACTAAGTCCTTGTAGTTTATTTGGACACTTCCCTGGCATTTGACGAAGTTTACCATTTTTTGTTCGTAAGCAAGTTGCAGTCTCTAGAGCTTGACTATGCAACAATGGGATGAGCTGAATCCTTCCCCGGTAATCACACTGGCGTGATAAAACTAGAATCGCACATTTTGAAACCTATACTAATTAGTTATGGCGTGGTTCTAGGCAGTGTACTATACCTTGTCTTGCTAACCATATACATTCCTGACAACTGCAGCTACCTTACACACAACGAACCATTTTTGTCTGTTGATGATCTCAAACATGCACGCACACCTTATTTCGGTTCTAAGCAGTAGCACAAAGAGAACCTAACATGATATCCAAATGGTCTACCGCTTGAAAACTTCAGTTCAGTACAAGAAAATGTGGACGCATTTTTTTCGGTAGCCTCTCTACTGACGTCCAGTTACATCTCTATTCTATTAGAATACCCGTTCTTAAAAACGTTTGTGACATTAAACTAAGGTAGTCAAGTGGCCTTAAATTTTCTGAACGCGCTAATCCAGAATCGTTTTGTGACAGGTAATCCGTAATGTTCACTTCAAAGGTCCCACGTTATTGCTCTATAAAACTTGCATAAAACTTGAATACTGTCCATTTATTTTGATTGGTATACGCGTTGACTGAGGGTGTCCAAAGATATTCAGCTGCTTGACTACTAATATACAAGTGCAAGCAGGACCACGAGACTCGATGAATGACCCTAAATCTGGGACCACTTTAGATGACACTTTCCTATAATGTGCCGGACAAGTGAACGTTTACAGCCAGTAGTGTCCTCCAGTTAGAACACAACAGTCACTATGAATTGTGCAACCATGCCTACAACATTTTACCGAAGCCCTTCAAGTCCTCTCTTCTCGGGAATTTCCTCACCTTAAGCATTTGGAAAAAACTTCCTATCGAAATTAAGGCCCGTGAGTCAATCCTTGAATTTAGTCCGTTAACAGGTGAGTTCTCATCCTCTGATAAGTTTGCTGTATAACCCACATCACTTTATTCAGATTTCTTGACAAATGTATGTATATGTGCCGGTATTACGTTAATATCCAAACTAGTTCTGTTCACATTCATCAGGTTGCAGGCGGCTTATTTAGTTACTTTTTTTCGAATCTTGTAGCGTTCGTCTTTTGGTTTACCTCGTGTATTAAAGAGACACGTGAGTAGTGTCGAGAAGCTACAGGAAATGGCGGCAGACAAAACATGTACAAAGCTGTAGACAAGTCTACTAATCCACACAAGGCCATTGAAGGAAAAGAAGCAACCTAATAACAATGTGCCGGATCACTCACTAGGTGTGCTAACACAACTGGTCATTATCATCGGTCGAAAACGGACAGGCTTTCGGGAACCCCACTATACAGCAAAGCCGAAAGTGGGATTCGGCTTCTTCTCATGCAGCTTGTGCTATATGGAATGCTCTGCCGGAGGAAGTAGTCATAGGTGCATCACTTAGCTCCTTCGAACAACTGCTGGATAAGCACGTACCACATACTGTCTTTAACTGACTTCATATTTCCAGTAAATACTTCATCTCCTGACGTTTCCCTCTATTTTTGGCTGCTTCTGGTCTTACTTCGTCATCACTCAATATCTGATACAGCTGCATTATTTGACGGTTTGTGGCCTAAATGTGTACCACTACTTCTCACAGAAACATGCTAAATATATCCAAACATACTGTAACCTCAGTACACGCTGGAAAATCCAAATATATTCCGAACAGCCGTCTGCGTAGGGTATGTTTATCCAGATTTCACCGGTGTTGATGCACACACTCACAAAAATACTATTGTAAGCATTCTTGGCACTTGTCAGTTTATCTTCCAGGATCTTCAAAGTTCTGTGGCAACTAGATTTTTCTTAGCAACGCTTTCCGTATTTATCATCTTTCTTGGTTTGGATATGTATTTATATATATAGTTCACTAAATAATATTTTGCTACAACATGGTATAGTGGACGTAATAATTGAATACATTTTGAGGCCAACAGTGATATCAAAGGAAAAACAAAGTTGCCAAGAAAAATTCAACTCCTTAACTGAGCACAAAAGGGGGGATATTACCTCAGATACCGTAGCAGGAAAACTGAATACATCTGTCGGATGAATATTTCCCGCAGCAAAACTTTACGTCACCTTGTCAGACAAATCAGTAGGGGCAAAGCGTAACAAGGATTGGTTACTAGTAGTGACCACTTCAATGCGCATCTATGCGTCTAGACGTTCCTGAGGAGCTAGTGACATAGGACGTACTCGGAAAGTTTTATGCATTTGCGCTCGTGAACATGTATCTGCTTAGTCACAGAAAAAAATAACAAAATGCAACAACAGCTCAGTTTTTTTGCAGTTAGTAGGTGGTGAATACCAAAAGAAATTCATTTACGTCTCTTCTGTGATATTTTGATTTCCTTTGCACGACGGCTCTTTAACATGTAACGATAGGTTTTCCTCTAACCCTTGGGTAGGTAGGCAGATAAGTATGTTGTTGCAGGGGGCACGTAGAGCAGTGTGAGTTTAGTGGTGGCCGTGAGAATCTGGAAGGGAAAAGAGTAAGAGAAAAAGGTGAGCCGACGACTCAGCAGGTACATAGGATGCACTTACATTTAGTAATAAAAGATAACTGACAAAAGATAGTCTAGAAATCGAAACTAGAAGATGTATGAGTAATATTTCAAATGCGTTACACACTGGGCTCACCAGTTGTAAGGATACTGGGTGTGTTACGATTATGTAACGCTAAGCCAACTCTACTTAAATCGATGTGCTCTAGTGCCTGCTTAATCAGTACCTTACTCAACGTGTAAGTGCTGATAAGGAAACATAAACAAAAAAGGACTTGTATTCAGGACTATATTCGAGGTAGCAGTAAACCTAACTAGGAAAAATGTGATAATAATTATTAGGCGTAAATTTTATCCAACTTATCTGGCTAGTATGGCTGGACTAAGGACTCTGAGGATGTGCGTGTTAACTACCACAAAGGGAGAGCAACATAGAGTCGAAGCCTGTTTGGATGCATGCTCGTTACAACAAAACTTAAAAAACCTTAAGCATCTGGAGACAAGCTAGAGGTTTATTTAGTTGAAATTTGGTTAATTAAATTTAATCTATTTATTTTAGCCCTATTTGCATTTTGGCGCACTACAAACTTGTTTCAATCTCTTTTCACTAACTAAAAATAAGCCACACTATTCTAATGTTCTGTTCCAGTTCTAGAATTTTAAATACAGTCGGTAGTTTCACGTGTTACTGGGACGACTAATGGACAGCAGTTGATTGAAAGAAAAATCCGAGGAATGCTCAAAATTTAAGTGAAAGTGCCGAAACTTGGAGTCCAAATTTTCGCTTGAGTACAGCTGAACTCCTCAAAAGTTTTTGTTAAACGTCAATAAAACAGAAAACTGGTTACGAACTTCTGTCTTATGTCCACCGTAGTTTATAACATACAAAACTTCGCAAGTAATCATGTATGATTGCTACCCCAATCGGTTTACTATTGTGAATTATTGATTTCGAAGGAGTTTAGGAATGATGACTGATTTGATTACGGAAACTGGTGCAGTATTACGCTGTATGGAGTGCGTGGTCAAACAGCTTTCATCTTCTTGGTTTGTGATGATGAACAAAACACATCCTAAAGAGTGATCAAGAAGACTGACGAAGTGATCATATTTCGCGTCTTAACTTTTAGTTCACTAAAACTACTATTTATATACAGTAAATGAAATACAAATTATAATGAATAGATGATATCTTACTAGATTTTTACAGTTAAATAATAATAACGGCAAAGGTTATTAGGCATTCTGTGATTTCTTAAACATAAACATAGCAACACCATATGGACTAATATGTCACAAATGACTCTTTTGAACCAACTCTTTCAAAGAAGTAACTTCCAGATAAGAAGCCTATTGTCACTTAGAAGAGCCTCTGCTTATCTGAGCCATTTGAGTTTATCAGCAGTAATTTTATGAGTCAGCTTCGCGCGGTTCATTGTCCGAGAAAGATGGAACTACCATCAGGTTGTTGATTCTACGCCGAGCTATTGTTATAAATATCACAGTGGTTTTGTCGATTGACGGTTGTTCATTCGTCAGAACATTAAGCATTTTAGACATGTTCAAGATCATACTTTACCAATTACCGAGAGCACGTAAGTTTGGAAACCTGCAGACACTACATACATATAACGAACTCATTTTTATTACATGACGTGTTTGCTCCATTGTAATTAGTTTCGCAGCTTTTAGGTTTTAACAGCCTTAGTTATCAAACAATAATACTTTATTATTTGCAGCCATACTGTTATTTTATGCAACTTCGTCCAGTTTGAAAGAAGCTACTACCAACCTTTATTAAAATAACTGTTTAGAAACTATTTATCCCTTACAGCTTGCAATCCGTTAAGTTGCTGATGAGTTTACCTCATATTCTGTCAACAATAAGGTTTGTTTATATTTTATATTTATATATTTATCATCCAGTATCAGGCTTTAAGTTGCTAAGTGTGCTATATTTTGCTCTGACGACATATCTCTAGTTTGATATTTGTATGACGATGGGAGTAGCTGGAATTCCGTTATTGATACAAGCTTTAAACTGTCAACAATTAATGTTAATGAAGTGCAATGTGATCTTATAGTTTGTCACCAACATTACTTCTGAAAGCTATTACTTGATCATAACTACGGTTGGAAAAACAAACAAGCTTCCTAACCCATTACAGCCATTTCCAAACGTGGTCTCCTTTTTAACAGTAGTGACAGTGGATTGCTTTATTCCAAACAATATGTTTAATACAGCATGGGACTCTTAGCGTGTAATATTTGAACAATTTTACTCCTTGTACAATACTTTTAAACGAAATAATAGCACTATTAAAAAAAACAGAGATGTTAAACCGCCAGTTGGTGTTACATTAGTATCTTTTCTGTAATGGGGAATAAATAGAAAATCAAGCGTAAATTTGTTGGTGATGGTTGTAAAATCTAGGTGTAAATAAACTGAAGAGACGGCCGATCATGTTCGAGTACGCAGTCGCTAATCAGAATCGATCATACGTAGGACAACGCATTTATTTAGGAAAACGGTATTCTATTTATAATTAATAGGTCGCTTACATGGAAAATAAATATATCTAGATTTTCAATAAGGTTATTATTTTGAAACCGTATTGTGGTTTGTATGAGATTACATCATAGCCTTTATTGATCTTGCTAAATGTCTTCAGGACTTTCGTAGAGGACTCCACATTTTGTCAACGTAACTCTTAAGAATTTTTGAATTTCCAAGCACAGTCAAGCAAATGTGCTAATATTCAATTTTACTGAACTTAGAAAATACAAATTATTACTGTGTAATATAGGTGAAATTTCATTCTTCAGGCTTCATTTCCTAGACTGCTTTGTCTCCTCGTTGTGAAACGTTAAGGTTTGTCGGTTGTCTTTCATTGTTAGGTGTGAGTACAATCTCTTAGTCGACAGTGTGTATTATCCTCTCCTTTTCCCTTTTGATTTCTCAAGGTTGTTGTTGGGATTTGTACTGAAAAGCATACACACACCCTTCTGCTCACCTCTCTGTAGGGACTTACCTACAGACTAAGTGAAAACTAACAAAACTGGTTCTTGGAATCAGGATGAGATTGTCAAAGAATTTTAGCAAGGCATCTACTGATTGTTTTAGTCATTCCTACATTGTATGTAGTAGTGGTCATTCCATGCGTTTGTCTGTTAGTAGCAGATGTGATAATTTTTACGGTGCAAACAATAATACCTAGCACTTTTAGTTTTGTGAAAAATAATACCTTCAGTTATTTTCTAGAGTAAGTAGATAGCAAATTCGGTATTAAAATGAGTACAATTCTTACTGTTGCAAAGGAAGTTCATGAAGGCTTTGGAATTCCGCAGCTCAGTACCTTGGCTGAACAGCCCATGCTGTATAATCCACATAATTGGAAGGCAGCGAAACATTAATATGAACTATTAATTTGCGAAAGATAATACTACCGAACAGTTTGAGTAGCTAGAAATCACTGAAGTTGTTCAGCAGCATTATGTTTCTCTAGTTCATGACACTTTTGTGTCAGAAGTCATACCTTCTGATCTCGGCTGAGGGGTTTCCAGAGGAAACCTTGTTCACACTGCAGTTCGGTAGCTGAAAACGTACTCACCTGTGAGAAATATCAACATGGAGCGTACAATTTGTACATCATTAAAAAAATTTATCAGCATATTTTAGCTACATATTTGTGTACAGTGAGATTAAAAGAATGATCATTTGCACGAATGAGTATTTTCCGTGAACTTTCATCGCGTTTTAACTTGTACTACTGAAAAAGGAGACCTAATGCTGATGGTTTAGCTTACATGTTTTGTAATCGGCAAAATTATTTACATTTTAGAATTCGGATGGTCAGAAATAAATGATGACAAGTCAAATATTTCAATATTTCTGGTGATGATGAGAATTATTGCAACTTTCGGCATCAAAAATATACACAGAAGTGGTTCAAAGTTAACTGTACTCTGAACCAGGCTTTAGCTGAAAAACGTTTCAGTGTTGTGCTAAATATGATCATTAGCGAGCCTTTGATGCATTGATGACAGTGTCTAGGATGAAACTGAAACACCTGTCATTCAAAAGCTTATTCTTTTGAAAAAGAACTCGTTTTAAACATCCACATCCTGCGCTACAAATAATCGCCACCACTTCTACATGCAGAACTTCCGGAAAATCTTCCTCTTTGAATGTTTTAGTGAGAAAGTAAACAGCTCTCCTCAAAGGATCCACACTTCCTCATCTGCCGTCTGTTGACAGTTGGGGGAATGTGAAGACGTAATCGAGGTGAACTGTAAAGTTGTGAATACACCTTCAACTGCGTTTAATTCTGTTGTAACTTGAATATACTAGCTATTATCACCCTAAAATCATTTACTGATTAATTTCTTCATCACATTCCCATCACACTCCATAAGTGCAACAGATTACGACGTGAATTTATGTGTACTGTTTCAAGAAAACTAGAATAATTCCTGACTTTTCAAATTGAATGAGGAAGCTAATGAAAGTTAATATCTCTTGATAATGTGAGACCCTGAAGAGAACTAACATGATTTCTGGTATGAAAGCCATATTTTTTTACTGTGATATTTTTAAATGAGGTCTAATGCGCATGTAGGCGCATTATATCTGTGAGGTAAGTATGACAGTCCAAGAGAAAAGAGACAGTTAAAAACCTTGGGATTGCTGGATTGTCGAATATTTCGAGGAAGCACTCATTCTACATTGAATCTGAAATCTTACCCAACTGCAACTAATTTCTACTATCAAATACTTCAAGTCGTTTGAAAATCCAAAGTTATGTAATTAGGTACTATACAAACGAAATCACAACTCTATTACTCCATAGTTTTTCTATCTTTGCGTTAGTATCTGAAAGGCCATAAGATTAGACCACCTTTCATTGAAAGTTTTCTGTACGTGATTCATCTTTCAACAAACAGATGCTTCTGCTGGTTGGAAAGGTGGCCAAGAATAGGGAATCCAGATGGTTTACTCTAGACGTTTTCAAAGGGGTTTCGATTGAATAAAAAACTGCATCATGTAGCTGAAGAACTTGCTTATTACAGAATAAAACAATGTAGTATAAATGTGGTAGACATATTTTTCATGTTTGTCAAAATAATTAATTCCTATCTTTATCGAAGATGTCAACGACATCGTAATTATGTCGCATAACTGAAGTCAGTTCACTTCTGTTCCACGCCAATTGAATGAAGTTCAAAGCAGCATATCTTTGATATATATAGAAAAGTATGATGATTACTTGCTTTTCTTGGACATATTAATTACTCAACGGCAGGATGCATCCATGAAACGATCTGTCTACAAAATAACTACATCAGGAGACCAATATGAGAAGTATCGCAGCTATTGTCCAGATCGGTACACTCGAGCTTCAGTTAGGTTCATTTTCAATGGAATTCAACGAATATACACAGATGATACTTTTTAAAACGAGAGGAGAATAGTGACTGAAGCACTGTTGAAAAATTTATTAGATAGCACAAAGTAACCACAGAGCCAAAACCTACTCTTTACTTTGTCCCGAAGAAAGATATTTTTATCACCTCTGTACAAAGATGACTCTGAAAGTGGAATCCTTAAGCAGAGACAACGCAGCTGTTAGAAGGATATAAAATGCAGCTAGGGTCCGGCTATTAGTAACCACAAGATCTGTATAATCTCCCAAACCTCCAGGTTCTTTGACCACGAAACATATCGTTGAGACAGGTCACAGAAGTGACGCTACTACTTCCTTTGGACCTATTTATAGAACGTGCTGCGGACAGATCCTTAAACTTTTCAAGGCTATAGATATAAGAAAGTTCAAGTCACCTTTGTGTGTTCAAAACAATTTGTCATCATACTAAATATCGCTGGGTTAATTCAACTATGAAACCATGTACGATGCACTATTGTTTTCGCTATCAATTTCATCGTTATTTTGCCTTTAATTCAGCCCTCTTGCTTGACGTCTTTCTAGATTACCACCGCTTATCTTTATAAACTTTTATATTAATGCTCATGACGAATGTGTGTGTAATCAGATTATTCGAAATGTGTTGGGCAGTTAAAATGCGTGATACAGATAATTTTTGTTTCACGTTTTATAGCATTTTGAAAAATTTTATAGTTTGTGGTCGTATCATTAATTGAAATTTTGCCAGAGTATTTTGAGATTTAAAATCCCATGGTAAGCGACACTGATAGCTAGCTGAGGTAGGCAATACATCAATACCTTATCTTACTTTAAGATGAGAGAATCAGTTAACTAAATATTGAATAGTATTTTTATATGGCAAATCTACACCACTACAATACACGCATCCTTCAAAAGCGCATTCAGAACCTTAACAATAACAAGGATGAATAGGAATGCTGAAATGTAGTGACTCTTTCTAAGTTATCTGCTGATTTTTACCATTGTAAAGAATTGGTACTATACTTTCATTATACATGAAGGTTTTTTAGGCGTTTAGGAATATACATTTTTCAGGAACATTTTTATTTCTAACAAACAATCGTAATAACAATTGCTTTACTCCAAACAATATACATGAGAGCATGGAATTCTCAGCATGTAATTTTTCAACAGATTCACTTCCAGAACAATACTTTTAGACGAAACGGTTATTGCATAGGAATGATGTTAATAATAACAGTATTAAGTGAAATAATGTGAAATAGCCAGCTGGTTCTAGATAAGAATCCAGTCCTGTTGAAGAATCAACAGAAATGCAAGCGTAATTTTGATGGTGGCGGTTCATTCAGATGGTACAAAACTCTGCAACTCAGGCTAAGCATCTGACGAATAGAAATATGATGTACTTTCTGCACCGAAAAGTCCATTTCCATATAGCGCAAAGTTTTTTCGGCGCTTTGTTACTGACTTGAGAAACGGAAAGTTGGAAACAGTTCCAAAATATACAAGAGTACATATTACGTTCAAAGGACATATTTAAATGATCAAAACAAACTAAAAAGAAAAAATTTGACGAAAAAAATGTTCGATGGATAAATTTGATAGCCCAAGGATCAAGCAGGCGCCAAAGAATATTTCAGGAATTTCGCCCTGGGGATGTACAATGTTATGCATCATCCTTGAGAGACTAAAGGATGCACTGGGTTCAAAACTACGATCGGAACAGGCTGGCTGCAGGAAGTACAAATCATGTGCCGACCAAATTGCAACGCTACTCTACGCATCATCATACAACAGAGCAGAGAATGGCAGTCAACTCTACACTTCAACTTTATCGACTTTGAGAAGGCCTTTGACAGCGTCGACAGAGAAGTAATTTGGCAGTTGCTTCAACACTACGGAATACCGCAAACCTTCATCAATCTCATTCAACAACTATATGAAGACGCCACATACCAGCCAAGTAATTCACAATGGGAAGGTCAGTGATGCTTTCGAAGTGAAGTGAAGACAGGAGTAAAACAAGGATGTCTACTATCATCCATCATATTCCTGATTGTGGTTGACTGGACTGGATTGGATCATGCAGCAAAACAGTGGGGAGTGAGAAGAGGGGGATACAATGGCTGGACTGATCGATGAAAAGAGTCTAGAAGATTTGGATTTCGCCGATGACTTGTGCTTGATGTCGCACAAACTAGAAGATGTACAGGCGAAAACTAAGAAGTTGACAGAAGAGGTAGGGAAGGCGGGACTTCAAGTGAAAATAGAGAAGACAGAAGTGATGAAGATACCGCACTAACAACTCCAACAACAACAACAAGCTCCAATCACCATCAACTGGAGAAACTTGAAGGAAATAACCTCCTTCACCCATCTAGGCAGCACCATTTCAACTACAGGCGGCACAGACGAGAACGTCAACGCCAGCCAGGATCGGAAAGACAGCAAGACAGGCATTCATTAGCCTGAAACCAGTGTGGAGATATTCTACACTGCACTCAGCATAAAGCGTGAACAAGATCCGGATTTTCAACACCAACGTGAAGTCAGTGCTTCTGTATGGCTCAGAGACTTGACAGCGCGTTACGAAAGGGATTTCCAACAAACTACAGACATTCATCAACAACTGCCTACACTCGTTATTGAAGATCAGATGGATTGCTGGAAAGAAAAGGCCAGAAGGAACTCACTCTGGCTGGTAACGAACCAACCAAGAAGCTATCACTGAACAAATATGCACTGGAAGGAAGTGGAGATGGATTGGATTGGGCATACACTGAGAAGGCTGACTGGGGACATCACGCGTCAGTCCAGGATCTCGAGTGGAAGGTAGATGGGAAGCAACGAGTCGGGCGTCCGAGGCGTGTGTGATATGGAGGAGGTGGTGTGAAGAGGAAATGAGAGTTTGTGGGTTGTTGTGGAGCCAGGTTGAAAAGTTTGCAGAGAAGTGAGTGGGATGGTGACGTGCTGCTGAAGCCCTATGTTTCATTAGGAACCCAAGGTACAAATAAGAATAATTATTATTGTAAAATCTTGTATAACAAATTGTTTTTGAAATTCCCTACTATCTCCCAAGAAATCATTATTCACGACTATAACAAAGAGGAGTATTCACCAGACTTCAACTGTTAATAAATGGTTTGTTCTTGTAGACAAGAAATTAGGTTTAAGCTGTATAGATAGGCTGGTGTGATGAAAATGAACAAACAGTTACGCATCATTGATATGGTATCTAGGGAAAACCCGAGATTACTGAAATGAAGTCATAACTTCCTTAACAGCTAGGTTTCGCTGATTATTTGGTAAAGTGATAGGATGGTAACCTGGATATCTCTTATTTCAGTCCAATTGTAAACAAGGTTTTCATTTTGCTTTCGGTCATGACATCGTTTAAAAAGTCTCAGTATGTCAAATAGTGGCTATCTGAGATAGTTTTACTAGTAATCATATATCAAAAAGTACAGCAATTTGTATATTCAACTTACAGCTAAAGGAATTAATTTTATTGATTGATAACCTTGAGAACCTTATCACGATTATCGATAACACGTTTTGTATGCAACAATAATAAGAAATACAATATTCTTGTGCTCAATTTCGAACATGTAAATATCGGATTAATTACAGAAGAATGACAGTCAGTGAGCCCTTTTTTTTTAACTCATTGGAATGAACAGTACAGATGTTACTTTCAAACTAACCAGTTATGGTCAACAAGTCTTCAGATCATGAGAATAATTCAAAAATACATCATCATGTAAACTTGCTTAGATGAATGTCATGTGAGACAAAGATCAAATAATAAACAAAAATTAAACTTTCTATTTTCAGATAGTTTAACATGAGCATAGTATCAGTGAATTAAAAACAATTTCACCCATTCAGTACGCCTTAATAGCTTTTTTCATCAGTAGTCTATTAAGTGGTTTTCCTTATATCAAAGATGTCCTTTCAGTACCCACTACAAACCTGTTAATTGAAAACCTAAAAAAGCCTTTATCTGGAGTTAAGAGAACAAAATGTTAAGAAAATCCCAGGTAAACCTTTAGAGGCTTTTAGAATTTCTGTAATCAACTGATCAATTCACGAGATCAATCATTTGACTTAATCACAATATTTTCTAGGAATCTTCGGAAAATGTTGGAAGTCATCTATAAAATAGGATTTCAATTAATTGAATGTAATATACAGAATAGATTGGTTGCTTTTGATGTACTTTGCAAGTACACTCATCATTGGTTAGCTGTCACAATACAGCTTGTTTCATATAAGTACAAGATTATGAATGTGAACAGAAAATGTTATTGACAAGACAGATCTCCTGCATAATAGAAATTAGTGGTTGTTACAGAATTTACGGATGTATGGAATTCAATTCACTGAATGATAATTATGCATACAAAAACAACCTAAATGTGGTAGGTTGTCGGAAATACGACAACTTACAAATTATTTAAACAGTCATAGGGGTCAATCTAAATTAACTACCACCATATATTTGAAACAATTAGTCCCTTTTATGAATTTGGATAAAGTATTTAGAAGATGTAGGTTATCTGAAAAATCTGATGTATTTGCTCTATACATTTCGAATAATTTGATCACATATTTACTTGTTAAGACATTATATATGAAAACTGGAAGTGTAGGATGGACAAATATAACATAAAAGAATTCAATAATAAGGAAGATAATGAGAGTGAAATAGATAAGATTTAAAGACAACCTTGATAATACGATAAAATAATCATTACCAAGGTAGGCTTAATGTAAGGACAAACCGTTTTTGTACACACAATGGGGAGTCAATTTCTTTTATAGCTAACTCCTCAACAAACCTAAGTATACGCCTATGACAGTTTCTAAACAAAATTTTAAATGCTGTTTTTATATCAATCGCGTAACCTACCGTGGCAATGCTTATTTTATCGTATTATCAAGGTTGTCTTCAAATTTTGTCTTTTTTACCTTTATTATCTTTCTTATTATTCAGTTCCTTTATGTTATATTTGTCCATCCCACATTTCCAGTTTTCATATATAATACCTTAACAAGTAAACATGGTTTAAAATGTATAGAGCAAATACATCAGATTTGTCAGATAACCTACGTCTTCTAATTGTGTTACCATCATATATTCAGAAAAATGTTGCTATGCCGCCAGCAAGAACTTCTCATTGATCGAAAGGTTTGGAGATATGTGCTTTTAAAGTGTGACGTAAGTGGGAATCAAAAGAAATTTGTAAAAAAGCGTTTTCATCACAACATAAAAATAGCTTTCAATTTTTATTAGAAGAAGAATTATCCAAGTATTCTCTTCGCTGAATGTTATGTAACAAAAAATAGTCTAATACCTGATGTTAACTTGTCTCGATTCAGATCTCTAGAAGTTCTAGTAAGAATTCGTGAACTGAGAGTTTAACTGATTCATATTTGAAGACATTTGTTCAACATTTGCATACGATTATGGCAGTGTTAAGTATCCAGTTGATAAAAGTGAATAATATGAACCAATGGATCTCAACCAACAGCCTGAAAAAAGTATACTCAACGCGGGGCGTGAATCCTGTGAGTTCAGTCCCTCATTAGGTCACCAATACACAGCTGAGAAGTTTAAAACTGGGATGTAAAGAATGTTTACTGCTCCTCGGTTTTCAATGAATCCTCAGTTGATGTGCATCAGGGGTTATATTTTGATGGTATAATAGCACTCTAACCTCTCCTCGTTAACTAGTTCACTAGTTACTAGCCGGTCCTAAGCCCGAGCAAAGAGGGAAGGTTGGGAATAAGGCTAGCAACCCTACCTCAAAAAACAAATCTAACTGCTAAAGAAACTTCACAGCACAAACAAAATACAAAAAGTAAAAACAAAATTATTCATCACTGGGATCGGAGAGGCGAAATGACGCCAGTTGGTGAAAGCCTTCTGGAAGCCAATTGATCGATGTGTCTTCGCTCCTCTCGATGAAAGCGAAAGTAAACGTGGGAACATGGAATGTCCACACTATGTTTGAACCGACCAAGGCTATCCAGATTGCAAACGAGATGAGAAGGTATCACATCGAGGTGCTTGTAATTTGCGAAAGCATATGGAATGGGAGTGGACTTTTCAAACTGTCAACTGGATATAAGAGTCAATAATCTACTCCGATATTGTCACCCAGACGACAACCACGAGCACACTGAGTATTGGAGTGGTTATCATGGTGTCCCCAACAGCATCGAAGGCTCTCTCTCATGCAGTGGGAACCAATCTCCTCCAGCATCAGGATCATGACAGCAAGATTCAACTCAAAAGGAAGGAAGGAAGGTCACAATCATAAATGCTACACTACACACCCACAAATAATGCAGATCAAGAGAAAAAGGAGGAATTCTACAGACAAGTGCAATCAACACTGGACAAGACACTACTCCAGTTGGCGATATCTAAATTCTAATGAGCGGGTTGGCATGAATGCCAAAGTGGGAGCGGACAACACAGGAAGAGAACTAACCATGGGTCGAAAAACGCTCGGTGGGGTGATGAACGAGAATGGAGAATTGTTTGCAGAATTCTGTGCATTCAACGATGTGGTGATTGGAGGCGAGGCAGTGTGTTCAAGCACAAGGATATCCACAAGTCAGCGACATGGATTCGATCTCATTAGACACCAGGACATACTAAAAGTCAGATCGACTTTATCTTAATCTCAAGTAAGTGGAGACGCAGACAGCCTACTTGACACAAGATCAAGAAGAGGAGCAGATGTAGGCTCACACCACTCACTACCTAGTGCAAGGAACCTTCGAGGTCAAGTTGAAAGACTTCAGAGAAGTTAGTGGTTAGAGACCACAGTCCAAGTTCAACACCGAGAACAGAGATTTAAGGACGAAACTACAAAGTAGATCTTCACATCAGTCAGCCATCAAGACGAAATGGGAGATATCGAGGATCATCCCTGGAGAAACCTGTGTGGAAGAACACTGGAAGTCTTTGAAAGAGATGTGGAAAGAAACCTGCACAACATTATTAGGAAAAAAGAAGAAAGAAGACAAGGAATGTATCTGGACAGACACCTGGAAGCTGGTAGAGCAGGGAGGAGGATGGTGAAGCAGAAGATGAACTAGTGCAAGGATGCACAACGACATGAGGAACTGAGTACAATTTATAAGACACTGGACAAAGAAGTGAGGAAGAGTGCACGCGAAGACAAAACACACTTCTACGAAACACTGGCAAGTGAGGCAGAACAGGCTGCAGGCTGATGGTAGGAGAGACAGAGACCTGACAACATTGTATCAAAAATAACCAGGTTACTATCTGGGAGGGTAGAGATCAATACAGATGAAACCAATAAAAGATGATGACGGAAATTTAATTACCAAAGAAGAGAAACAAAAGAAACGATGGATTGACCACTTCAAGGAGCTCTTGAATCGACCACCACCACCACCACCTGTACATCGTCCAGAAATACCACCTGCAGTCCGGCCACAGAACTGCAAATGAACATAAATCCTCCAACAAAAGTGGAAGCCTTGAGCTCCATAAAGCTACTGAAATGTGGGAAAGCAGCAGGACTACATGGGATCCCGCCAGTAGTACTGACAGCCGACACAGAGACGACAGCGGACATGCTCACATCACTGTTGCAGGAGTTGTGCAAGGAAGGAAGGGTAACTGCATATTAGAAGAAGGGTTACCTTGTCAAACTCCCGAAGAAGGGCGACCTCAGTGTTTGCAAGAACTGGTGCGGAATCACTCTACTGTCCACCCAGAACAAGCAAAATATTAAGCCGCATCATCCTGGAGAGGCTTAAGGATGCACTGGATTCAAAACTAGGATAGGAACAGACTGGCTGGATTCAGGAAGGATAAATCATGTGCCGACCAAATCGCAACGCTACTCTACGCATCATCATACAACAGAGTATAGAGTGGCAGTCAACGCTCTACATCACCTCGACTTCATACACTTTGAAAAGGCCTTTGACAGCGTCGACAGAGAAGTAATTTGGCAGTTGCTTCAACACTACGGAATACCGCAAACCTTCATCAATCTCATTCAACAACTATATGAAGACGCCACATACCAGCCAAGTAATTCACAATGGGAAGGCTCAGTGATGCTTTCGAAGTGAAGTGAAGACAGGAGTGAAACAAGGATGTCTACTATCATCCATCATATTCCTGATTGTGGTTGACTGGACTGGATTGGATCATGCAGCAAACAGTGGGGAGTGAGAAGAGGGGGATACAATGGCTGGACTGATCGATGAAAAGAGTCTAGAAGATTTGGATTTCGCCGATGACTTGTGCTTGATGTCGCACAAACTAGAAGATCTACAGGCAAAACTAAGAAGTTGACAGAAGAGGCAGAGAAGGCGGGACTTCAAGTGAAAATAGAGAAGACAGAAGTGATGAAGATACCGCACTAACAACTCCAACAACAACAACAAGCTCCAATCACCATCAACTGGAGAAACTTGAAGGAAGTAACCTCCTTCACCCATCTAGGCAGCACCATTTCAACTACAGGCGGCACAGACGAGAACGTCAACGCCAGCCAGGATCGGAAAGACAGCGAGACAGGCGTTCATTAGCCTGAAACCAGTGTGGAGATATTCTACACTGCACTCAGCATAAAGCGTGAACAAGATCCGGATTTTCAACACCAACGTGAAGTCAGTGCTTCTGTATGGCTCAGAGACTTGACAGCGCGTTACGAAAGGGATTTCCAACAAACTACAGACATTCATCAACAACTGCCTACACTCGTTATTGAAGATCAGATGGATTGCTGGAAAGAAAAGGCCAGAAGGAACTCACTCTGGCTGGTAACGAACCAACCAAGAAGCTATCACTGAACAAATATGCACTGGAAGGAAGTGGAGATGGATTGGATTGGGCATGCACTGAGGAGGCCGACTGGGGACATCACGTGTCAATCCAGGATCTCGAGTGGAAGGTAGATGGGAAGCGACGAGTCGGGCGTCCGAGGCGTGTGTGACATGGAGGAGATGGTGTGAGGAGGAAATGAGAGTTTGTGGGCTGTTGTGGAGCCAGGTTGAAAAGTTTGCAGAGAAGTGAGTGGGATGGAGACATGCTGCTGAATCCCTGTGTTCCTTTAGGATTCCAAGGGACTAATAATAATAATAAAAATAATGATATTAATAATAATAATTGCACTCTGAATTCACTCAAGCGGGTCGAGTTAAACTGAATGATTCGGTTTTTTTTTGAGAACTTATTTCGGTTTATCACTGACGATCTATGCCAAACATTCAGTAATGAGGTCTGCCTTAGCCTTTTGTGGAAATCAGTAGGTCACTATTCGTGATTTATTATACCAAATCTGTTTTTTTAATAGTATGCTTTCCTTCTTATTTGACAGTTTATCTACTCATGCTTTTAAATATCCTGATAGTTTGACTGAAATTCTGTTTTCTATTATTTCATTAATTTCCTAAATTTTGCAGCGTAAACATGAACGGAGCATCTTAACATGTTCGATTTTGTCTGAAGTAATTGTTCATCTTGAAAGCTGTTTCATTCCAATATGAGATTCCTTAGAAGTACGCAAGTACGACCTGGCAAGGGATCGAAATCTAAACCTTCAGGTTTCGCTGAACGTGCTAACCACTCGGCCACTAAGTCAGAATTCAATGATTCGCAGCTTTCTGTTCCTTTCAATTCCCTATAGATCACGACCGCCACCCAAGGTCTTTAGTTGGCGTTCACTTTCCTTCTGACTCGTTGACCACACAGGTCAAGGCTTCTCATTAGAACTTCGGGGTGCCCATCTAGAAGCATGTCAGTGATCAGCACTAAACAGTAATGTATTTTAAAGTTAATCGAGATTGTAATTTTAAGGACCGATATCAGTCCTTAATGAATACTGCCTCAAAAGAAAGAAATGAAATATAGGCTGGAAATCCAAAGCCCAGGGACCGTAATGAGTGACATGTAAAACAAAAGATTATCTAAAAACAAAGAAATTATTGTTGGGTTTAGCTGTTTTACTATTATCAGTTTTATTTATCACTAAACGATCTGCCTTGTTCGACTTCTCTTCATCTCAATACTAAAGGCTTTTGTACCAGCACTGTTGTTTCGCATCTACCGCTTAATTGAAGTCGTTCATGAGAGATCTAGGCGAAGAACGAATACAATTTCTTTTTATATTATGAAATATGATAATCTGTCTACTTCAACATAATTGTAAACTTAGAACGATATGCTCTTCTTGCACTTTGCCTATTTGCTCATTGTCAGCTGATGAATATATCTTAGTCATGATAGAAGGCAAGCATAACACTAAGTACCAATCATAATATATCTAATTCTATACCATTCCTGACACGGGTTCTTAATTTTTTGACAAAACTGGCGCTTAGAACACTTAGTTCCCTTAATAAACTTTGATAAACCAAATGGAAGATGAAAATTGTCTCAACTCTTGGATGTGTATGTCCAATACATTTCGAATAATTTGATCACAGATGTATTCCTTATACTTATTTATATGAAAATTTATAAAGATAACAGATGAGAATATGAATGGAGGTCAAGCAGGAAGGCTGAAGTAAAGGCGAAATAATAATAAAAAATGGTAAGAGCAAAAGTGATAGTACATCGTACTTGGTTTCAGAGTTGAATACACAAAAGAAGGTTTAGTGTGATAATAAAATGTTGTAGAACACACAAAGTCTGCTTAAACTTTCTAATAGCTAAGGCCTCAACAATTTTAATTATCCATCTCCAGCATGTAGAAACGTCAGTCCTATGACCGGTCTCAACGTTATGTTTCGTGATCGAAGAACTTAAATGTCTGCTACCATCGTTTTTGGGTTCAGGTGATTCAAACAGCTTCTGAAGCCACCTTGAAATATATTCCGAAATGTTTACTTGCACGAATCCATGAGTCCTGCCTATGCACATGTCACTCCACGTACATTTAAATTGGTAGATGCAAAAAACAGTTTGTCATCATAATAAACCTCCTTTGGTGAATTCAACTCTAAACCCAAGTTTTATGTAATACTAGTCTCATTATACTGACTTGCATTATTACTTAACGTTCAGTTCAGCCTTCTTACATTGTTTATCTTCATGTTCTTTTTACTTATTGCCTTATAAGTTATAATTACCAATGACAAATAAGTGCGTGTAATCAAAATATACATTGTTATGAAAGCTGGCAATTTTCTTATGAATAAATAATTTTTTAAGTGTATATAAGGTTTCTAAAAGGTAAGTTTGTATGTTCACACGCTCTTTTCGAGTAATAAGTAGAAAAATTCAAGTGATATTTAATAAGGCATATGGATGCTTTTCTAACACTGTGATTTCAACACACCTCAGATGCTTACTACATTCTTAGAAAACCGAAAGTTTTCGAATGAAATTGATAATTGATAATTATAAAAGTTATGATAACACTTCCGTTTTATATGCAATCTAATAAGAAATAAAATTAAAATGTGTCTATAAAGACGTAGAATTCATATACTCAATAAATTGGTATTGTATAATAAATATTTATTGTTTGGTTTGCAGGGAACTAATTGCCTAGTGATGCTGATGTTCATTTCTAATCCCATGCATTTATCAACCCTAATTCAATCTTAAAACGAGATACAGTTTAACCACGGAACACTATTTTTCTTTGCAAACGCTTACAAAAATAATGTGATAGCATAGTTTCACCAGATCAACTTATGTTCAAAATCTCCACTTCTATCTACTTTATATTTTAGTTTTTATACCTACTACTTTTGTTTTGACTGTTAAGTAATCGTTAGTCATCAAGATCGGTCCAATTTAGTTTTTTAGTCTCTTCCTACCCTTTTACTTTCAAACATCAAGAGAACTAAACACAACCCTAGTTAATATATTCATGGCACTCAATCTAAAGTAGTGTTGGTACTTAGGGCTAGATTTTCTTCTATGGATTGAAACTGTTATTGGATTTCTCTTTCCCTAAAATTTAAAAGCAAATAAATCCGTCAATATAACATTGTAAATTATTATTATTTGTCCCTTGGGTCCTAATGGAACATAGGGATTCAGCAGCATGTCTCCATCCCACTCTCTTCTCTGAAATCTTTCCAACCTGGCTCCACAACAGCCCACAAACTCTCATTTCCTCCTCACACCATCTCCTCCATATCACCCTCGCCTCGGACGCCCGACTCGTCGCTTCCCATCTACCTTCCACTCGAGATCCTGGACTGACGCGTGATGTCCCCAGTCGGCCTCCTCAGTGCATGCCCAATCCAATCCATCTCCACTTCCTTCCAGTGCATATCTGTTCAGTGATAGCTTCTTGGTTGGTTCGTTACCAGCCAGAGTGAGTTCCTTCTGGCCTTTTCTTTCCAGCAATCCATCTGATCTTCAATAACGAGTGTAGGCAGTTGTTGATGAATGTCTGTAGTTTGTTGGAAATCCCTTTCGTAACGCGCTGTCAAGTCTCTGAGCCATACAGCAGCACTGACTTCACGTTGATGTTGAAAATCCAGATCTCGTTCACGCTTTATGCTGAGTGCATTGTAGAAGATCTCCACACTGGTTTCAGGATAATGAATGCCTGTCTTGCTGTCTTTCCGATCCTGGCTGGCGTTGACGTTCTCGTCTGTGCCGCCTGTAGTTGAAATGGTGCTGCCTAGATGGGTGAAGGAGGTTACTTCCTTCAAGTTTCTCCAGTTGATGTTGATTGGAGTTTGTTGTTGTTGTTGTTGTTGGTGGTGGTGGTGTTGGTGTTGGTTGGGTATCTTAATCATCTCCACCGCTGCCTTCTCTACACTCACTTGAAGTCCCGTCTTCCCTACCTCTTCTGTCAACTTGTTAGTTTTCGCCTGTAGATCTTCTAGTTTGTGCGACAAGGCATTAGACACAAATCATCATCGGCGACGAAATCCAAATCTTCTAGACTCTTTTCATCGATCAGTCCAGCCATTGTATCCCCCTCTTCTCACTCCCCACTGTTTGCTGCATGATCCAATCCAGTCCAGTCCACCACAATCAGGAATATGATGGATGATAGTAGACAGTCTTGTTTCACTCCTGTCTTCACTTCACTTCGAAAGCATCACTGAGCTTCCCATTGTGAATTACTTGGCTGGTATGTGGCGTCTTCATATAGTTGTTGAATGAGATTGATGAAGGTTTGCGGTATTCCGTAGTATTGAAGCAGTTTCCAAATTACTTCTCTGTCGACACTGTCAAAGGCCTTCTCAAAGTCGATAAAGTTGAAGTGTAGAGTTGACTGCCATTCTCTGCTCTGTTGTATGATGATGCGTAGAGTAGCGTTGCAATTTGGTCGGCACATGATTTGTACTTCCTGCAGCCAGTCTGTTCCGATCGTAGTTTTGAATCCAGTGCATCCTTTAGTCTGTCAAGGATCATGAGGCTTATTACGTCGCTTGAGATGGAGAGAGACAGAAGCATGATTCCTCACAACTTCTTGCAGAGGCTTAGGTCGCCCTTCTTCGGCAGTTTGACAAGGTAACCCTTCTTCTAATATGCAGTTACCCTTCCTTCCTTGCACAACTCCTGCTGTAGTGATGTGAGTATGTCCGCTGTCGTCTCTGCGTCGGTTGTCAGTACTACTGGCGGAATCCCATGTAGTCCTGCTGCTTTCCCGCCTTTCAGTAGCTTTATGGATCTCAGGGCTTCCACTTTTGTTGGAGGATTTATGTTCATTTGCAGTTCTGTGGCCGGACTGCAGGTGGTATTTCTGGACGATGTACAGGTGGTGGTAGATTGAACAGCTTCTTGAAGTGGTCAATCCATCGTTTCCTTTGTTTCTCTTCTTTCGTAATTAAATTTCCGTCACCATCTTTTATTTGTTTCATCTGTATTGATCTCTACCCTCCCAGATAGAAACCTGGTTATTTTTGATACAATGTTGTCAGGTCTCTGTCTCTCCTACCATCAACCTGCAGCCTGTTCTGCCTCACTTGCCAGTGTTTCGTAGAAGTGTGTTTTGTCTTCGCGTGCACTCTTCCTCACTTCTTTGTCCAGTGTTTTATAAATTGTACTCAGTTCCTCTTGTCGTTGTGCATCTTTGCACTAGTTCATCTTCTGCTTCACCACCACCATCCTCCTTCCCTCTATCAGATTCCAGGTATCCGTCGAGATCCATTCCTTATCTTCCACCTTCTTCCTTCCTAATACGGTTGTGCAGGTTTATTTCCACATCTCTTTCAAAGACTTCCAGTGTCCTTCCACACAGGTTTCTTCAGGGATGTTCCAAGATATCTCCCATTTTGTATTGATGGCTGACTGATGTGAAGATTTTCTTTGTAGTTTCGTCCTTAAATCTCTGTTCTCGGTGTTGAACTTGACTGTGGTCTCTAACCACTAACGTCTGTGAAGGTTTCCAACTTGATTTGGAAGGTTCCTTGCACTAGATAGTGAGTGGTGTGAGCCTACATCTGCTCCTCTTCTTCACCTTGTGTCAAGTAGGCTGTCTGCGTCTCCACTTTCTTGAGATTAAGATAAAGTCAAATTGATTTTTAGTGTGTCCTGGTGTCTGATGAGATCGAATCCATGTCGCTGACTTGTGGATATCCTTGTGCTTGAACACACTGCCTCGCCTCCAATCACCACATCGTTGAATGCACAGAATTCTACAAACAATTCTCCATTCTCGTTCATCACCGCACCTATCGCTTCTCGACCCATGGTTAGTTCTCTTCCTGTGTTGTCCACTCCCACTTTGGCATTCATACCAACCCGCTCATTAGAATTTTGATATCGCCAACTGGAGTGATGTCTTGTCCAGTGTTGATTGCACTTGTCTGTAGAATTTCTCCTTCTTCTCTTGCTCTGCATTATTTGTAGGTGTGTAGTGCAGCATTGTATGATTGTGACCTTCCTTCCTTTTGAGTTGAATCTTGCTGTCATGATCCTGATCGTTGAGGAGATTGGTTCCCATTGCACGAGAGAGAGCCTTCGATGCTGTTGGGGACACCATGATAGCCACTCCAATATTCAGTGTGCTCGTGGTTGTCGTCTGGGTGACAATATCGGAGTAGATTATTGACTCTTATCTCCAGTTGACAGTTTGGAAAGTCCACTCCCATTCCATATGCTTTCGCAAATTCCTAACACTTCAGTATGATTCCTTCTTATCTGCTTTGCAATCTGGAAAGCCTTGGTCGGTTCAAACATAGTGTGGACATTCCATGTTCCCACGTTTACTTTCGCTTCCATCGAGAGAAGCGAAGACACATCGATCAATTGGCTTCCCGAAGGCTTTCACCAACTGGCGTCATTTCGTCTCTCCGATTCCAGTGATGAATAATTTTGTTTTTATTTTTTGTGTTTTGTTTGTGCTTTGAAGTTTCTTCAGCGGTTAGATTTGTTTTACGGGGTAGGGTTGCTAGCCGTATGCCCAACCTTCCCTCTTTACTCGGGCTTAGGACCGGCTAGTAACTAGTGAACTAGTTAACCAGGCGAGGTTCCTTCCCAACAGTACTGGGCAATACTTATGTGTAACGAATGCAAACGTAAATAACGATTGTAGACTTATTATTGTATACATGATTAAATGTTGCCAAAATGTCACTTAAATGTGAACAATAATTTCCAACTACGCAAATCAACTGTTCATTTTTCCATTTACAAGAATAGAAGCGTCATTAGTTATTCACAGAGTGATCAATTTTCACTCATGCTTCAAAATATTTGAAAAAAGCTCTTATCAATGTATGTCAATTTTTATTATGGACTACAAAGCTTATGTTTACAGTGAACCATTGAGTGCATTGATTTTAGATGCTTCAAGTCTATTTTAGTACATGTGACTGCAGATTTAATACTACCATTGGTTCACAGATTCACAATGGATAAGTTAAAAAGTTTTAACTGTATTGAAATTGACATTAGAGTGCTTTGACACCAATTTTCTGGAAAAAAAGCAAAATTAATTTTTTAAAATAAAAACAACAAGAAGATTTTACCTTTTTGTATAAGGTGTATTTTTATTTGTGTAATCCGGCGAAGTATATTAGAACAAATAACATAATAAACAAATATTTTGTATTATTCCTCAACGTTTCAATCTTGCTAGGAAGATCCTTTTGAAGAGTATGAATCTGACATTAAGTTTTCAGGTTAATATTCAAGTTTTGGTACACAAAGTGGTGACCTTTACAATCATTCAATTACATAATGATATGGAGCAAAGGTCGATATAATACAGGTGGTGAATAAGCAACTGGGTCAGAGAGGTCCTTTTCCGTTGTGCGAGTAAGTTGGAACAAAATAGGGTGTGGAAAAATATTTTAGTACGTCTATAAAAAGTACAATGGGGTTGTGAGACATCAAGGGTGAGAAAGAATAGATTACTAGTTTGGAAGGATGAATATTTGAAGATCAGACAATATATTTAGTATTATTGCTTGCATCCTGGATTTCACGGATAGCCACTGCCCTTAATTACTATCAGACAATATATGATAAATAAATGATAACGATACATGTACTTTTGATAAGATTTGAAGTATGAGTGATAATAAAATGGATTATGTTATGGTTTATCGAATGTATATGACCGAGAAAGTAGCACAAAATTGATGAAAATCGTAGATCAATCCAGTGCTATGTAGTAGGACTAGACAATCTGTTAAAATGCAACCAATTTATTTTTCCTCCCTTTTCCTCGTGGTTAAGAAGATTAAGAGAAATAACACCGGAAACTATTCAAACAAGAGTGAATTCGGAATAAATCATGTGGAATGAAATTGTGCTCTACCTATTAGTAATTGAGTTTTGAATACTCAGCAGTTTCTACGGGATAGTGGGCAAGCTGTATCTCCAGGTTACTTCAAATGAAACTCAAATGAATATTTTCTTCTTGCCTTAAAGTCATTTTTTCGATTTTAAATGTACGCTATGGTTAAACTGGACTCAGAGATATTCTCCGTTGAACAGAAAGATCTTGATTTAGATGAATGATGACTCAAGATGAAAGTAAAACTAAAGTGTATCAACAATGTCAGCCTCAGTTTACTAATAGAAGTTGCTCTTTTAATTTTATCTTAATGGCATCTGAGTCGCCACCTTTTTAAACTTAATGTAAGAATAGCAAGTTACCTCTTTCTTTTCAAAGGAGTGATATATTTTTGCATTTTGAAGTATCTCAAATTTTGCTTCGTTTATTGCACCCAAACCTATTATGATACACTTTGACCTGAAGCAGTTCAGTTACAGATCACTTTTTCAAGTGGTTATTGCATGAAACGTGAGCTTTTATTGTCAATCTTTTTATGTTCATCTTAGTTTCAGAAATTATTTTATTTCAGTAATTGTTTTATTGATTGGACGGATTTGATACATGTTTCGTTTTCAGGTCTACTCAGTTTAATTTACACTGAAATAAATACTGTTAGTGTGAAATATTCATCCTGATATATAGATTGCCACTTCATCGTAGAAGGGGGTATACAGCTAGTCAGATGAAGGGATTGATTGAATGAGGTGTGTGGAAGAGTTATAGCAAACTTGTGTCTTTCTGAACTTGTGAATCTTAATTTTAATTGCGTAAAGCTTTGATAAAGTTTTGAAAATGAAAGGACAGTAAGTTACCAGCCTGATGATGACACAACTGGTTTCAATAATAATAGTGCCACAGTAGGGCAGAGAGAGAAACCTACTAGAGGATAGCAATTCATCAGAAGAAAGTACTATTTTGGAGCCATCTATAACTTGAAACTTAAGTCAACCGCAAAAATAAAACATAGTTTGTCTTAACTGAAAGGCTAGTTCTCTCGCTAAAAAAGTCATGTGATCAGACAAGTATTAAACCAATTCCCCTTAACGGTAATGAAAAATCTAACAACATAGAAGAGTTGCAGTTTACTTGACCTAGGCTGAAAAGCAGAGACAATGATTCAGAAACAAACAGTCATTTATGAACAAAGGAATAACAGGGTGAAAAGTTGATCTCTGAAATTCCTTATTATGCACATTACCTCATAATTAGATATATAAATGGAATTGGCCGAACCCGAATCCCGGCAACCACTACCGTAGTTCTTCACTAAAGTTTACATGAGGAAAGATGTTAGACTGAGTAAAAAGGATAAAAACAAGGTAAACAAATCGCTTTAATCAATAGTAGTTTTGGGGACCAATGTGAACAGTTTTCTTGTGATACCTATCAGGTTAAGAATGGCAACACAAGAATCCGAAAACAACTGTTTTTTATGGGACAGAAAGGAAAGGAGAGAAGCTTTGAATGAGCTGAAATCCTTCAAGGTCAAAGGTACGATATCCTTTGGGTAGACGAATTTTCGATAGATCTGGAAGAGATGCAGAATCATTCCAGTTGCACGTATTTGGTTGGACTCAGTAAACAAGAGTTCGACTGTCCATCTCTTCCTATTACTAAGTTTTCAACACTGTCGACTTGTTATCTTGGTGGAAAATACGGTTTCATTGACACATCAGACAAGCAAATTAAAATGGAATCTATATCCATCACATTACCCAAGTTTCACTTTAACTTTAACAGTAGAGCGTCAGGTTTGAAAAACCACCAAACCATTTTAGTAAGATTTTTCGGTCAACAGAGGCACTGAGGTGTGAAGCACTGTTGTGGCTTGTATCACCCATATGACTTTTATATTCATTGAGAGGGAAATTTTGTTCAGATTACGCTTTGACTTGAAACCATACACGTTACTGGTAATTGGTGGATTGCACTCAAATATGCAGTTGTCAGTCGCAGAAACTACCATCAAACCACTAATAATGATATTTAGCTAGCCTTTATTTCAAGTTTGGTTACCAAAAGACTGAAAAGATACTATTATTTACCCTGATTTCAAGAATCGTAACAGACAGCTTGTAACTGAGCGTTCCGTTAATCATATAAGTATAGATACCAAATTACCGGAAAAAGGTAAGAGATAAGTCGAAATCGAAAGATATCGTAGAAGCTCTCCTACCTAGTTTATTTACACTTTGCGCACAGAGTAAGTGTTGGGGCTGAGAACAACAAACTGCCAATGGAGGTAGTATTTGTTGATCTTGGTAAGGCTTTTGACAAGGTGTTTCACATGAGCTTCTCGAGAAGTTTGTTAGCCTTGGCATAGACGACATGATGAAAAGGTGAATTTAGTACTACTTTCATAATGCGAGGCTAGCAGTAAAAATAAATGAGATGCCGTCTTTGCGGAGACTAGCCACTAGTAAGGTTCGTCAAACCATCATACTAATGCGTCTTCAGTTTCTACTCCTAGTTATTAAAATTTCAAAAATGTTGGCATCATCATTGCCATTTAATGATGATGCTATGATGTACAGAGGTTATTCATTGTCATGAGGACATGAATTCACTACAAACTGGCCTGAATGCAGTGAATGAGTGGTCTAAACTTTAAATTCAGAAAATCAATTCCAGGTACAGTGATACAGTGCACCCAGATCCTAGATGTTTAATCAATACTCGGTGTGTGGCTCGTCATCACTTTGTGTTTAGTAATGACAGTATTTAGGAGTCACTGTTAGACATAATTTGCAACTTTTGACGCTGCGATTTATGGATCCTAAGAAGAACTACATCTTGAATACTGCGAGAAGGCATCAATTCCTTGCTTTGCGGGAGAGGTAGATGGGCTGGAGTGGGCTTCAAAGGCAGTTATTAACTATTTTAAAGGACTTTAGAACTTTGAATAGGGAAAGACATCCAAACCGTCAAATCTCCTTGGGTGAAATTAAGGTAGTTTTAGGCGAACGGTAATTAGTTAATGAAATTAGAATATAAAATTAGGAAATAGATGGGAAATAGGTAATGAATATCTGATGGATTACTTGCAAAGGTGATAAACATTTGCGGTAGATTCATTTCCCGTTGGTCTACTGCCGATAAAATAATCTATAGAAAGGTTTCGTTTCGGATTTGGTAGTCAGGCTATGAACTCAAACGATTCAAATAGAATAAACTTCCTTTATCATTTGGCTTCCTTTATCTCTGCAATATATTTAGATAAGTAGTATCATGTGCTTTTAAAAATCATTTTCCTAGTAATATAAACGCCATAGTTATCTTGAGATGCAGAATATTAGGAAATACTTTTATGTGCATGATTGAAAAAGTATGTGTATTTGAAGAAGTGAATAAGGTTGTTTTAAAAAATGTAAGGTTAAGCTACCCACACATCTCTTTTACAGTGAGTGTCAACCATTATTTGTGTGTGCCAGGTGAAATCTGACTTATGAATAACAACTCGACAAACTAAGTCACAGCATATTGACTTTTGCTTAATATCTTAATGCTTTCTAAAAGAGTTTGTTGACCACTTTAGGAAACTCTGGAGTCGACCACCACCTGCTATACGTCCAGAAATACCACCAGCAACCCAGCCATAGAACTGTCAGTGAAGATAAACTCTACGACAAAAGCAGAAGTGAAGTCCTGAGCGCCATAAAGTTGCTGAAATCCGGGAAAGCGGCAGGACCAGATGGAATTCCACTGGAAGCACTGGAAACAGACGCAGAGACAACAGCGAACATGCTCACACCTCTATTGCAGAAGGTTTGGAAGGAAGGAAGGAAAGGTACCTGCCGATTGACTGGAAGAAGGTTTATCTTGTCAAACACTCAAGGAAGGGAGACATAAGTATTTGCGAGAACTGGCACGAAACCATGCGCCCGTCCCTCCCCACCTCAAGCAATGCATTAAGCCACATCATCCTGGAGAGACTAAAGGATGAGCTGGATTCAAAATTACGATCGGAACAGGCTGGCTGGCTTCAGAAAGTACAAATCACGTGCGGATCAAATTGCAACGCTACTCTACGCATCGTCATAGAACAGAGTATAGAATGGCAGTCAACTCTCTACCTCAACTTCATCCACTTTGAAAAGGGCTTTGATAGGGTCGATCGAGGAGCAGTTTTGCGAGCAGATGCCTTAAAACTATGTTCTTAGTGCCGCAAACCTTCATCAACCTCATTCAACGGTAGTTATATGTTATATGATGATATATACCGAGTGATTCACAATGGGAAGCTCAGTGACGCCTCTGAAGTGGAGACAGGAGACAAGAGTAAGACAAGGTTGCCTACAATCACCGATGATCTTCCTGATTGTGGTTGACTGGACTAGATCGGATCATGCAGCAAACCGTGAGGAGTGAGAATAGGGGAGTACGCCAGACCGATGAAAAGACCCCAGAAGATTTGGATTTCGCCGCCGATGATGATTTATGTCTAATGTCATACACACTTGAAGATCTACAGGCGTAAAGCAACAAGTTGACAGGAAAGGAGAGACAGCGAAAGCAAGACTTCAAGTGAAGGAAGAGAAGACGGAGGTGATGAAGATACCCAACCAACAACAGCATGAACAATAAGCACCAATCACCATCAATGGGGGAAAACCTATAGGTAGTGATCTCTTTCACCTACCTAGACAGGGCAGCATCGTTTCAACCACAGGCGGTAGCACAGACGTATATGTCAAAAAATAGCAAAACATGTCTTCATCAATCTGAAATCAGTGTGGAGATCTACTGCACTCCACTCAGCACAAAGAATGAACAAGATCCGGATTTTTAACACTAATGTCAAATCTGTGCTGCTATATGGTTCAGAAACTTGGCGTATCACTAAAATCACTTCCAACAAACTACAGACACTCATCAACAGCTGCCGTCTACGCTTACTCGATACTGACACTGAAGATCAGATGGCCAGAACAATAAGAATAAGCAACAAGGAACTCACCCTGGCCTGGCAACGAACCAACCAAGAACACATCGCACAACAAAAGTGCAGGAGGAAGTGGAGATGGATTGTTTGGGCATACACTGAGAAGACCATCTGAGGACATCATGCACCAGGCCAGATCCTCGAGTGGAATTCAAAGGGGAAACGACGAGTTGAGCGTCCGAGGTGAGGGTGATATGGAGGAGATGGTTTTAGGAAGAAATGAAAGCTTGTGGGCAGTCGTGTAGCGAGGTTGAGAAGACTACAGAGAACAGAGTGCCCTATGTTCCACTGGGAACCCGAGGGACAAATAATAATAATCAAGAGACAAAGGGACTGAAAGTTACTTGGATCGTGACTCCCACCATTCTTTCGGAATATTCACCAAAACGTTGGCTATCATTATTTGTTTGCTAGTGTCTCCTGAGTTGTATTGCATAGTGAATTCCCAGTTGTGGTTCGGTACCACTAGTAATATCAGAAGCTCGTAAATTAATCCAGAAACGATGTTCAAATAATTAGATAATCCAAAAATAAATGTTGCACATAAAATAATAAAACCATTTGTCACAGACTCCGAAAATTGAAGTTGCAAGTATCACGAAAGAGAGCATGCTAATTCCGTATGAATTGATCATTGAATCTAAGACAAAAAATTTACGTTATTCGCTGTTTTCAGGAAGGATGTATTATGCAGCTCACATTCTCATTATGATTTCATTGATTATCTTTTGTTTTGCCATCTAACGTCTATCTTATGTCCTGCTTGTGACTTATACACATTTCTTCTGTTTTTAACGAGGAGCGGAATAACATTAGGGTAGTGCTATTTATATTTCCTTTTTATGAAAACTATGAATAATCTCGGTTCCATAAAGCTACAAAACTCTTTTAATTTATTTATAAGACCACCATGCCAACACGAGAAAATTTTATCAACAGCCTATGGATAAATTTTATATGAATACCAAAATAATGTGAAGTATGTGAGAGTCATGCATCAAGTTCAAAACACAGAAAAACTTAAATCAATCAGGTTGCCATGGTAATGACACTCATAACTCATGCAGAAATATTCACTTACGCCCAATAAATATAACCATAAACACTATTAAGGCTTTTACAAATTTAATTGGGTACTTAAAAAATTGTTGCTAGGTAAATTCTCCAATCATCTTTCTATATATGTTAGGTTGAATTTTGCTTTATAAACTGGTTGGCTGATAAAAACAAAACAAAGTCACTTTCATCAGCTAGTCAGTACTAGATGCTAATTAAGTGGCTATAAACTAATCAGATCCACTAAGCAAACTACGAAGTCATACCGGTAACAGAAGAATTGAGTTTATTTCTAAAAGTATGATTTCCATCTATCATACAGCTATAAATAATTAAAGTGGAACAATAAATATTGAACGTATGGAGTTGTGTATATTTCCAATTTTCGAATAATTGTTATTGTATATTGAATCGTGCTTAATCAAGTAACCATTTAATGCAAGTGAGGTGAGCTGATTTCTATGCATGGTTATAAATTTGCATGTTATAAAACCAGGGAAATGAGTTTTGGATAAAAAATTGTAACACTATTCAGAAATCATTTCAAATTTCTGATTGCATCAGTAACGAGGATCGGTACAATTATGATAATAAGATACCATATTCATCAAACCAAACTGTTGAACCATAGAACATTTTCGAAACCTGAAAGATGTTATATAGATAAGTGGACGTTAAGCAGTCGAAAAAGGTTATATTGTTCATAACATAGGTCTCTATGCTGGATGTTTGTGAAATTTCTCGAGTGGTGACAATAAACCTCGACTCAGCTGGTTTGATTCATTGGTTTTATTACTTTTTATTTCTTGATATCTAATTTTTAGTCAAGACGTGGGTAATAACTTTCGTCGATATTTTCAAAAGTTAGAATGGGTGTAGAGGTAAGCAGTTCTGATAACTACGTCCTAAAAGATAACTGAACTCTCTTGAAAGTATTAAAAAGAAGTCAACGTTTAGAATACTTAAATTTGTGACTTGTAAACACGAGAATTTCATATAGTTCAATGATAAGCCTTATGCTTTTGGTGTTATTGTATCGAATGATTTGAAAGTAGTCACTTTGGTCTGCAGTAACCTTGAGGATAATAACATCAAAACTGTGCCACTTGAGACACATGTACATTAAATGTACTCATAGGCTAATATTGATAAATAAAGTACTCAAAATGGTGTCAATTTCACTTCAATAATCGATTGCACTCAAGTAATCCCAACTATTAAGGTTACGTATTTATGAAGTATTAGCATCAGATCACATGATATTCATTTTAAAAGTGTCAGTGCTAATATACTTTGTATCTAGTTCCCTCGAACAGTTGGTATAATGGAATTGTAATATATTTTTTCCTACTATTCCCAGCAAGAGTGAATTGTATTAAAGGCGTAGATAGATATACAGAATCGACACAGGGGAAGGTAAAATGATTACGTTTATTCCGTCGTTTTAAATGCAAGGACCAATCGTAAAACAGTGCATCTTTCAATAATAAACAGATGTTCTTTGTTGATGAAATTTTTCGATTTCTTGAACAATATTTATTCCTGACACCGTCGTTTTCATTAAAATAGACAGTAAATCCATTCAAAATATATAGTGAAATACTGTTAGTTATTTGAGGTTGAGCCAAATCATCAGTTACATTAAAATTTATTTTGGAGTAGTTGAATAAATATTACACTACTATAAGGCTTTAACGCAAAGAACTGAGATAAATGTGCTAGTTTTCATTGCTCAGCAATCTGGATAGTAAACTGAAGACAGCCGATACCATGACAAGTCTTAAGTTACATCCACAGAATGATGTTGCAACGTGATACGGCCTCAAAGGTTGCTACGCCACCAGTGTACTGTGGTAAATTTTTGCAAGAGAGCTATATCGTGACTGAATGTAGCTATGTCTGTTAGTATGATATCCATCGGACAGATAACAACAGTTTAATACAATGAATATCAAAGAAATGCAAACAATGAGTAGAATTTATGGTAAAACACTCTGTATACCAAACGGAACTGAAGTCTATCAGTGAGATTCAAGATGCTATACCGGTCATACAGTTTAGTGGAGATACCGCTAAAGGCACCATCTTCGTTGAAGAACGCACTCAAGATTTGCAGATGTGGCGCGATCGAATAGGTCTTCAAAACTGAATACTTCAACAGACACTTCAAAAGAGACATGTAGGTCATGTATATTCACAAGATGAAAGAAAAACCTTTTTAGAGGTATTTCACGAAAACAGTCTCATTATAAGTTGCTGAAGGGAATTTCCCCACTAATTTCTATCCTTCTGGAAAATTCTGTCATAGATAAGATGCTCATGTCAAAAGCAATGATATCTTTCTTCACTCTAAGCGTTTAATTTCATGTTTCATAAATTATACCTCATTATTGCATGCAAACTGCTGCATGAATAGAAATTTATTCATAACCAAGAAGACTTTTATTCACTGTTAAATTTAATGATAAACTACTTGGTATAGTCTCATAACCTGAAGTAAAAGGTTTCTATAAAGTGAAATGGTGACTGTCAAATAAAGTACTGTTTAAGTTAATAAATGAAAGTGAAATGCATATAAAAAAATATATTAAATGAACTTAAAGCTCGAAATTGTTTGACGATTAAAATATTATAACAGATTTTGTAGAAACGTAAGAGTGAAAAAGCTTCAGTTATCACTGAATTAAAAGTAAATGTAATTTTTTTCAATGCAATTTTAGAACATCTAATGACATGATTTTTCTTTAGCGTTTTTTACTGATCTACCCTAAAATAATCACTTTTCTTTGTATAAACATACAGCCTATCAAGTTCAGGTAAAAAGACTACTTAAAGCATAATAGTATTTTATAAATATTATTCATTATCTCAGAATGATTGCTATCTTAGTGTTAGATATAAAGTGTTCATTTTTCCTTACAAATAATCCGGGTTAATATGCAAAACTGAGTTAGCCCATATATCACCATCAAAGATGGTAAGCAGAATGGTTAGATGAAATTGTTGGTTTTGATCTTGACAAACTGTGCTTACTCTTTTGCTTTTGTTGTATGGATATTGGCTGCTAGAAACGGTACAGTTTTTGTAAACTTTTCCAGGGGTTAGGTTGACTACAGCTGATTTTGTTCCGAAACTTTCATTCCAAGATATCTGATAAGCCGTACCATATTGGCTATACTACTACTGGTAGTACTGGTAGCCATGAAACGCGCGGTTGTCTACTTGGTTTACGGTCAAAAATTAAATGTGTCATTAGTAGTACATAGGTTATGTTGGCTTATAATATGTTAATAAATTAAAATGTTATGTAGAACTCATGCACTTCTCTTGAACAGTCGTCAAATAAGTGAACGCAAGTTTATGCATCATTTTTCACAAATGGATGAATTTTATGTTATAGTTCACTTGGTGAACACTGGTAGTTTTTTGTCCTATTAGTGACTCACCAGTGGAATCTACCTGCACTCACAGAGACTCGAACCTTATATCCATTGCTTCGAACGGTAGAGCGTTGTCCACTTCATCATGAAGACGTGAAAGTCACTTAGTGATCAGTGATTGTTTATTGATGCTTCTAACTCCTTGTTGTTACGCAGAGTTGATTTGCCAAACATCTCTTGGCATGTGAGCGCCTATGTGAAAGTTTTGGTACTGTCTAGGAACACCACTCAGCTCAGTCAGGGTAAATCCAGCTGATGAATCCCATATAGGATGAGATGAGTATCCTAGACTTTATTACAAGCCACTTTCAAACGATTCAGAACGGTGATCATTCAAACAATATGTAGACACTTGAATAGGAGCCAATCTACTAATGGAGGCCGGTCACTGGAGTCCAGTATAGCAACTAGATGAGTGTTGCTTCTCAGTAGTGTCAACAGACTTCCTGTTGTATCCTGGATACAAAAAAATGGAAATATAAGATAAATCTCCACTATTCTGTTGTTGTTTACTTCATCTAACCTTTTTTGTCATCGCTTATCCTTGCCTAGTTACTTCACCAGGAAAGGTATTTCGACCCTATTAGTGAATAACAATCAGCCATCACCAAACAAGTAGTCACTGCTCTTAAAAAATGTATGTTTCAATGATCCTGTTACCACTTTCTAAAAATTTCATGGATATTTTTTGTTGTAGCTCAATTTACATACTTTCAAATAGCTTTCTATATGAAGCATGATTCTCATTAAGAATTTTTTCATGTTTGAGTACCCAGGTGTATCATGTTTCAGTTATATGTGAATGATGTTCGTCACAATGTAAGGATCTTGATGTATTCAGTAGAACACGAACACTGGTTTTGATTTTGAAGTATGAATGTTGTTTCAAAAGCCGTTATTTTACTGTCAACCTGCTCTGCAGATAAACACACAACATTGATTAGCGTTTTCTTTTTTGTTGTCTTTGAGAATCCCAAATGAAAAAATCCTTGGCAATATCCAATAACATTTTATAAACTCAGACTAATGAACTCTGTTAATTCAGGTAGATAAAAGCTAAAGATAGGGAGCTGAAATTTGAAGCTACTTTGAAACAAAATCAAGACAACGGAAGAGTTACAAAAACAACAACTTTAGCAATGAGATCTTATTTGCAATCCTTAGTAGTTTGTAAAAAGTTATAACAAAGAAAATTTCACTTCCTTACTTAATTTACTTTCTACAAATGTTGATAACTAATTCTAACATTTAGGGTCGTAGAACCTCAGAAATCATACTTTTAAAAAACATTTTCTTCGCTGATGTATCTATTCTTCAGTAATGCAGTTTAGTCCTACAATGGTAAGCTATGAAATGTCAAGGCTAATATAAAACTTCATTTATTATTTTGGTTTTTAGTTTTTAAAGTGCTATGAAACTTTCCAGATTATAAATGAATCTTGTTCAGAAAAACTAGTGATCTACAATCTTCTAGTTTCATCATTCCAACTGCGGTGTCTATAATAAGACAAGTAACAAAATATATTGTATCTACCTATTCAAAGTATATTCATTCTATCAATAATCCTCAAATCTCGCAAAAGTACAGGCATAAAATCCTTCTGTGAGTAGATACACAACTCTTATACAATTCATTGGATAAAAAAGATTTTCCTGGGGATTATAGTGAGCAATTTCACTGTATTACCTTCCAATAAAATTTTAATTTGATGCATTGTAGGGGAGTTGATATCACTTGCTACACTGGGTGATTTAATTAATCGAAACTGCTGTCTTAGGTATTTTACCACACTTAGTATTTAACAGCACCAAGTAAACACTGACATTTAGTGAAATTGTTCAACAGGCGGTGTTGTTGTAAGGTTAACTACCTTTGGTATGGGAAGTAAGTAGTCATTTAAGTGAGCATAACTGCAATAAAACGTAACGTGCAACAAAAACCTCGTTTTCTTTGTGTCGCTGAAATGATACGTCAAACTTCACAATACCGTTAGTGAAAACGGTGAACTAAGTTAACCAGTGCATGATGTTTTTTCTGTTTTCACCCTACCACCGGCTAAATACTAAGTTGTAATTGTTGTAATTCACAAACCATCTACATAGGTTGTTAACCAGTTCAACAAATCTGTCACTGACAGTTACTTAACCACATTTTTATTTATATGCCTTTTATTTTAGTTCTTCGAATTGATGTAGTTACAAGAATTCATACATATCTGTTGTGAAGTACTGACCAACTTAGCGTTTATTATGTAATGACTGAAATTGATGTGGGAGAATATATTTTTACCGTGAAACGTTTACACTATCTAAACGTTCCTTGAGCAGGAAGGTGTACTAGTTATCATTCACTGATAGTAGTTGACAGTGCAAATATAACACTAAATACCAGTGATTCTGATGAATTAATTTCCAGTTTTGGATATATGAGTATTACTTCCAATGAAGTTCAAGTAACTGTTCAAAGATTCATGGTGATTTATGACGTTCAATAGTTTTATTAAGTCATTTAATATTTTTTCGAAGCATTTTTCAATGTCAGAGGGTTTTTCATAATAAACAAAAATTCCTAAAAACCCTAGATTTTTATACCCATCTGATTTGAGAATTTTAGGAAATTCTCACAATTTTAAGAGTGATCAAACCCAGAAATGCACGGTATTGTGTTAAACGTGTCAATATTCAGGAACTTAGTTGAAACCCAATATCACATGGATCAACTTTTGCTGATAATCCTCTAGTACCAGCGGTTAATATTTTTCCCTACTGTCGTCTTGGTTGCTGAGAAAGATAACAACTGCTCATGTATTCCGTGTCAAACAAACTTAAATATTATCCATTCACAAACGTGTGTTTGTCATTCGACTGATTGAACTTGGATTGTTGACTAACTTCAACGTAGTTCTAGGGAAAATTCATTACGTAAAGCACTAGCTAATTTATGCTTGACAAAGATTATCCTTCGGTGGTAATGTGAAATGCTCACTTTGTGTCACAAATTTAAAGAACTAAGGAGCATAATTAGATGGGTTTCAACTCAATGGTCAGATGATTTGTCGTCCTAAGTTTGGAACATTACGTGATTTTAGTAAAGTCATCAAAAAGTTTATGAAACCACTACTAGGTTCTTCCTGATTTTCAAAGGTATCCCTTTCGTTTGAAATAAGTCAGTACTCGACGAATATACTACTTGAGTATTGAGTGTGGAGTTCCTTAATAAATTAAGAAGAAATGTTTATAGTATTTTTTCAATTAACAGACCCCAGGAGTCATTTGAAGTGATGCTGTTACTCATCATTAGGAAGCCTTGAGTTAAGCATTTTTTGTGTTTAGATATAACATCCACACAGGTGAAAGTTGTATACTAAAATATTCCTATTTCTGAGAGAAATGTTTTTTATTGTTGCGTTATTTCTCGATTATCCTGAGTGGAGTTTTAGCAAGTTCAGCATGCAAGAAGAAGAAATACCTCAGCAAAGAGTAGCTTTAAGATGATTTCATTCTCAGAGCTGTGCAATCTCAAATTTGTACATTTTGTGCGTGTTAGTGTTTGATAGTTAAAAATGGTTTTTCAAACACAGCAATAATACTAAAGTCGATCCTTGAGCTGCTTCTAAAAACTTGACTGTTGGTCGTAATTTTTGGTTTTAAAGGTAACTCATATGTTAGCAGTATTTCTGTTGGCATGTTAGACAAACCTATTGAACCATTTTTTTAAATTTTGCGACTGTACAGCCTTGAGAATGAAATCATCTGAAAGCGACTCTTTGCTGAGATACTCGATCTACTTTTATTTCCTAATGGGTATCTTTTGCACAAACTTGGTGTCATATATATTTTTAAAATCCCATGATATATATCAATGCAATATGTAGTGAAAATCTGTCTATTTCATGACAGAAGTTGAACAACATTCTTACTGCAGGTTGAGCAGATTTAGTTTAGTTTTAGAATTGACTGATTTTGTCTTAGTCCAAGGATTTTCATCTTTGAGAAGTGATATTTTAACGATACCATCTAATTTCATGACCTTAATATTGACACAACCTAAGTTATATAACAATAGGACTGAACACCTGGAATACTTGAAATAATGTAATGATGGCATTTTTATTGTGTAGACCTTTTCATCATATGTTAACATATTTTTACATAATATATGAACTGGTTACACAATGGTTGTCCGATTAACTCAGACTGTTGTTTATGAAAGATATATATATATATATAACTGGCGCTTCAAATGTCTTGAAACTCGGAAGATTGCTTTTTAGGACAGCTTACGAACGGCAACCCAGCTGTAGGATCTACCAAGTACTCTTCAGCATTCCTGCGTCTGAACATAAATTGGTGTTTGAGATTAGTAAACAATGCAAAACCAAAGGTACTCAATAATGAAATTTCCTGTCCCAAGCCAGTTGACTGTAATTACTCAGCTATTTTGAAGTGTTCAATAATAACTAAAAATAAGTCGAAATGTTTCTTTATCTTAGATTACGGATGTTAAGAATGAAAAAAATTTAGTGGCGAAATCTATCTGAAATTTCTTTCTTATGAAACGATCTGACATGCTGAAAGTGCTAGACGCTAACATAAAACAACTGATTCTAAGCTTCTAAAGAGTTTCATTGATGAGTACTGAGGTTTGGATTTCACTCTGAAAAGCTGATATGTTTTCAACCACAATTTTCTGAGCAAAAGTAAGCTACGTTACATGTATGGATCAATGTATAAACGTTTTTCTATGCAGCGATCAGAGCATTACCATTTGCAGACAATAGTTCATTGTGTAGTCACATCTGGATTTCTTCAGCCTTATCGAATATAGTGAATTCGTTTGCCATACGTATGGTAGATTTATTCAAAAAAAACTTAAGAAAGATGGATACATTTATTGAGAAAGATTTTGATAATTTCAACACTTCAACAGCTAATAAATTCAATCCTGAATAAAATCAACATAAGTGTCCGTTTTCTTTTGCATTGTTTCGAGTGCAATTCATCTATTTACAACCCATTTAGAGACTACTTTGCCATGCAGTTTTGGAATGGGCAGGTCGCTTTCGAGCCAAGCTTTTTTTAAGGGTCACTAAGTTTATTTTTCACACTAAGGAAATAACCATGGTAACGCTAAATGTAGGTCTATAAGTATCATGGAGATAAGGTGAGTGTATATTCAGTATTTTGATTTCAGTAACCAATTTAGCATAGACGATTTTTGGAAAAATTATAAGGTAATTGATATGAATGTTCAAGGTGAGAAAATACAAACTTTCCAGGTTTAAATATCTCAAAGGTTATTTACTGTTACGATTAAACTGAAAATCTTAAATGCAATTTCTGAAAGTAGATTTCATAATGAAACAATTTTAATCGACAGTCCAATGTTTTAAAAACAAGTTGTGGCCCAAAGATTTATCAAAGGTTACTTCACAATATTTTGTATCGTTAAAATCAGGTCTAATAATAATGGAGCTATCTTTGATAACTCTTTAAACAGGATTTCTAACACGGTGCTCTGCCAACTGATCTACGGGACCAGGCTGCTGAGCTGATTTTTATTTCACCTTCAATCAGCACGCAGTAGCAATACTACCCTTCTGAAACCACGATTATCTCGGAAAGTCAGTGTGATAAACATCTGGTTCTTTAATTCAAGTAGATTTGGATTAAGATGAAAAGTCGTAAACTGACAGTTAGTATTAGTATGATCAAGCGGTAGTAATGAGTCACGAATTCACTGAGTAGTCTAGCTAAACCCTTGGTGACTGAATTGAAGGAAAATCTCGTCAGTAATTGGGTCTCCCGGCCCAGTTGGTGCAGCATCGGACTAGAAACCCAGTGATCCTGGGCTGAAATCCCTCTGTGGTCCAAATTTCCCCTTCAACTTCAATTGCAACTCACTACCACTACTAGTCTGGCAAACCACAGCTGTCTCAGATGGTTAAAATGACAATGGTTTATTTTCTTAACGCTACCGCTTCTAATGTGTATAGTTAAGGATAACTACAAAGCATTTTTTCCGTAGTTCAAATAATGTCTTCCCTCTATCAGATGTCGAAGTGATTAAATAAATAGACAAAAGACAACTAAAAAGTAATGAGTTACGTACTCAAAGAGTAAACTAGGTCTATCAAGATAATCAAAACGATGAAGGATTATCTGACTGATAGTTCTCTGTGTGCATAAGTGTAAAACTCCATTTACTGCTGATCATTTTCAACATAATTCTTTGCTCATAACCCAGACAGACTGTATTTCAAGGTGACTTTTTTAAAAACTATTTCAGATTCGTACTTAATGGCTAACAATACCATTACGTGTCCTCATTTGAAGTAGGAATTAGAAACTAATAACAGTCACCAAACAACTTCTGGATAATATGCATTCCGAGTACTGGAGGTAACGGTGTAGAAGGTGTGAAGTGCAGTCATAGCCAGACTTGCTCTTCAGATAGGTCAAATTTCAAAACCTAGAAGAACTAGTGATTTTACTCAATACAAACTCTAGTTAGTTACTTCTTTAAAATATTGCAAGTAGAACTGAACAGTGTTTGGAGTTTCATTCAGAGGGGTTCCTCAGTGGATTTAAACAAAGAGATAAGCATAAAACAATAGTGGTTTAAAAAATTCATTATTTTCTGTAAGTTCCTTATAACTTGTGTGTTTCAAAAGTAATACAAGCTGTCATTTTTCTATAATTAGAAATCAAAGATGTAAAAAAGTGAATCCGTTTTATTTAAAAAGAAATTGAACATTTTGATAAGTTTTCAAACAGAAAAATTTCATCTTATTCAGTATCGCAAAAAGTTAATATACGTAATGAATTAAACACACACGCACACACTGATATTATACTTATGTTATACCAAAAAGATACTAAAACCAGTTTTTATTTACCCAGTTAACCAACAAAGCTAACCAGTGTATTTCATGAGTCGATTTATTTTATAGGAGACAATAAAAAATTGGTGGTGTACGTCCAACCGCTATTTAAAACAAAAAGATAATATCAGTTCTGAATATTTAGTTACATAGCTTTGCTAGTTTAAAAGCTTTTTATTACCCATTATTCAGACAATTTTGGTAAAATTAAAAAAAAGCTAGACTTCAGCATAAACAAAATGATCAATAACACCAAATATTCAAGAAGTTATGATTAATTACAGCCTTAAGGTCACATCACTCAATAGATCACTTTGTATGAAACTACTTAGTCAAACTGCTAACATGCATTCTTGCCAACACTATTTGCATTTGGATTTAGGTCTAACTATGATGGAATGTGTTTTGCCTATTGATGAAAAGGCATGGATAGGTGTCGATCAGCTTTTCTGAATGATAACTCAATATTTACTCCACCTTCAATCTACGGTGTACTATTTTTTCCTTTATAATACGCCCAGTTTCTTATAATCACTTTTCCCTTTTATTGGAGGTCAGTGAATGGGTGAAAAATGAAATCAAGTAAGAAAAACTTTTTAATATTTGCATGAGATTTTACTTTGAATAGGTGGTCTCAAAAGTGACTATTTTATTATTATTGAGTGCCTTATGTAAGTTTGTTGAGTGATTCCTCCTTTGTCTTCTACAATTAACAGTCAGATGAATGTCATCTTGCAGAATGTTCATCGAGAAACCTAACAGAACTCAGTTTCTGAACACGTTAAAGTGACTAGTAGGAGACAGTTTGTCATCTGAAGGTTATCGATCTGCGTGCAGCAAATATATTGCGTCCACAGTTAATTTCTCTCTGTTTCTTGATGTTTTTATGTAAACTCATTCGGTATTTGCAGACAATTAATTTGGGAGTAGAATTTGAGTTCTGCAGCAGATTGAAATTTCATTTCAGTTTGCTAATTAGGTGTATAGCATGATGAAATGGCAGTATATACTTGATTGCATTCAGGACTCAATTTATTGTTCGCTTTCAAGTTAAAGTGGTGTAATAACTTGGGAATGGAGTCTCTATAGTTACATTTCCATTTAATGCCTTGAGATAGGGATGGCAAACATTTGTGAATGCCTAAAATAGGTGCGAAATTACTTCTATTGAATATATTTAGTACCGATTTAACAGTTATAGCTTCAACTATCCAACCAACTAAGTTACTTTTAAGAAATTTCACTGTGACCCATACTTTGGTATAATTGTAAGCTATCGCATACAATAAATGTGGTCGAAGTTTTCCCAAGATTCCTGTTCTAACCAAGGTCGACCAATCTTGATATAGTTAACTATATCAAATCGAATGCTTTAGCTTATGTATTTAACCTTTCACTTATCACAGAGGATACGGTAATCTAAATTATTTTGTCTGACTGACTTGGTGTGATTTTTTAACCGCAAAACTTGTTTCCTGGTTATTTCCTAAGTATGAACACTTCTGTAACGTAGCCTAACTGATAACATTACGTGACATTTGTAAGCTGCATCACTTGCTTCATGGAGGCTTAGCAGTTTTAAGTTCAACTCCCATCATTATTATCAATATATGTTTTACAAACACCAGCCATATTTCCAGTATAATTCTTGGTAAGTATATTGAGAACTTAAATTTGGTAATTACTGACTGGTTGTCTGAGATCTACAACTCTGTCAGTCAGGTTTGTAGGACTTTTGCTGTGGCAAGTTACAAGCCTACCTTAACTGACATAAACTGAAATCATTTGAATTCGAAAAAACGTTTCAATTGTGATTTTTTTTTTGACTACAATGTGTAAACTTTTATCTCACTTCCCTCTGTTTCCGCAATAAAACTTAGTTATCACCCCAGTAGTCACATTCGAAATAAATGGTTGAAAGGATTACTTACACTACTGAATTTACTTGTGTAAAGACTGTAATCATGTACTTTGACTTCTGATTATTGTTAATATTGCTCTGAAATAAAGTTGCTTGTCATTTTAGGAATCACTTGAAACTTTTAGAATTTCTGTGTGCTGCTAGGGTAACAAGCTTTCATCGCTTGGTTTGAAAGAGTAACTATTTGTAAAGAAAAGTTCTCATGTAGACTTAGGATTCTTTTGAAATTTATCTGGTAACTGGTAGTTTTGTGAAATGCACGAAAAATAAACTCCAAGGCTTGTAATAAGCCCTTTTCAACCGCATAGTTGCTGTGAATTGAATTTTATTATTGTCAAATTCATTTTTGCGAAATGACACGTTTGTTAATAAAACTGTTTTTATTTGAGATATGCTTTGTAACGTTATAAAAACGGATTTTATGGTGATTTGGTAACCAGATTTGCTATTTCTTGTAAATGAGTTCAATGGCGTATTTAATGAGTTTTGTAATATACTACTTGTACTTTGGATGGTGCATTGTTACGCAACAACAGACTGTTATTTTTAGTCGCAATTTTCAGCGTAACATTATAGTCACAAGCTTTGACACTAATTTTTGTGATGACATCAGATCATCCACCTAATAAGGGGTTTCAAAGCAATATACTTTGTAAGTTAAGATTATTTTATGCAAAAGTGTAAAATCATGTTGCAGCTAAAAAAAAACATGTTTTCATAATTGCTGGGCATAAAAAAAGTAAATCATTTACCACTGTGATTATTAAGTGACTCAGCATAAAGTTTAGAATAGACGATTAAGCACTATGTAATTACATGACAGCTGCACGAGACTCTCAGTACCTGAAATCGTGTTAAGAGGTGGCTAGTAGCCACATGTCTTGGCACAGCAAATAGAGTGACATGATGATTACTTTCATACTGTGCATTAGAGTCCTTCCGCAACTTAGTTTTTCACTTCACCTGGAATCATTACCTAGCATCACTAGTACTAGCCTGTCGAACCATGGCTACTGTAGATTATTCTACAAACTAACTTTTCAAATACACATTATGAACTCTGATTTTATCTAGTGCGCCTTGATTAAAATAGACTTTGTCGAGATTGAGCGGTATGCCTTCAAGCGATAAACTGAAATGTTGGATTTTGAAAAAATTCATGCCACATAATGGTGTTGTGGCGTAAACCAGCAAGATCTGTGGAAGATTAACATTAGGTCAATGGGTATTACAGTAAGTAGGAAGTCTATTTCTATCTAGCTGTGAAGACAATCAATGCAGGGTCTAGCATCATGCCAACCAGAAAATATCTTTTAAATCTGAGTGGTCTGTTTGTATTAAAAGACATCTTCAGTATTGCAGTCGGTGTATAGATACTCTCCTATGTTACATCAAATACAGGTTTTCTAGTATCTGCGGAAGCAGTGGCATTAAACATACTAAGAAAGAAATACTTTATAAGCTTTAAGCAAGTACATAAAAAGACATGTGAAAAACGCTTACAGAGTTTCTACTACTCTGCATCTCAATGACACTAGACATGAAGTGGGTAACTAAACGTCTTACAAGATGATTGACAAACTAATTTTTAAAACCATTGTAGTTTGCCAAGAAGGTAGTTATCGGATGCTTTAAGATGGACTGACAGATTAAAAAGAGAACAGGTATAGCCCCTTCTTTTGTTTGACAACTTAACTTTCTACGCTTCAGTTTAATCGACTGCATAACAACAGCAACAGTTTGAGGTTAGAGTATTTTATCAATGGATTATTCGTTTTTGTTATCATAACCAAGTGACCTATTTGGTAATTCATTGATATGACCATTTCATCCAAATGACGAAACACATCGGCGGCATGTACATCACTTACCTCCATATCAATCCTCCTGGACTTTATGTTTAGTAGGATTCATAACTGCGAATAATTAACACATACAGATTAGATGTGGATGCTTATTTGCCTTGCAATACCATATGACTCACTATTAACTGACTTCATTCATTCATTTCATTCATCTTATGGAAGCATGATGGATTGTACGCAGCTAATGGAAGCGACAACAGTAAATAACACTGCATTATTTGCTCAAAATTATTCCTCCTTCATTTAGGAAATAATTTAATTTGTATGCCAATCTTGTAATCGTTAATTGGTATCAAAGTTACTTTTATGAAGGCTGAATTGCTTCACTTAATGAATGGAAATAAAATGTAGATTGTGTCTGTTTCACTTTAATTCAGGTGGACTTTAAACTCACTTGTTATAAAAATTAATGGAACAGCTTATGACTATGAGAGTGATGGCATCAGTTCGATTTTAATAAAAATTACTGAATAACGACTTGTTGAAGAGCTAATTCACTTCTAATGAGTGTAACTACTAGTGTTTGTTTGCAAAACCTATAAAAATGGAAGAGATATACTCAAAAATTGATTTCTCATCATCACTGCCGTTTAACAAAGATTTCTGTCAAAAGATGTTATTTTCATTTAGTCTAGCATTTTTCAAGCAGTGGGTGGTGTCATTCTCAGTGTTTTTGAAGAATACAATCTACTTCACATACTGCTAGTGTTAGACATTATAAAAACTACAAACATACCTGAGAATCCAGTTAAATTCTTTGATTGCACCTTCTGAAATGTAATTTTCACTGATACCTACAGAGCTAGAAATAACGTGACTATGAAATATGCCAAGGAAAGAAGTTTATGAAAATTTTATCTGAAAAATAAATGTATTTAAATAAATATTTAAGTAAATGTATTTAAGCTGTTGCAAAGTCTCTGAGAGATCAAGAACCGCCTATCAACTATTTCCATGAACCCCATTGTCTATAAAGTATGATTTGTTGCTTTATCACTGAGAGCAGTAATCCAAATTCATACTTCACATACGTTTAAGTACTTGTAGTAAAACTTGGTGTCTGTAAGATAATTTCAAATTTGTAAGTTATATCAACACTTCCCTTCGCTCAATTTTTTTTATCCGTCTCATATAATTAACTAATGATAAATGTATAAATACATTGAAAATAACTCGTTTTTTTTTATATAAAGAATTAGCTTCAAGATCTCGAAACTTCAGTAGCTGTCTACCACTAGGTGAGATGCCTCAGCGTTAACAGACTTATTGGCCTTAAATGCAAACAGATTTTACATGTAGCATAGGTATAGGAGAATAGATGGTAACATTTTGATTCTAAATGCTGTTTCTCCAGTATACCTAAAATTTATAAGCTTCAGTATATATAACTGACAAACTGGCATTATCATAAATAGTGAGCTACACTAGGTACATTAAAATGCCAAAATGATTGATGAAAATAGTTTCATAAAGTTATCTGTTGACATGCATTGTAAACTCTGCATTTTAAGTGAATAAATATCGGTGTGTTAATCTCATACAGAATAGAATAGGTTAGCGCATAACAACCAACACAACTTTTACTAGAACTTAAAATTGTTTGTATAAGTTTTCTACGTTAAGCTATAATAAAATTCTAGTTGATTAATCATCAGAAACCAATCTTTAATATTTTCTTTTCTACAGAAAAATGTAATAAAGCTGCTACTAAATATTTGATTGGTTTATTTGATATAGCACGTATTGGTGAACATTTATTTATTCGGTGAACATTCGTATCAACATTGCGCATTATACTTGATAAAATGCGATTGGATATTAGCAATCATCTGACAACTGTAAGCCATGTAAAATATACAAAGTATGGTTAACTAGTTCACTACTAACTAGCAGCTCCGAAGCCCAGATAAGGAGGGAAAATTGGCATACGGCTAGAAACCTTAGCCAGCAAAACCAATCCAATCCCCAAACAAACCTCAAAGCACAAAGAAATTAGAAAAAATAAAAATCAACTAATTCCTAGCTGGAATCGAAGAGACGAAATAACACCACTTGGTGAAACACTTAGGGAAGCCAATTAGCCGATGTATCATCTCCCTCTCGATGAAAGCGAAAGTAAACATGAGCACATGGAATGTCCACACAATGTTTGAAGCTGGCTGGCAAGGATGCCCAGATTGCCAAACAGAAATGACAAGGTATAGCATGGAAGTACCAGACTGAGAATCTGTGGGGTTTCTGCACATGGAATGCAAGTGGACTCTCCAAACTGTCAACTGGAGAGGAGAGTCAATCATCTACTCCAATATTGTCACTCAGACGACAATCACCAGCACAGCAAACTGCGTTATCGAGGGGACATCATGATGTCCCCAACAGCATCGAAGACTCTCTCATGATGTAGGTTCACACCACTCACACCACCATCTCGTGCAAGGAACTTACCTTCAAAATCAAGTTGAAAGTCTTCAAGCAAGTTGGTGATGATAGACCACAGTTCAAGTTGAACACCCACCCAGAAGTGGAACTGAACTCAACTGAACTGAACTGAAGGACGCAAGTAGGAAGGAAATCTTCACATCAGGCAATGATGGGGTTAGAATGGTAGACATTGAAGAACATTCCTTTTGGTTGACCTTTGGGGAAGAACACTGGAACCCTATGAAAGTGACGTGAAGGGAAATGTGTATAACGATGTTGGGAAGGCAGGAGGAAGAAGACAGGACAAGGAATGGATCTCAATGGACACATAGAAGCTGATGGAGGAATGATAGGAAGGTGGTGATGGTGATGCTGATGTTGATGGTGAAGCAGAAATGAACCAGTGCATTTCAGTGCATTTGAGGGATGAACAGCGAGAAGAGTGACTGAACACAACCTATAAAATACTACACTGGATAAAGAAGTGGAGAGGAGTGCGCTGAAGGATAAAGGACACTTCTACGACACACTTGTAAGTGAGGCAGAATGGGCTGCAGTATGGGAGACAGAGACCTGACAACATTATATCAAATAACCAGGTTACCATCTGTCTAGAAGAAAAGAGATCAACACAGGTGAGACTAATGTAAGATGGTGATGGAGACTTAGTTAGAGAAGAGGAGGAGTAAAGGAAACGATGTGCTGACCACTTCAAAACGTTTTTTAATCGACTTCCAACACTACCACCTGGAACACGTCCAGAAATACCAACAGTAACCCATCTGCAGAACTATAAGTCAACACAAACCCTGCGATCAAAGCAGAAGTGGTGGCCTGAAAGCCATAAGGTTGATGAGTGCCGGGAAGGCAGCAGGACCAGATGGAATCCAACCAGAAGTGCTGAAAACAGACGCAGAGCCAACAGCGGACATACTCACATCACCGTTGCAGAGGGTTTCGAATGGAGAAAAAAAGTACCCATCGACTGATTGGAAGAGGGGCTGCCCTGTCAAATTTTCAGGGAGAGACACCTAAGTCCTTACCAGAACTGGGGCGGATACATGCTCCTGTACACCTCAAGCTAAATATTGAGGCGCATCATCCTGCAGACACTAAGGCATGCACTCGATTCGAAATTATGATCGGAACAGGCTGGCTAGTTTCAGGAAGTACTAATCATTTGCCGATGAAATCGCAAAGTTACGCTACACATCATCATAGAACAGAGCGTGAAGTGGCAGTCAACTCAATTCTACCTCAACTCAACTTCATCCAACTTGAAAATGGCTGCTATCGAGGCGTCGATCGAGAAGTAATTTGACAAGCAGCTGCTTCAACACCACGGTTCTCGTGTCACAAACCATCATCAATGTCATTCAACAGCAGGTATATGAAGAGGCGACATGCCGAGTGATTGACAATGGAAGGCTGAGTGACGCCTTTGAAGTGAAGACAGGGGACAGGAGTGAGACAAATTTGCCGCTGACCGTCAGCCATGATCTTGGTGATTGTGGTGGACTGGATCATGCAGCGAAAACCGTGAGTAGTGAGAAGATGTGGATAGGCTGGTTGGACCGATGGAAAGACGTCAGGAGAAGATTTGGATTTCGCCATCGATGGTGATTTGAGTCAAATGTCAAATGTGGCACAAACTGGAAGATCTGCAGGCGAAAACCAACAAGTTGACAGAAGTGGCGGCGAAAACGTGACTTCCTACATATTAATGTAGAGAAGACAGAGGTGGAGGTGATGAAGTTACCCAACCAACAACAACAGCATCAACAACAAGCACCAATCATCATCAACGAGACAAATCTAAAGGAGGTTGTCTCTTTCACCTACCTAGACAGGGCAGCATCGTTTCAACTACAGGAGGCGGCACAGATGAAGACGTCAAAACCAAGATCGGAAGTGTAAGAGAGGCTTTCATTAACCTGAAACCGTTGTAGATATCTGCTGCACTCCGTGTAAAAAACAAGATCCGGGTTTTAAACACCTATGTCAGGTCAGTGCTTCTATATGTTTGATAGACTTGACACCTTACGAGAAGCATTTCCAACAAACTACAGACATTCATCAACAGCTGCCTGTGCTCGATACTTAAGATTAGATGGCAAGAAAGAATATACAACAAGGCGCTCTGACTGGTAATGAACCAACCAAGAACCCGTCGCACAAATAAAATGCAGAAGGAAGCGGAGGTGGACTGTTTGGGCATACACTGAGAAGACCACCTGGGGACATAATGCTCCAGGCCAGATCCTCGAAAAGGAATTCAAAGGGGAGCATCCGAGGTGAGGGTGATATGGAGGAGATGGTTTTAGGAAGAAATGAAAGCTTGTAGGCAGTCATGGAGAAGAGAAGAGAGTGCACTGGAGACGTGCTAGTGAAGCTTTATGTTCCACTGGAAACCCAAGGTAAAAACAAAAATAATCATAATGGGTTCTACTGCACTACAGGTTTGGTGTTCTACTCTAACAACTTAGTTACTTGCTTTTTGACAAAATACAAAACGCAGACTCGTGGTTTCATTGGATTCAACTTCAATAGTTTGTTTGTTTCTCATAATAGATCAACAAGAAATGTCAGTCATACATACTGTTTCTGCAAGCTAAGCGTGCTGACCTAATGATTACATGGAGGAAATGTCAAACATGTATAACGTTAACAATTACTTTAACATTGCATTCTGTAATGAAACTTATCATTGGTGATAGACAGATTAGTTGATGAAGAGATTATAATGGGATTTCAAGATGAGATGAACAGTACTCACAAACTATGTAGCCAATGAACAAAAGATGATAGTTGTGAAACGTTGCCTCGTAAAAGATTTATAATGGAGAACTGTTACAGTTTATTTAGTGGTAAATAGCTATAGAATCCTGGATGCGCGTTTCGTCCTATTTAGGAGCAGTCATTTGGATACGTCTGCACTCCAGTGATTGGTAGCATTCCTAGTAAAGCTGGAATCACACATCCATGACTTTAAACATCAAAGCGATATCCATTGGGTCACTAAAGCAAAGCATCCTACTCTTGTGAAATAGGTGTTATACATTCCTTAATAAGAGTTGTAGTTCCCTGTTGCAATGCTGGATTCAAGTGTTCAGCTTTTGTTGATAGATGAGCTGTTAGGCAGATGTCTCTATATTACCTAGGAACAACCGCTCATCTAAATTCAGGTACTTCCAGCTGACTATTCCTAGGTAGGATAAAACGTCCATCTTCGATTCCAATACTAGCCACGATAAAGTTAACCACAACAATGAATAGTCAAGCAATTTTGAGGCATATGAGCGAATCTGCAAACGGAGATCGACCGATTCTATCCAGTATAGCAACAGGAAATTTTAACTACCAATAAATGCTTATAAAAACGAACGTTAGGTGTATTTCCTTCGGGACATCTAAAGGACTCAAATTTCCGTCTTCACAACCTTTAATGCACCCAGTTTTATCATCAAACACTTGTGTATTATGCTTATTCATTTGGTAAATGGCTGTTGAAGAGAAATTATTTCACAGTATATAAGCACACAAGCAATGTCTAAGTGCGATCATCTCACAAATATAAATCTTTACTGATAAGTAAATACATCGCACACTAATTACCTTTAACTTCATCTCAAGTCCAAAACTTTAACACTGAATAAGGGAATTAAGAACGCAATTATCCATATGAAAACGTTCAGTTACCTCAGTAAGTTTCATCATATAACTTAATTTACTTATGTACCATTCAAATTTTTACTTAGTGATTTTAAGCGTATAGAAACAATAGTACCTACTGTATGTAGATAAAGATTTATACTTTTTTCTAGAAGAATCATTCAAGATTACATGTAGACTGTAGGGAAACACAATTAATCGACCAAATGTTTACTCAAGGTGTATGGTTATGAGTGAGATGACGAAATCTGCCTCAGCCGCTTTAAAAAATATTTTCTCACTTTGATTTTAACAACCACCTAGAACAGCTTTTTGAATTGTCAACGTTTTATGACATTTTAAGGATTATAAACAGGAGCTTCATTCGTACTTACGGTAGGTTATGAATGATCTCTACTTTATCTGACTTCTTCAGTTTTGTGCACCAAGTGACCCTTAATGACCACATATAGACTTTGTTTGTCAAAAAAAAACTTTTTAAAAGGTGTGAAACAATAACGCTACCTCGACTTATTCATATTTCACTGAAGTGTACAAGTTTTATTCCCCTATGTCACAGATGATTATTTGCATCTCATGCATGTACAGTCAAGTGTTTACATGATTAACAGAACTCTACGTCGCTCATGTCAAAGTATGTAAGACACAAATCTTATGCCATTTAGCTTTTAACCAACAAATATACAAGCAAAATAACAACTGGCTTGTGAGTTTATAAATATGATACTAACCTGAATGAAAATTCAGATACTCGGAGAAGATCAGAATAATACATATACACAAAGTTTTCAACCATCTACAGGAAAAAACAGGAAGGATGTTGAACAAACTTTAAATATTTAACACTCTTCCGTGTACTGAAAATGAAATTTATCTATAATTTCACCCCTCTCTACACCAGTTAATCTCTCTGTACGAATACTTGTTTTAATCTTTGCAATAACTATGACAGATACTTCAGATTCCACCATTGATGCTTACTTAGTTTCTCTGTAAAGAGAAAGTGCAGTAATAAGACAGAAGATATATTTACAACATCAACGTCCAACAACCTCGCCTGGTTAACTAGTTCACTAGTTACTAGCCGGTCCTAAGCCCGAGTAAAGAGGGAAGGCTGGGCATACGGCTAGCAACCCTACCCCGTAAAACAAATCTAACTGCTAAAGAAACTTCACAGCACAAACAAAACACAAAAAGTAAAAACAAAATCATTCATCACTGGGATCGGAGAGGCGAAATGACGCCAGTTGGTGAAAGCCTTCTGGAAGCCAATTGATCGATGTGTCTTCGCTCCTCTCGATGAAAGCGAAAGTAAACGTGGGAACATGGAATGTCCACACTATGTTTGAACCGACCAAGGCTATCCAGATTGCAGAGGAGATAAGAAGGTATCATACTGAAGTGTTAGGAATTTGCGAAAGCATATGGAATGGGAGTGGACTCGCCAAACTGTCAACTGGATATAAGAGTCAATAATCTACTCCAATATTGTCACCCAGACGACAACCACGAGCACACTGAGATTTGGAGTGGCTATCATGATGTCCCCAACAGCATCGAAGGCTCTCTCTCATGCAGTGGGAACCAATCTCCTCCAGCATCAGGATCATGACAGCAAGATTCAACTCAAAAGGAAGGTAGGTCACAATCATATAATGCTACACTACACACCTACAAATAATGCAGAGCAAGAGAAGAAGGAGGAATTCTACAGACAAGTGCAATCAACACTGGACAAGACATCACTCCAGTTGGCGATATCAAAATTCTAATGAGCGGGTTGGTATGAATGCCAAAGTGGGAGGGGACAACACAGGAAGAGAACTAACCATGGGTCGAGAAACGCTCGGTGGGGTGATGAACGAGAATGGAGAATTGTTTGCAGAATTCTGTGCATTCAACGATTTGGTGGTTGGAGTCGAGGCTGTGTGTTCAGGCACAAGGATATCCACAAGTCAGCGACATGGATTCGATCTCATTAGACACCAGGACACACTAAAAATCAAATTAACTTCATCTTAATCTCAAGAAAGTGGAGACGCAGACAGCCTACTTGACACAAGGTGAAGAAGAGGAGCAGATGTAGGCTCACACCACTCACTATCTAGTACAAGGAACCTTCCAGGTCAAGTTGAAAGACTTCAGAGAAGTTAGTGGTTAGAGACCACAGTCCAAGTTCAACACCGAGAACAGAGATTTGAGGACGAAACTACAAAGAAAATCTTCACATCAGTCAGCCATCAAGACGAAATGGGAGATATCGAGGATCATCCCTGAAGAAACCTGTGTGGAAGAACACTGGAAGTCTTTGAAAGAGATGTGGAAAGAAACCTGCACAACCGTATTAGGAAGGAAGAATAAAGAAGACAAGGAATGTATCTGGACAGACACCTGGAAGCTGGTAGAGCAAGGAGAGGAGGATAGTGAAGCAGAAGATAAACCAGTGCATGGATGTTCATTAGACAAAAGGAACTGAGTACAATTTATAAAACACTGAACAAAGAAGTGAGGAAGAGTGCACGCGAAGACAAAACACACTTCTACGAAACACTGGCAAGTGAGGCAGAACAGGCTGCAGGTTGATGGTAGGAGAGACAGAGACCTGACAACATTGTATCAAAAATAACCAGGTTACTATCTGGGAGGGTAGAGATCAATACAGATGAAACCAATAAAAGATGATGACGGAAATTTAATTACCAAAGAAGAGAAACAAAAGAAACGATGGATTGACCACTTCAAGAAGCTCTTGAATCCACCACCACCACCACCACCACCTGCACTTCGTCCAGAAATACCACCTACAACCCGGCCACAGAACTGCAAATGAACATAAATCTTCCAACAAAAGTGGAAGCCCTGAGCTCCATAAAGCTACTGAAATGTGGGAAAGTAGCAGGACTACATGGGATTCCGCCAGTAGTACTGACAGCCGACGCAGGGACGACAGCGGACATGTTCACATCACTATAGCAGGAGTTGTGCAAGGAAGGAAGGGTAACTGCACATTAGAAGAAGGGTTACCTTGTCAAACTGCCGAAGAAGGGCGACCTAAGCCTCTGCAAGAAGTGGTGAGGAATCACGCTTCTGTCTCTCTCCATCTCAAGCGACGTAATAAGCCTCATGATCCTTGACAGACTAAAGGATGCACTGGATTCAAAACTAGGATACGAACAGACTGGCTGGATTCAGGAAGGATAAATCATGTGCGGACAGAATTGCAACGCTACTCTACGCATCACCATAGAACAGAGCATAGAATGGCAGTCAACTCTACACTTCGACTTTATCGACTTTGAGAAGGCCTTTGACAGCATCGACCGAGAAGTAATTTGCCAGGCAGCTGCTTCAACACTACGGAATACTGCAAACCCTCATCAATCTCATTCAACAACTATATGAAGACGCCACATACCAGCCAAGTAATTCACAATGGGAGGCTCAGTGATGCTTTTGAAGGGAAGTGAAGACAGGAGTAAAACAAGGATGTCTACTATCATCCATCATATTCCTGATTGTGGTTGACTGGACTGGATTGGATCATGCAGCAAACAGTGGGGAGTGAGAAGAGGGGGATACAATGGCTGGACTGATCGATGAAAAGAGTCTAGAAGATTTGGATTTCGCCGATGACTTGTGCTTGATGTCGCACAAACTAGAAGATCTACAGGCAAAAACTAAGAAGTTGACAGAAGAGGTAGGGAAGGCGGGACTTCAAGTGAGTGTAGAGAAGACAGAGGTGGAGGTGATGAGGATACCCAACCAACACCAACACCACCACCACCAACAACAACAACAACAAGCTCCAATCACCATCAACTGGAGAAACTTGAAGGAAGTAACCTCCTTCACCCATCTAGGCAGCACCATTTCAACTACAGGCGGCACAGACGAGAACGTCAACGCCAGCCAGGATCGGAAAGACAGCAAGACAGGCGTTCATTAGCCTGAAACCAGTGTGGAGATATTCTACACTGCACTCAGCATAAAGCGTGAACGAGATCCGGATTTTCAACACCAACGTGAAGTCAGTGCTTCTGTATGGCTCAGAGACTTGACAGCGCGTTACGAAAGGGATTTCCAACAAACTACAGACATTCATCAACAACTGCCTACACTCGTTATTGAAGATCAGATGGATTGCTGGAAAGAAAAGGCCAGAAGGAACTCACTCTGGCTGGTAACGAACCAACCAAGAAGCTATCACTGAACAGATATGCACTGGAAGGAAGTGGAGATGGATTGGATTGGGCATACACTGAGAAGGCCGACTGTGGACATCACGCGTCAGTCCAGGATCTGGAGTGGAAGGTAGATGGGAAGTGACGAGTCGGGCGTCCGAGGCGAGGGTGACATGGAGGAGATGGTGTGAGGAGGAAATGAGAGTTTGTGGGTTGTTGTGGAGCCAGGTTGAAAAGTTTGCAGAGAAGAGAGTAGGATGGAGTCATGCTACTGAAGCCCTATGTTCTATTAGGAACCCAAGGGACAAATAACCATAATTATTATTATTAGGTTTTTACAGATATAAGTCAAGGTCTACACAACATAATATTTGTACAATATGTATGAAAGTGTAGTTCCACCTAAATTTGCCAACAGAACACTCATTTCAGTATTTTTAGATTAAATAATAAAAACCAAAATAACTTTAGTGTTAAACTATATATTTTGAAAGAACTAATGACTGATTATTTGCTATGTCAGATTAGGTTTTGTGGAATGCCAGCTTTACTTTTTATTACAAATCACCAACTAAGGAAATCGTGATTTGCCTGAAGACTTAGTCAACCTTGCATTACAGAAGTGTGTGGATTACGAAACGAAATAATCCACTGAGAAGATAAAAAGTACATAGATGTTTGTATCGTTTAGAGTAGATGCTCACAGAAAACAGTTACACCAATAGTTAGTTTTCAATGTTGTCAAAACATCAATGAAGTGCCTTACTTAAATTATGAGATGTTGAGCTTTCAAATGGTTTGAGTAGTCCGTGTTTTTCTCTGAGCGGTTTACTTTGCAAGACACGACAGGAAACTGAAGTTAGTTTATTTCATGACTACTTTAATTGCACTTCAATCAAAGAATACTTTCATTTTGGCATCTGGAATTAGCGCGTGAATATGAAAATAAATGTTGGTCATCAGAACCTAAATCTTCCACGAAGAGGCTTCATCACACTGATGTTACTTTAGTTTAAGTTATTTCCTAATGACGTCTGAATAACATGATGTAAGATGACATAGATAGACTGAGCTATATTCACTGACAAAGATTTGCGACCTAACGGAAATATATCGGCATCAAGTAGTGACGCCCTATCATTTTAAAAACTGACTTCTTTAATGATGCTTTTAATTACGACAAATGAATAGTTTAATAACAAAAGTCATTGAAAACTATGAAGTCAAAAATAGGCGCCCTACTGAAGCAAAAGTACCAGTAATTTCTACTCTTTAATAACGTTTAAAAGTTTCAGTAGATTGTTAATTTTGTTTTGTCTAGAAGGACATGTATGTCCAGTTTAGCTTCAGCTTCTATAACATTTTACAAAGAATGCCGGGAGATTTTGATTATAACAAAAAACTCTCTCACTTTGGGGACCCTGTTATGTAATCAACGATACGATGAGCTATAAATACTCCAATATTTTTTCATTCAATACCTTTTCATGTAAAACACAGATCTAGCCCACACTGCTACAGATATTATAACCAGCATGTGTTCAAGCCTCTACAAAACTAGTTTACTTTAATTCTTAACTGAAGCGCGCATATTTAAAGAGAACATGTAATAATGATTATTCATATCATAATGATTAGTTTGGAAATATCCTTCTTTAATACAAGATAACTGTGGTCTATTAACAAGGGTGTTGAAAGGATTATTTACATCTTATTTTCAGTGAAGTAAGTGAAGGCCTACTTTAAGTACTTATGCTGACAGACTGGTTGCTGTAAGTGTGACACAAAGAAAGGTATTTACATCATTAATTTAGAAATACCATAGGACACATTCTTGTTATCTATGTTTATGATTAAGCATACTTGAAGTTTTTGAGGGTACGTCCTTAATACAAATCATAGTGAGGCATTTTTTATCAGTTGTGTTGTTTCCACGTTGTATGAGAATATGTAGCAAAGTTCTGCTGTATTGTAAGTTAGAACTATATTATACGGTTTCAAGGTTTCAATAAATTGCTGAAATTATGAGAAGTATTAGTTTAAATCTCCTGATTTTATTAGATCATCGGCAATATATATGTATGTTTGTAACTAAGTGTTATCTTCTATTTGATATATAAATAGAAGATTATTCACCCTCTGTAGTGCTCAAATAATATGCTTTCTTAGAGATGCAGACATTTATAACACGATATTTATTCTAGTTTCGTTGGTTGGCTAGGAGATGAACTGACCATTATCTGTGAACAATGAACGCAAAAAATAACTGCACACTAAGTATGAGGCCAACTGTATTTAGTTATTGAAAAAGTTTAGAGTACGCTTTACGCTGGATAAAATACTTTTCGGTTGACATTTGGATGCAAACGTATTTCTATAAGAAACTTAATTGGTTTACATCTTCATATTTGTGAACCGGCAAACCAACAATAGTAACAGCTACTTGAACCACGGGTAAGTCCTAACAACAAAACTTTGACGGTATGTCAATGTAGCTATGCATCATATTAAACCACTGGATACACCACTCACTGAATGGCATTCTAGAACAAATTATCGTTCATTACCATATCAAGATATTCACAGAAATTCATGACTAGGTTTTAATTTTACTGCTACTCTTCCTTCTTTAGGCTTATTGGTAATTATCAATTTTCGATGAAAACAGACAGTTTAATTAAATGCTCAGATTAATTTGTTCCAGTCGAATTTAAGTAATAATTGATGTAGATATACCAAGCTAACTTTAGGATCACTTCAATATACCAGAAATCTGAATTCTAGTCCATGTATTATGCACTACAAAAACATTTTCAAGTAAGATCATAAGGAGCGCACACTGGTTATGCTAGATTCCAAAACTAAATGTTAAGAGGATAGTGCTTTGTATGCGATTCTACAATGATTATTTACTGGAGATTAGCGAGTTGTCTTATTGTTTTTCTTAAATGTTTAACAAGTCAAACAGTATTATTTATCGGGTAAAATTTTGAATAAATTTGATAATCTGTGGTCACTTAGAGTTGTGGAGTTATCTGGATAAGACTACGAACAATAAACTGTATCCAAAGCGCAATTAGGTAAATAATACCGCTCCGTGGTTTGACATATCTAATGAACAAATAACAGTGTCAAAGTTTCATCTCTATATCAACTTACCAGTTCTTAGTGCTGCTTGAAATTTAATCATCGGGCTATAAACACCATTGAGGTGTATTTCGATCTATGTTAAGCGGTTGACAAAATTAGAAGAAAGTCGGGAACGTAGCTTTTGTGGATGCCAAACTCATCAGCAAGGCACGTTTGTCACCACAAGGTGTCTGATGTCCTGTCAAAGATTTGAGCCAGTGTCATTATGTGCAGCAATCAGAGACGGTAACTTTGAACTTCTCTACCGGTAGCTGACGTTTTCTAGGATGGGATTGGATACAGAGCAGAGAAAATCAATAGTAATAAGAAGGCTTTATTCCCGTTTACTGATTAAAAACTATTATTATCATAAAATTATCCTTTAGAATGGTTTAAGTCTTTTAACTTTACAACACACTGTTAAAGGTGAAGCTTTTTATAATTGCAAAACGGACGAGTACTACAGTGCAATTCGACAGTAAAGGGTATATATATATATATATATATATATATATATATATATATATATATATATATATATATATATAGAAGGCAAGCGAACTAAACTGTAGTTCTATTCATGGAACTGTTGACGGTAAATGTTAGCTGGTTGGCAGGCCGTCAACATGGAGGCCTAGACCTAGGTTTAATGCTTGTTGATACTCTTCAGTTGGAAGTATCTACAATCTTGAAGGAAATGATGTCCCGCATGACGTACGAACTCACGTCACCCGGTATCGTAATCAGTAACGTTACCAATGAGCTGTTTGAGACGCGACTGGTCGTAGAAAATAGTAAAGCACGAACAAACATGGGATATACATTTTATGCAAGGATACTAAGTCAAATTGATAAGATTTCTTAACAGCTAGATGTTTTTAGTTGTGAAAAGAGTTTTGACAACATAATCAACACAATAAAAATTTGTTAGTACTATGAAACTATTTACTGTCATGTGGTTTATAATTAAATAGTAACTCTGGTTCTCCTGTACTTACAATCTCAAAGGTATCGCCCCACGAAAGTGAATATTTTTTTATTCTAGCTGCCTTTTACGAATCCCACCGCAACTCAAATTTTCCCTTCACCTTCAACCACCACCCATTACCATGTCAGTAGTTTGAAACACATTAGCTCCACTAAATTACTTCGTTTCCAAACTATTTATATATCTAGTCATTACATTCTGCAGTATGTACTCTAGCGTTCCAAAGGTTATCTTATAGTAACCGATGCCACTTACTTAAATACTGACTGCAGATTCATCAATTGGGAAACGAAGCATATTTCATGATTTAGGATTCCCAGCAATTTTAGGCGTAGTATTTTCTTAGGTGCCTGAAAACTATATACTGTTTGAATGCATTGGAAAAAATGAAATACCACATTAATGGACACGGTATAGAAATGAACTAGTTTTCCTGAAAGTGATTCATTCACAGAGCTCATGGATCGTGTTTGGTATGCAGAATATCACTCCCCGTGTACCTTCACAAAACAGTTAGACTGAAAACATTTTTATACAAAATCAATCAAAACATTCATTGTTGCATACTTTCTGTTCAGCAAAATATCACAGGAAACAGACATTTACAAAACTGTCACAAAAAAACAAAACTTTTCAGGGTAAAACAAATTAGGAAACCTAAGCCCTTTACATTGTATAAACTTTGCTATCGGTTTAGACAAACTGTGTTTAGCCGCTCAAATCAATCATCGGAACATAAGAGCCGCATTATGATAATATGAAAAGTGAATGATTATTTCATTCGCTAGTACTTGAAGGCGATGGCACGGAGTCCCATTTGACAGATTTTTATACCACAATCTTAGAAAGTAAAAATATTATTGAATCTATCAATTTGTTAGTCTTCATTTACAGTGAGTATGACAGATAACCTTGACAAAAGTATTAGCAACTATTTAATATCAACAAAATAATCAATAATACAAAATACTTAAGAAGTAGTCACAAACTAATTACACCTTTTAGGTCATCATTCATCTCACACTAATTAGTATGCAACTATTTAGTCAAATTGCTGGCATGCATTCTTGCCTACACTTTTTGTATTTTGACTTCAGCCTAGCTCTGCTGGAATGTGTTTCAGTTATTGTTGCAAAGGCGTGGATAGGTGTTGATTAATGTTACCAACGATTAGGTCATTATCTATTCTGGTCACCCATCTTCATTCTCATGTACGGATTGAAATACGCTCAGTCAGCTATGCGTCACACTTGTGATACTTAAATGAATGATAAGCAGCATATAAAACAAAGTTTAGAAAATACGCCGCTATCATTACTTTCAAACCTCGTGTTGGAAATGAGACATGGTGATCTAATAGTTTATTAATATCATATTTTCGCTTGACTTATGTACTGAAGCGTTTTCAGCTTGGTTTTTCCAATCATTTTATTTTGGCTTTAACCATCTGTCATGGACATCTCACTATCAAGAAGTGGGTCTTCATACAGACCGATCATGTGAAGAAAAAATACCACTGCTTAGAAGTTAACAGACTTAAAAAAGTAATCTTTGCATAACAGATTTGGTCAGTAAGATATAAACTAATCTTATAGTTGAGTAAACATTGATAGAATGTGTGGTTGGTTAGTTTTGAAGTATGTACATTATTTGGTCATAAGCTTCCTAAGTTCAAAGAATGGGATATGAACTGCTATAAACATTCCGCTTTTGGCTTAGCTTGTATCTATTTCACGGCAAGCAAAAATCAGGAAACAGACCTCTTTTGTAGGCATATGAATATAGGAATCTTCCATTCCATAACTATCATGATTTGTTATTGAACACTCAGCTCACAGGTTTCAACACTAACAAAAGTATACGTAATCTTGTTGCCTTATTGGAAACTTTACTCCTTGAGGTAATTTCTGTTTCTTTCAATTTCACCTTTTAATTGAAAGTGACACGATCAGCTTCGTCAATATTCGGTACATAAAAGTCTCCTGCTCAAGAAAAATCTTTTGAAATATCAGTTTTAAGCTAGTATTTACCGTAGACTGAACAAAACTGTATAGCAATTACTAAGGAAATTCAATAATATGATTTATGTACGTAAACTGCGCAACAGGTTTTCAGTGCATTTATTGGAAATAGAGACTCAAAAAGTCAACAAGCGAATGATTATATGTTAACTTAAACAGCTGCTGAATCTTACTATTTAGACAGTTTCATAATTAATAAGTACCAAGAAGCTTATACCCAGTGAATAAAAACATTTAGTGTTATTGTTCAGACATGGGCTTACTTTGTAACACTGTCCACTATCAAATATTTTATGTGATTTAAACTGGAATATTGGTGTCAATATAAGTTAATGAGTGAGCATCATACATAGTGTACAGGGTTTAAGAGAGTAACCAGAATGTTCATCGTGAAGGTAGGTGATAGTCAAACTTTAACATGAGCAGAAACAAAATTTGTCCGCGGCAGACGACATAGTTTTACTTAGGTTAAAGTATTTAACGTCACGGTGATGGAAAATACTTACATAAATTTTATGTTGATAAAGCTCTGGTGTGAAATTTACAGATATCAACGTGTATACGTAGGTATTATTAGAAAGTATCTATACATCAAGTATTTTAGAATGATGTATGTCTTTATTTCTGTTTAATTTAACTACTTGTGTTGCTTAAGAAATCCCATCACTAAGTAGTCAGTAAGTAAATTAGTTAACACACCAACAAATTTAGAATATATACCATAACAGTTATTGATTAGATTTTATTCTCAATCATTTACTGTACCGCATACAGTATATTTTAGTAAATTACACTAGTAATATGATTTTTGTAAACTATGTTAGCAATCAAATGGGTCATTATGGTCACCATAACGAAAAGCATTTCTAAAGATTTGACATACTGTTTTTGCTATGGCGCGAGCTAAACGATTGTTTTATTAATCATCAAAGTTAGTTTGTACTAACATATTCCATTTTATAAAGCAAGATAAAGATGATGAGGATTTTTATTATAGAATACTTTAAGATACAGCATTACACAGTTGCTGTAGGCACATTCCTTCGTTATGCTCTATATTCACTACTAGAAATTTTACTATTGTTTTCCTCTTACACAGCAAATACAGCGAACTAAGAGGCTTCACACTAATGGTGGCTGGTGGCCAGTAGTGGAATCTAGGACGCGCGTTCGTCCTGTTTAGGACTGGTCAGCTGGATATACCTGCCTTCCAGTAGGGGTTTTGTCCCAACTAAGACTCGAACCTGAGACTGATTGTGACTAAGTGACAGTGTATGGTATAATATATATGTGTATGTATAATATGCATATATAGCATATATGTATATATGATATAATATATGTATTAATAAAATGTATATATATAATATGTGTATAATTTAATATATATATATATATATATATATATATATATATATAATGCTCTGGTGACTGGAGGAATTGATCCAGAGTCCGACCCCCTGGTGGAAACAACATTGCTAACTGGAAGGCGGGTACATCTAGTTGACGAGTCCCGAGTAGGACGAAACCCACATCCTTGATTCCCTTGATAGCCATTATCCATCAGTAATACCAAAACTGAAACGCAAACACTATCTAGGCATCTGTACACGAATTCATATGCCAATTGAGAACAAGTGATTCGGTCCAATAAACGACGGGATAATACAAGTAACAACATAAAAATAAGAGAATGCTGAAGACACCCATTATTTATATTCGGACAGGAATTGTAAGTGAAATAATATTGTCTTCAGTTACATCTTCCTTGGGTTTTTTTCTAGTCTATATAGCTTAGCACATAACAAGAAATAAACTGATCAAGTTTCTTTATTGGTCATGGATGAATGTCAGAAGTGAAACTGATACAATATTAACGAGTGCAGCATTTAACGTAAGTGATTCTAGGATCATTGAGTACAGCTAACCGGAGAATTTCAATGAATTACTGTCAGGTAGCAAAGCATGTTGAAAATGCTTTCAACCTTATCATTTCCGCAATCAGTATGACGGGTTTTTGAATACAGTGGTAAAAACGTAAATGAATAAATATTAAGTTCTTCTTTACTGAATCAAGTGACTAATATAGATGAACACTCATAAATATATACTAGCCATAGATAAAATACTACTTGTGGGTGTTTTATTACGAGTCGAAAGCAAATTGCAGATAGAAACTGAGGAACTAGTTGGAAGACTGTACTACTAGACAATCTTTTCACATATTTTCTCTACAATTTCGTTTCATGTTTCCAGTAAAATATAGTAAGATATAGGTTAAAAGCAAGTGACCATCTATATTTATAGAGTATGAAAACGTCACGTAACTGATCAACCTAAACTTAACATTATGCCCCCTTTGAAATTTTAATCAGAAGCTTACGTACAGAGTTTTCTCTGAAGAACCTAAAGAATTTGAGTTTGATCTCATATTCCTCAAGTGTTCTCACCAATAAACAGTATAAAATCAGGGTGAAATAGCTGTCTAACGAAGTTCAAAATTAATTTGGACACCGTCAAGTTTTACTCCTTCTATGACGCAAATTATTTTTGTTTGGCCTGTAAACGTTGTCTTCAAATCAGATAACTGTTTGTAGCACCTACTACTTCGTTTTTACATAATTAGTAATATAAAGCTAAAAAAAATACGTCTATAGAAAAGAAAGCCTGGCTTGTAACCGTCGTTAGCTTTTTTCAATAGAAATAATTTGATGACTAGTTTTTAGTTATCAAGTTTTCTAAATTGTGGTCATCATTCAAGCAGAAAGTATAATAATTCATATAAACGTGTAACCTTTGTGTGCAAGATAATATTAATGTGTGATAATGAGGTTGTCAAATTCTTTCAAGTCTTTTAGAGCTTCCAATAAATTTCGAATATAAGAATTCAACTCACATTTGAAAAAATATAATTCTGCTACCTGATTGTCTCTCCGGCATAATTTTGATGAAGCCAAGACTATTAAACATTTTCGGTTCATCCTCTGAAATGTCAGTTTGCTCAAATCAGACATTTATGGTCAAGTATGGCTTGTTGGTGGATTGAATTCTCTCATATTTCGTATCTCAATGTATTAAGTTACTTTTTTGAACACTGTGGAGGCTGAACTCTATATGTGTGCACTTTCTGTCTAGCGTGTAGCATTCCAAATGCTTCTTTCAAGTCCAAAACTAAATAGCACTGTCGTTCAGCACCAAGTATTTTAACGTCGCTTCATACCAATTGGATAAAATGAGCATATAATTCAGTCACTAACTTTAGATTTCACCAAATCTATTCATGTTAATAAAGTCTAAACAGATTTTGTGGGTCCAATAGGAATATTTCATTTACATTGTCCCTTACGAACTGAATATTGTTCTTTGATCAGCCTGTGGACTAATCTTTTTCATAAGTGCTGAGAAACTACCGTTTGTTACTGAGAAAAGGTGTAAGATATCAATCATAGTTCATAGTAATGATGGATAGTGGCTAGCAGTGGAATCCAGGACACGAATTTCAATTTATTTGGGACTCGTCAGTTGGATGTACCTGCCACCCAGTGGGTTGTGTTGTTTCCACCTGATTGTTTTGAAGCGCTAATAATCATATTAGAAAACAATAGCACAAGCAATTATAGTTCACAGTACCTTTGAGAGGTTCTTAGTTTCTGAATATCAGTAAACAAAAGAGTTGGTGTGATATTTGGTATTTTGCTGTAGCAAAAAATGTTTGACTACCGGCGATGGTCGTTTACATATTTGGAAGGCATACTTTTGAACAAACTGTCAGTCTTGCAAATAATTTCTTCGTTCAAATTACTAACTAAAAAAAGTAGGCTTTTTATTGATGTAAGCCGAAGGCGATTTCAATTTATTATCTTCCTTACTAGCTACAGGGGGATGTCACTGGAAGAACACTTATAAGCTTAATAATGCAAATCAAACTCATGATCTATGCATAAGACAGGTGATTCATATGGAGAGCATCATATGTTAAATACTGAAGAATAAAAAGTGTATGCAGATCGATTTAAATCATGAAATAAATAAAATTCGATAAGATGTTTGCGAGAACTTATGAAAAGCAGGCCAGGCATGTATCCACGTTATATACTGCCTTTACACTCACCGTATGATCAACCCATCATATATTCGGTATGATACCGAAACATGTGACGTTATTTCTGTTTTTCAGGTGTAAAGAAAAACAGCTGAAATTGCACCTATTATTGCCTTGCAACAAGGTAGTTTTTAGCAGTCATTAAAGACCATCTTGAACTAAAGCAATACTTGTAATCAGGTTACATAACAACAAGCCTATAGGAAATGCCAGAAACTTTAAGTCAACCTCTTGAACCGTTTAAATTCATAAGGTATGAGTATTTGGGAATAGATAAAGAATGTGTTTAGTGCTACTTTTTCAATCACCTCAAAAATCATGCATCACTAGGCTTCATGATCTTACTACAATATCAAAAATTCAAATAAAAATCTCTGAATACAAAGAAGTCAAAACTCGCATGCTCACTCCTGTAGAGAATAAACTGAAATATATTGCCATCACATTTTCAAACTTACTGCAGATTGAAACGATTCAGAATCTTGCAAATAAATATTTCAGTGGAAATTAGCATAATCTTCTCATGTGTTCCTTTTTACCTCAGTAATTCAACACCATTTGTTTTCCTTACATCACGGTAATAATGCGGGTGAATTGTAGTATAAAGGAAGCTTTCAGTCTCAAAATTATTGTTTCTGGAAGGCACCACGAAACAAAGAAAAATACCTGCAGAAACTTTCATAAATCTTAAGCCTGAATAAACCTGCATTCCTCAGTGCTTCAAGTATACTCCCATGTGGCAGGTTTTGGAAAACGTTGGAAAACAACAAGCTAGAAAATAGAATGAACGGGTAATTATACTGCTGAATTCATGAGAAAGAATGACACATTTGATTTGTCCATAGTTATTTCTAACTATTTTTCATGTCCTATGACTTAGGATATATTTGCTTTACGCCAGTTACATATATCCTCTCTAAAATATCGTTTTTTCAGAAACCTGTCCACAGTTAAAATCATCGCAGTACATCCAACAGAATGTTTTTGTTATACGAACCGTGAATAGGCTTGGAAAGAGACCTTCTTAATTGGGCTCTCCAACAACATGGAGGATTGACGCACGTTACTTCATTCTCACTCATGCACAGCTTCATACTTCTATCATAACTGCAGTGTGATACTTGATTTGATGCTCATTACTCACAGAATACCTTTCTAATGTAGAGTACAGTCAAGAAACAGGCGTTACATTTGGTGCAGCTGCAATTAGTCGCTTTTTTAAGGCAAGCCCTGTACCCTACTTTCACTACACACTCATGACACTTGAGAGGAACAGAATACTTCTAATATTTGGTGAATAAAATCCCACATTATCAGATTAAAAATTTATACAGATCCCAAACATCCATTAGTTGAAAGTTTCTCGCTGAATAAACTTAACTTAGACACCAGTGTAACCTAACGATACCATAAATCACCTGATATTTTTTTGAGCTTACGCTCATTTTGATCCACCCAAAGAGAAGTTATTATATATAATTAAACATTCATTACAATGCGTAATCCTTTTTATGGGTGTGACTTCAGAAATCATCTGATCAGTGTGACAAGTGATTGATTAGTTAACTTAATCTCTCTTTTCTCTTTATTCGCTGAAATAATAATCAAAACAGAAGTCTTATCTAGTTGAAAAGTACCTGTTTACCGATAATAATTGATTTTTAAAAGCACTAATAATCATATTAGAAAATAATACCACTATATCCATCTATATTTTATAAACGTACTATAATTTTAAAAGTAGTAGGTCTAAAAGTATCAAGAATTTTGATTAAGTGCATTTGAGTGCCATATAGTGTCTCATGAATGAGTGTAGCGTCATCACTCACTCATCAACACCATTGTGAAAGCTCTTTAACCAAGTCTTCTGATAATGAAGACAAGGGACTTCCAGAAAACTATCATTCATTTATATGATAGATGAATAGAACACCCAGTGACTGAAGTAAAATTGAGTTCCACTCAGCAGAAGGGTCTTTGAGCTCACTTGGTAGATTAATGTGCAGGTAACTTCAAAATTACTGTTCAGAATTCTAGTGCAACCTATACTTTCAATGCAAAATCCTTGCCGATTCATTCAAACAAAGATGAGTTTACTCAACTGCAGCTATCCCTCATAGTTTCATACGCATGAATGTCAGCTGAGGTGTTATATTCCGTAGGAGAGGTTCCTTATGAGGACAGTTCCCACCGAAATACTTAGTTATTTTTGGTACACTGAACTACAAATCTGCTTGACTACTGCAAGATCCGACAATCTTATTTGTTACTCAATAAATTGTTATATTATTTCTCCAGAAAATAAAAGTGTTGAGTCATTATCATTAGGTCACAGTCAGTTGGTAATTTTAAGGCGTAGAATAATGCTTAGTTAGTGCAAGATACAAAGACATAAACTAGTTGGTTCAGAAAAAATTGTTTTAGATAACATGGTTTTAGATAAAACAGAAGAATATCTTGTTAGCAAATTCTTTTGAACCTGAAGTACATCAAAGTTAAAAGACTTGCTTTCAGAAGTTGATCCTAAGTCTTCAATCAACGAGTTTTACAATGATAGCCAATGAAAGAGGTTCAACCGGATGACAGCAGAAAATTCAGTAAGCGTGTTTATTTATTCTTCAGTCACGATTTCCTCCAGATAAATGAAAGCAAGATAACCCACTTACGCGACGAAGCGCGTATGAATCGCATATGCTGCACAATTAGGCAGCAGTTTACTTGTTGACGGCATTGTTTCATATACCTAACGTATGCTTTTATTTAAAAACAATCATCCATCACCTTGTACTTGGATACTTTTTTATCTAAATAGTATTGACTGTTAGAAATGTTGCACCTCAGTTTCACCGGTTTCTCAGACTTCTAAATTATGCATATAAACACTGTAGTGTGTTTCGTAACGACCTACCCTTTCCCCCTGATAAAATGAGCTAATAAGAAGTCTTCTAAATATTTATGCCCTGCTCCACCTACTGACTAAGGTCATCAGACAAACTAGTCATAAAACAGGCAACGAAAATCGTCTCAAACCTCATTTATTTGTATTGCGTAAACACTTTACAATTAAAGTTATGTTAAAAGTTATGGCCTAAAATATCTGAGTTGATCACTGTAGAAAGGACCTAAGTAGTTACAAACTAACTGCTGAATTTACCCTGATTGATGAGCTCTGACGAATTATGCTAACTTCATTATAATGCTAACACAACAAAATAAATTAGGTGGAATTAAGCTCCATCACAGTACTCGAATCCCAATCGCATAAACATACAAACCTTGCTTTTACATGAAGCTGTAACTCTTCTGCTGGAATCGATAAAGCGTACTTAGCCTCACGTTAATCGAAGTGTTTCAGTTATCATATCGTAACTAGCGTAGAACGTAACAAAATGACATTTTAAAGACATATTTGACTGAAAAACTTAATCGTAACCACCTGCTAATTGTCTAAGTAAGAGAAATACCTAAATGTTGGTCAGGAAGCTAGTATTCCATTATTTTGATGTGCTGACTTAATCCCAGTACAGTACGATAAACAACATATATTTAAGTTTGGGATTTATTGATATACTTCATTCATGACAGCTAACAAAACTTAAAATTAACACCATTATATCACTAGATATCTGTCGTGCATTTCATAATAATCATTAATGACTTCCACCTTTGGTGTATCAAACAAAGAGTTTGATTTTTGAAAAGTATACAGTCTAGATAAATTAGGGGTAACATCTTTGACTAAAGTGTAGAAAGTTTCCATTCGCAGTCATGGCGGCCCTTTTTTCCCCCCTATTTACACAGAATTTACATATTCATGAATGTCACAAGCCATTAGACAAATATTCCGGAGTTTCTTCGATTTTCCTTCATAATTTGATGGAATAGAATGTTCTTATCATTTTTTCTTCGAATAAGGTGCATAACTAGGATTCATTCACTCACCTGACTCAGCTTACTCTCCGAAATTAATTATCATATTCGGCAGTCCGTGAAGTTTGATATAGTTCGTTTACCATATAGTTTCATTCAACCCAGAATTATTCCAATGTTAGGTGACATCGGTAACTGCTACGAAACATATAGTAACAGTTTTAATGTCAGATTCTCCCATTCATTTCACGACATACGGGTGAACTTCCTGAGCATGGTGCAGTGTTTCATAAATTAGCAAGCATTATAATTTAACCATATAAAGTAGGAATTGGAGGTATTACAACCAATTCTAGTGACAATAGAACCAAATAGTTCTTAAATCTAAATATTTAGGTGCATCCGTTTAAATATACAGCCCCAAATAAAGTCAGAAGTTAATCAACCAATTTGTAGACTTTGAAATCAAATTTTAACGTCATACAATGCAACAAAGGAGCTCTGGGTAAGTAGCTTATGGAGGATAATCGATTTCCACATAAAACAATGAAAAACCAAATTCCCTTTCTCACCCTTCCACTCTCCAACAATTAAATGTATTTTTAGTTGTCCTTTGGGTCCCTAGTGGAACATACGGCTTCAATAGCACATATCAACTTCACTCTCTTCTCTTCCCCATGACTGCCCACAAACTTCCATTTCTACCTCACACCATCCTCTGCATGTCACCCTCACCTTGGACGCCAAACTCGTCGTTTCCCCTTTGGGTTCCACTCGACGGCCTGGTGAATCATGTCCCCAACTAGCCTTCTCAGTGTTTGCCCAAACAACCCACCTCCAGTTTCTCTTGAATCTTTCTTAGGCGACGGGTTCTTGGTTAGTTCACTGTCAGCCAGCCAGCCAGCCAGAGTGAGATCCTCGTTGCTTATTCTTATCGCTCTAGCCATCTGATCTTCAGTGTCAGTATCGAGTGAGCCTAGGCAGCAGTTGTTGATGAATGTCTGTAGTTTGTTCGAAGTACTTTCGTAACGCACCGAGTTTCCGAATCATCACGTGGGAGCACTGACTCACTTGACTGAATTAGTGTTGCAAATCCAGATCTTGTTCACTCTTTACGCTGAGTACAATGCAGTGTGGTGCAGTACAGTACAGTGCAGTAGATCTCCACACTCATCTCAGATAATGAAGGCCTGTCTTGCTGTCTTTCCGATCCTGGCTGCTTCCACATCCTCATCTGTGCCTGAGTCACCACCCCTACTTGAAACGATGCTGCCTTCCCTAAGCAGGTAGCTGAAACAAACAACTTCCTTGACATTTCTACCGTCAATGCTCATTCATGCTTCTTCTCGATGTTCTTATGGTAGTTGGTTGTGAATCTTCATCACCTCCACCTCTGTCTTCTCTACACTCACCTGAAGTCCCGTCCTCTCTGCCTCCCTCCTCCTCTCTAACTTGTTGGTTTTCGCCTGCAGATCTTCCAGTTTGTGTCACATTTGACATTTGACTCAAATCATCATCGATGGCGAAATCCAAATATTCTCCTGACGTCTTTCCATCGGTCCAACCAGCCTATCCACATCTTCTCACTCCTCACGGTTTGCTGCATGATCCAGTCCACCACAATCACCAAGATCATGGCTGACAGTCAGCGGCAAATTTGTCTCACTCCTGTCCCCTGTCTTCACTTCAAAGGCGTCACTCAGCCTTCCATTGTCAATCACTCGGCATGTCGCCTCTTCATATACCTGCTGTTGAATGACATTGATGATGGTTTGTGACACGAGAACCGTGGTGTTGAAGCAGCTGCTTGTCAAATTACTTCTCGATCGACGCCTCGATAGCAGCCATTTTGAAGTTGGATGAAGTTGAGTTGAGGTAGAATTGAGTTGACTGTCACTTCACGCTCTGTTCTATGATGATGTGTGGCGTAACTTTGCGATTTCATCGTCAAATGATTAGTACTTCCTGAAACTAGCCAGCCTGTTCCGATCGTAATTTCGAATCGAGTGCATGCCTTGGTGTCTGCAGGATGATGCGCCTCAATATTTAGCTTGAGGTGTACAGGAGCATGTATCCGCCCCAGTTCTGGTAAGGACTTAGGTGTCTCTCCCTGAAAATTTGACAAGGCAGCCCCTCTTCCAATCAGTCGCATGTCACATTAGGCCTTATAGTTTGAATTGATGTCTTTAATATACTGTATATTTTTCCAACCTCTCTCTTTTACTCACTTCTTCTAATGTTCGAACAAATGGGTTGAACTACATTTAAATCAGGTCAAATTTCCTGGTAAACAATATTCTTTATGATGCCTTGGCTTTTATAGACAGTGTGATACATACATAAACGCTTGGGGTAACTTCTGCGAAACTTATAATATCCAGTCTTATAATGGTGATGTTGGAGTCTTTATAACCTTCCAGAAAACAAACAAATTTTTAAAAGTGCTACCGGATACATATATTTAGACCGAAAAATAAATAGTCAAATTTTTATTTCAGGTTAATTCTAACCAGGTATTGAAATCTGTTGCAAAACTACTGAAAACCTTGTGGTATAGGATAGCAATTCGATCCGTTATCCTTCAACGCACTCTTCTTCGCTTCTTTATCCAGTGTGGTATTTTATAGGTTGTGTTCAGTCACTCTTCTCGCTGTTCATCACTGCACTGCACTGCACTGCAATGCACTGCAATGCCCTGGTTCATCTTCTGATTCACCATCAACATCACCATCTTCCTACCACTCCTCCATCAGCCTCCATGTGTCCATCGAGATCCATTCCTTGTCCTGTCTTCTTCCTCCCGCCTTCCCAACATCGTCATACACATTTCCCATCACGTCACTTTCACAGAGTTCCAGTGTTCTCCTCCGAAGGTCCACCCAAAGGAATGTTCTTCAATGTCTACCATTCTACCCTCATCATTGCCTGACGTGAAGATTTCCTTCCTACTTGCGTCCTTCAGTTCAGTTCAGTTGAGTTCAGTTCCACTTCTGGGTGGGTGTTCAACTTGAACTGTGGTCTATCATCACCAACTTGCTTGAAGACTTTCAACTTGATTTTGAAGGTAAGTTCCTTGCACGAGATGGTGGTGTGAGTGGTGTGAACCTACATCATGAGAGAGTCTTCGATGCTGTTGGGGACATCATGATGTCCCCTCGATAACGCAGTTTGCTGTGCTGGTGATTGTCGTCTGAGTGACAATATTGGAGTAGATGATTGACTCTCCTCTCCAGTTGACAGTTTGGAGAGTCCACTTGCATTCCTTGTGCAGAAACCCCACAGATTCTCAGTCTGGTACTTCTATGCTATACCTTGTTATTTCTGTTTGGCAATCTGGGCATCCTTGCCAGCCAGCTTCAAACATTGTGTGGACATTCCATGTGCTCATGTTTACTTTCGCTTTCATCGAGAGGGAGATGAAACATCGGCCAATTGGCTTCCCTAAGTGTTTCACCAAGTGGTGTTATTTCGTCTCTCCAATTCCAGCTAGGAATTAGTTGATTTTTATTTTTTATAATTTCTTTGTGTTTTGAAGTTTCTTTGGGGATTGGATCGGTTTTGCTGGCTAGGGTTTCTAGCCGTATGACCAATTTTCCCTCTTTATCCGGGCTTAGGACCTAGTAGTAACTAGTGAACTAGTTACCTAGGTACCTAAAGTAATCACGGTAATAGTTTTTTATGTGTAAAATTGTGTGAAATGTACCAGCGACTTGAGATAATTGTGTTTTTCACCTGAATTCTGAATACATTCTATATATACAGTGTATCGAAATTTTTAATAATGAATTATTCTGCCACGGTTTAAAGTATAATAAATGATACGAAAAAACTATTTCATGTGCTGATCTAACAAAAGGAACGAATTAACCTGTCTGCTTGCCGAACTTTTGCTCCTTATCCGTGCCTAGGCCCGGGCAGTAACTGGCAAACGAGTTAACTAGGCAAGATTACTTTCTATGAATAAGTGCTCTTTTTAAGATGTTAATGACAGATTCCAAACATTACAATTGAAATATTTCACTTGAAGTGGTCAAGAAAAACTGTCAGATATATACCAAAGTGAACTATCAATATCCTTGAGAAATACACTTATCTCACGTTGATATTCATTATAGACTGACATCAGTTGGCGAGCCAATGATGGCATGCAGGTTGTATGCAAGGACAGTTACTCAACGACGGCACTGGAATGAAGTCATGCTATATCGTGAATTGACAGAGTTAGGTATGAACCGTTGATTACCGACTTAAAGACTCAATGTTAACTTGCTGGCTGTGGAGCCTAAAGGTCCTGTGCTCGATCCCCAGCAGGGTTATGGATGCACACTGCTGAGTATTCCCATCCTGGGACGAAACGGTTATCCAGTCCTGCCAGGTTTTCAATGGCTATTCATCTAATGTCTGTTTATCATGATTGTTGACCTGAAATCAGTGAACAAATCCCTATAAACATTCATTTATGTTAAATTACATTTTTTTTTATCATATAGTAGGAAGTTAATGAAATAATTACCACATAAATTAGTCGAAAATAGGTTCTGAAATATTGATATCAATGCATCATTCTAGTTTATGTAAGTCAAATTTCTAAATCAAGAGTGATTACAAACCAATGAATTTTTAAAAACCAATAACTGACTACTATCCAGAAAGTATTAGTGACTTTCTTCGAGCTTGGTTTCTAATATTTAACTGGTCTATATAGTCATAAAGTTGAAAGTGAAGAAGATGTCCACTAATGACGTTCAAGGATGGTAGTACTGCGTTGAAAAATGATGGAAGTAGGAGAAGCTAGATAATTTGGTTCTTACGCAGTGACCCAGTGAAAGGGATCTTGCCTTGAAATATCATCTTCCTAAGCTCAATCCCTTTTGATGTTGTGGGTACGTACTAGTGAGGAGTGAAAGAATATAATTCAACAGCTGTTTAGTGATCAAGGTTTTCAGTAGCTATCCAGTATATATACCATTTCTTGATGAAATCAATTTTCAAACCAACAAATCCTTACAAACCAACTAGGGAATATTTTCCTAGTTAACTAGAAAGTGAGCTAGAATCTTTTGTTTCCACACATCAGGCCCTGACTGTTGCTTTTACGACAGTAAAATGAAATCCTAATCTGAACTACCATTTTGGATCAACAAACCATAATGCCAATTCCTTCCTTTATGCACACTTGTTTGATACATTCCATGTAGGTTCTGAAATGTTGTCAGTCACTTATCATGCCTGAGTTACAGAGAAGAAGTGTGCTTTGTATAAACTGTTCTACACTAATACTGATTTATTAATTTCAGAAAGTATGGAAGTATCTGAATAGTGCTGAGTATTGTTTGATTAAATAAAATAATTATGCAGTCGATATATAAAGTAGTACGTATACTGCATTCAGATAGAAATAAAACAATGATGTAACCGGAATGACACAAAAATAAGTATATTTATTTTTGGTAGCTGCTAAATTTTTCACTAGATGAGGGAATATGCTAGTTAGGAAAACGTCAATGAAGTTGTGCATAAATGGCTGAGAGATAACACACAAAAACATCGCACAGATTGAACTGCACTATTTCTTCAGAACATCAGTTGTATTATTGATTCAATAGACTACATGAAAATATTCAAATTAACTTTACCTTTAATGGAATTAAACTCACTGATAAAACATTTAAAAACGACTTGGACGAAGTAAAACGAATGGATAAGATGACACATCAGTATAAATGTGTCAGCATGTATACACGTATTCATAAATCTCATGCCTATCATTTCATTATGAAGGTGCAAAAATTAACAGTAGGTGTATACTCTAAGTTCTCTATATAGGGTGTTCAGATTAGTTACAATAACTGATGTGGCTGAGTCGAAGTAGGACGTGGGTTCTAATAATAAACAAAACGAGTAGTAACGCAACTAGACTGGATACGAATGGTGCGACTATTTTCCCCCACACCCGATGCTTCGCTGAGGAGCGAAAAACAAAAGACAAAAGACGGGCCTGTAACTTATTTGAGAAAAACAATTTTGTTTGACAAAAAATAGTATTTATATGCATCTTCTGCTCAGAAAATGATGCCCCGAGATAACCAATCAGATGGGAATAAATCAAGATCTGAAACGAAAATATTTCTACCCTAACGAATGACCTTGAATGATGGTTTCCATTTTTGGCCACTTCTCACCAATAAACTGTTTTCAAACAAAAGAGAAAATTGAATATTCCATTTGATTTCTTTCTGGCAGAACTCATCAATAAGTTAGGAAAAAAGAATTCAGAAGAGTTGATAACCACAGTTGAAATGTACTGTCACTAAAATGAGTAACCAAAAGTGAGTTGAATGCAGCTTCAACAGTACTAAAAAGGGGTCCGGACTATTTGAGTCGCTGCATGGACGGAAAAACAGCCTGTCCTGGCAGTAATGCTCGTGGATTTGTCTCTGATGGTCATATCTCCTTACATTTATTCTCATGGTCTTTTGTTTTCATTCACTTCTTTTGCAACCATATCACCGCAAGGCGTATCCTTATAAATCAATACCAGTTATACTCTGGTTTTATTCATAAAGTATTTATAAAGATGAGACTAAATTTTTTCTGTAAGATATAGAATTTCTCCTTTTTTTCACTTCCTTAGATAATGAACTAACTTATCTACGTCTTCAGTAGTCTTGATGTTAATTTTTAAAAAAGTGTTTTTGATACCACTCTATCTGCTATCATTTGATACAGTTGTGGTTGTATTTCATGTGCTGATCTAACAAAAGGAACGAATTAACCTGTCTGCTTGCCGAACTTTTGCTCCTTATCCGTGCCTAGGCCCGGGCAGTAACTGGCAAACGAGTTAACTAGGCAAGATTACTTTCTATGAATAAGTGCTCTTTTTAAGATGTTAATGACAGATTCCAAACATTACAATTGAAATATTTCACTTGAAGTGGTCAAGAAAAACTGTCAGATATATACCAAAGTGAACTATCAATATCCTTGAGAAATACACTTATCTCACGTTGATATTCATTATAGACTGACATCAGTTGGCGAGCCAATGATGGCATGCAGGTTGTATGCAAGGACAGTTACTCAACGACGGCACTGGAATGAAGTCATGCTATATCGTGAATTGACAGAGTTAGGTATGAACCGTTGATTACCGACTTAAAGACTCAATGTTAACTTGCTGGCTGTGGAGCCTAAAGGTCCTGTGCTCGATCCCCAGCAGGGTTATGGATGCACACTGCTGAGTATTCCCATCCTGGGACGAAACGGTTATCCAGTCCTGCCAGGTTTTCAATGGCTATTCATCTAATGTCTGTTTATCATGATTGTTGACCTGAAATCAGTGAACAAATCCCTATAAACATTCATTTATGTTAAATTACATTTTTTTTTATCATATAGTAGGAAGTTAATGAAATAATTACCACATAAATTAGTCGAAAATAGGTTCTGAAATATTGATATCAATGCATCATTCTAGTTTATGTAAGTCAAATTTCTAAATCAAGAGTGATTACAAACCAATGAATTTTTAAAAACCAATAACTGACTACTATCCAGAAAGTATTAGTGACTTTCTTCGAGCTTGGTTTCTAATATTTAACTGGTCTATATAGTCATAAAGTTGAAAGTGAAGAAGATGTCCACTAATGACGTTCAAGGATGGTAGTACTGCGTTGAAAAATGATGGAAGTAGGAGAAGCTAGATAATTTGGTTCTTACGCAGTGACCCAGTGAAAGGGATCTTGCCTTGAAATATCATCTTCCTAAGCTCAATCCCTTTTGATGTTGTGGGTACGTACTAGTGAGGAGTGAAAGAATATAATTCAACAGCTGTTTAGTGATCAAGGTTTTCAGTAGCTATCCAGTATATATACCATTTCTTGATGAAATCAATTTTCAAACCAACAAATCCTTACAAACCAACTAGGGAATATTTTCCTAGTTAACTAGAAAGTGAGCTAGAATCTTTTGTTTCCACACATCAGGCCCTGACTGTTGCTTTTACGACAGTAAAATGAAATCCTAATCTGAACTACCATTTTGGATCAACAAACCATAATGCCAATTCCTTCCTTTATGCACACTTGTTTGATACATTCCATGTAGGTTCTGAAATGTTGTCAGTCACTTATCATGCCTGAGTTACAGAGAAGAAGTGTGCTTTGTATAAACTGTTCTACACTAATACTGATTTATTAATTTCAGAAAGTATGGAAGTATCTGAATAGTGCTGAGTATTGTTTGATTAAATAAAATAATTATGCAGTCGATATATAAAGTAGTACGTATACTGCATTCAGATAGAAATAAAACAATGATGTAACCGGAATGACACAAAAATAAGTATATTTATTTTTGGTAGCTGCTAAATTTTTCACTAGATGAGGGAATATGCTAGTTAGGAAAACGTCAATGAAGTTGTGCATAAATGGCTGAGAGATAACACACAAAAACATCGCACAGATTGAACTGCACTATTTCTTCAGAACATCAGTTGTATTATTGATTCAATAGACTACATGAAAATATTCAAATTAACTTTACCTTTAATGGAATTAAACTCACTGATAAAACATTTAAAAACGACTTGGACGAAGTAAAACGAATGGATAAGATGACACATCAGTATAAATGTGTCAGCATGTATACACGTATTCATAAATCTCATGCCTATCATTTCATTATGAAGGTGCAAAAATTAACAGTAGGTGTATACTCTAAGTTCTCTATATAGGGTGTTCAGATTAGTTACAATAACTGATGTGGCTGAGTCGAAGTAGGACGTGGGTTCTAATAATAAACAAAACGAGTAGTAACGCAACTAGACTGGATACGAATGGTGCGACTATTTTCCCCCACACCCGATGCTTCGCTGAGGAGCGAAAAACAAAAGACAAAAGACGGGCCTGTAACTTATTTGAGAAAAACAATTTTGTTTGACAAAAAATAGTATTTATATGCATCTTCTGCTCAGAAAATGATGCCCCGAGATAACCAATCAGATGGGAATAAATCAAGATCTGAAACGAAAATATTTCTACCCTAACGAATGACCTTGAATGATGGTTTCCATTTTTGGTCACTTCTCACCAATAAACTGTTTTCAAACAAAAGAGAAAATTGAATATTCCATTTGATTTCTTTCTGGCAGAACTCATCAATAAGTTAGGAAAAAAGAATTCAGAAGAGTTGATAACCACAGTTGAAATGTACTGTCACTAAAATGAGTAACCAAAAGTGAGTTGAATGCAGCTTCAACAGTACTAAAAAGGGGTCCGGACTATTTGAGTCGCTGCATGGACGGAAAAACAGCCTGTCCTGGCAGTAATGCTCGTGGATTTGTCTCTGATGGTCATATCTCCTTACATTTATTCTCATGGTCTTTTGTTTTCATTCACTTCTTTTGCAACCATATCACCGCAAGGCGTATCCTTATAAATCAATACCAGTTATACTCTGGTTTTATTCATAAAGTATTTATAAAGATGAGACTAAATTTTTTCTGTAAGATATAGAATTTCTCCTTTTTTTCACTTCCTTAGATAATGAACTAACTTATCTACGTCTTCAGTAGTCTTGATGTTAATTTTTAAAAAAGTGTTTTTGATACCACTCTATCTGCTATCATTTGATACAGTTGTGGTTGTAGTCATTCTGTAAATGTGATTAAATTAGCCACATAAGAAGTTGCCTTGTAGTGTCTATAACTCTTGTCTTGAGATATTCAGTTATCTGATTCCGAAACGATATCTTGACTATTGGTAACGTTCTTGCTAACTTTGAAATCAATAACTAAAATGCAATGATTCGGAAGACCTGTGATATAATAGAATACTTTCACTACACAGAAAAAAGGATCAGTTAGTTGAATCTAATCTATTGGATCTTCTATTGAGTAGATTCGATTCATTTATTGAATTAATTCTGGAAAAAGCCCATTTAGCAACTTTCCATAATCCATAGAAGATGGAGGTTAGCTTTTGAAATCATATTTGGTAAATATTTGAGAATTATGTAGAAGTATACTTAAAAGGGATTACAATTTTAACTTACCATTCATGAAACCCACATTCTTAAAATTTGTGTTTACTAACACGGAAAGGTATATGGAGCTTTATGTAGTCGTCATGACTGTCCATTCGTTTTAACCTGGTTTTGAAGCTTTGGACATAAGCTTGTGGTGAGATGGTAAGTAATTTTGCCAATGGAGCCAGCACTCAGAAAGTGATATAGGTGTGCAGGTCTCTTTTCAGTAACGTGACAGTACCACTACATGCTTGAAGTCAGATTTCTTTGTTACTCACCTTTTTTAGCTATTCACACATACATATGACCCTATTTTCGTATTAAAACTTACAGAATGGAAGAAGATGCAGTAAGCAGATATGAAAATAAATTCAAACAATGGTTCAGTCGTACTTTTAAGATGAATACAAAGTCAGTTACTAAAGAATCGAGCAAGTCATTCACATTACCTCGTTCATTGAAGGAAAGCGGTCCAAATAATTCCATTGATCATCAGGAATTAACAGCCAAAGCTATAACATTTCATAAAAAGCATAGCGGTTTAAATGAAGCACCAAAATTTATTGGTTTGCTGAAATCTGAATATCATATCAAACCTGTCCAGAATGCAGAGAATTTCCCAGCTGATCAAGAAATGCTGTTCATTTTCGAACCAATTCTACTGTATTGCTATGTTCAGCCAACTGCACAAGATGTGGTATTTATTTGGCAAAAGGACTCTGTTGAAATACATCCAAGTGATAGAATTGATGTAAGTCTCGTGAATTGGCTCAATTAGTTTTCCTTTGCTTCAGTTCAAAAGATATAGTATACACTATTAGCATATGCTTTTTGGAAACTACATCGTTCACTCAAGACATTCTGTTATTAAGATTCTCCCACAAAAATATAACCTTCTTCGTTAGGGAAAATAAGTACTTTCCATTACGTTACATTTCGAAGAGTCAGCATCCTGTAAAAATAAACATAATTGAAGTTTCCCGAAACAACAAGCATTTCTTGGTTTATTTACTGGATAAAGCGTCATGACATGCATTATAAAATGGAAAAGACAATTGCGAATAATAAGTACGATAATGCGTGACAGAGTGTACGGTCTTCCTGATATTACATGGAATTCATATCAATATTTATTGAAATTCGAATTAAAATAAAAAGTGGGTTTTGAAAATGAAGTAAAAATAAACTATATCTGCATAAACAGGGCAATGCTGAAATTGTGCCTCAATTCCTACCTTGATGGTCTACTAGTGAGCAGTGAGTCTCATATTCTCTCAGTCACTTATTGTTAAGCAGGTTAGGTGGGTTTTATGATATTACTTAAAGTAGAATGCAAATCTACGTGAATAGGCTATATGTTCTGTGCATAAACCTGAAGGTTATTTCATGAACTTGTAGTTAAGGAGTTTAGATGCAAAGTTACTTGATCTCAAGCAGTTTTTAGTCATCACTGAATAGTAATAGTAATTCTTTTACTGTTATTAGGAGTCTTTATCTTGGTAGAGTTCAGTCAGGAGCAACCTTTAGGAATAGAGTTTCATACTAAACTGAGAATATTATTATGCGACGTGCACTCATGCTTAGAGAAAACCAGCAGGAAGCTTCCAAAATATATGAGTATCCTCCTTTCCCTACAAGGAGAAAACAAATAAAACCTGTAAAACATGAAATATTTATTTCAATCAAGGTGAGATTGACCGATGAATCGTTTATTTTTTTCAATTTGAGATATTTCAATCTCTCTTCAGTTATGTGAATAAAATTTACCAGACCACTATGATGATGATAAATGAAAGAGTTCCCTGTGTTAGGTAAGGCGGGAAAAACTAGTTTTCAAAAGCTTAGGCAGTAAGTTTCTGGATTCAGTCACAGCTTCCTGTTCACCTTTGTAGGCAGTTTTCTTCAGAAACATTTAGTTTATTCTGTTTTATGTAGACAGCTCAATTCTAGGTGTGTGTTTTGTCTAGATAAACCGTATGTATTTCCATGTCAAGATACAACCAAGTCTTAGAATATGAAATTATTTTTATTTATTGCCTTGCACAATACTGAAAGTCTACCAAAACTATTGTATGTATTTAATTCTATAGTAATGAAGCTTTCTAAGTCAGACTGCTTTTTAGCTTATGAAATAACATGTATCATGTTAGTGAAACTCCTATGAAGTCAAAATTATTTGTCTGGTTATTTATATACCTGCCATTATACACGTCGATGTTTGTTTGCAACCAAACCATTTATAGTAGCTCATATAGGTTATTGTGTAAAACTTGGGTCGAGTAAACTTCCAGTGATATGCTAAACCCTAAAACCAGCTGATTTTTTAGTAAGCTACTAAGCTACAAAAATCAACTCTTTTTATTGCAAGTTTACGTGAGTATAAAAAGTAAACTAAGAAAAAGCACGCTACCAACAGTCAGTAACATAGAAAAGTAGTAACGATTTTAAAATAAATGATGTAAATGGCAGGTATCATCTTTGTATCATCATTTCTTTTCAGGGCTTTTTAATTCTGCTTATTTACTGAAAAACTGAAATAAGAGAATCTTTCATTTATTCTCTTTCATACAGATACTGTGTCAGGACACTGCAACTCAATTAAGGATTAGTAATCCAAACATATCAGATAATGGAGATTATGACTGTATTGCAGTTAACCCTGAAGGTCGATGTTCCACACACACTCAGGTTTTAATCAAAATATCAGAAGAGACCGAAAAACTGGAGGAATCCATAATACCAAAAGGCAAGCTAAAAGACAGTGACAACTCTTTCAGTCAGAAAACTGTCTCAGGTAAATTGAATGGATGTCCAATTTCAGTAAGTGATCACAGAAAACCTTATCGCTTGATTACACATTACGAACCATTGGGACGTATAAGCTTTCGGCGTACAGTATGTTATTCGAAAAGAATCATGAATACAAATAAAAATGATAATGTAATCGAAAACCAAGATATGGTTTTAAAATTCAATTCCGTTTCTGAATGTGAGAATATCATCTTTTTAAACGACAAACACATAGGGAGTAGACGATACTATGGAGATAAAAAAGGATGGAAATATAATTCATTTCGTTATCTACGCAGTTATGACATGAATCAAACTCCCAGTTGTATGCCAAGATCTGAAGACAAAGAACTGGATGATATTTTCAATAATGAAGAATTTAATACTCAAAAATTGGCGTCAATCAAAGATTTTAGAAACTCCAATAGTCTTAATTTCACTGAAACAAAAAATAGTTGTGCAATTCTGAAAAGAGATCAGTCAGGTTTTTTCTCTAAAGATGAAGTCTCACCCTTGAAGCACAGTTTGAAGAAGTTGAATGCAAGCAAAAGACGTCATCAGTCCAGTACTTTGCTATCTAATGGCGATCCAGGTAAACTGTATTGTTTTCCACCAATAACCATTCTTAATTTGACTCTTTTTACAATTCAGAATCTCCAGATTGCTGGCGTTATTACTACCAGGAACAACTAAACCCGGAGGCCATCAATATTACTAAATGTAGAGTAAGAAAACGTCACTCATTTGCAACTGATTCATTTCGTCCAGTCACAAACGGGAATAACTGGAAACTGTTACCTAAAACCTCGTACGATCGATCTAGGAAACAGTAAGTTAATTGATCTGTTGATTGGATAACTGTTAGATTTCTAGTGAATTACAGTCATATAAGTAACATTTAAAATAATTGTAATAAATGAGAAAAGATTTTGAAAGAATACTTTGCAGCCGCTTTTATTCCACTCGATACATGAGGTTACCACTATATGTGCATCACATAACGTATATGTTAACCTTTTCAACAAACAGTATGGTTAACAGAAAGTAAAGCTCACATTCAATGCCATAGTTCCTGTCCATTTGAGGTTTCCAAATATTTTGAAAGTTCACTGATAATTAAAAAGTTTATACGGCATGATAATACTCCTCAGGTTATGAAGAACATACAGCTTTGTAGGGGTATACGCCACAAATTATCTCGTGGACTGTGACTAGTGTTCCACTTTAAGCACCTCAGATTGTCACTCATTTGAAATAGAAATTGGTCTCATTAACTGACTGATGCATCTGCGTTTATGTGGATATAAACTTGACTAAAAATAAGTAAGAGAAACCATGAGTGGTTCAGTCGATAAATATTCGAGTGATGATAACTGCACGATGATTAGAACTAAGTAGATCTTAAATCTAAATATTTAGGTGCATCCGTTTAAATACACAGCCCCAAATAAAGTCAGAAGTTAATCAACCAATTTGTAGACTTTGAAATCAAATTTTAACGTCATACAATGCAACAAAGGAGCTCTGGGTAAGTAGCTTATGGAGGATAATCGATTTCCACATAAAACAATGAAAAACCAAATTCCCTTTCTCACCCTTCCACTCTCCAACAATTAAATGTATTTTTAGTTGTCCTTTGGGTCCCTAGTGGAACATACGGCTTCAATAGCACATATCAACTTCACTCTCTTCTCTTCCCCATGACTGCCCACAAACTTCCATTTCTACCTCACACCATCCTCTGCATGTCACCCTCACCTTGGACGCCAAACTCGTCGTTTCCCCTTTGGGTTCCACTCGACGGCCTGGTGAATCATGTCCCCAACTAGCCTTCTCAGTGTTTGCCCAAACAACCCACCTCCAGTTTCTCTTGAATCTTTCTTAGGCGACGGGTTCTTGGTTAGTTCACTGTCAGCCAGCCAGCCAGCCAGAGTGAGATCCTCGTTGCTTATTCTTATCGCTCTAGCCATCTGATCTTCAGTGTCAGTATCGAGTGAGCCTAGGCAGCAGTTGTTGATGAATGTCTGTAGTTTGTTCGAAGTACTTTCGTAACGCACCGAGTTTCCGAATCATCACGTGGGAGCACTGACTCACTTGACTGAATTAGTGTTGCAAATCCAGATCTTGTTCACTCTTTACGCTGAGTACAATGCAGTGTGGTGCAGTACAGTACAGTGCAGTAGATCTCCACACTCATCTCAGATAATGAAGGCCTGTCTTGCTGTCTTTCCGATCCTGGCTGCTTCCACATCCTCATCTGTGCCTGAGTCACCACCCCTACTTGAAACGATGCTGCCTTCCCTAAGCAGGTAGCTGAAACAAACAACTTCCTTGACATTTCTACCGTCAATGCTCATTCATGCTTCTTCTCGATGTTCTTATGGTAGTTGGTTGTGAATCTTCATCACCTCCACCTCTGTCTTCTCTACACTCACCTGAAGTCCCGTCCTCTCTGCCTCCCTCCTCCTCTCTAACTTGTTGGTTTTCGCCTGCAGATCTTCCAGTTTGTGCCACATTTGACATTTGATTCAAATCATCATCGATGGCGAAATCCAAATCTTCTCCTGACGTCTTTCCATCGGTCCAACCAGCCTATCCACATCTTCTCACTCCTCACGGTTTGCTGCATGATCCAGTCCACCACAATCACCAAGATCATGGCTGACAGTCAGCGGCAAATTTGTCTCACTCCTGTCCCCTGTCTTCACTTCAAAGGCGTCACTCAGCCTTCCATTGTCAATCACTCGGCATGTCGCGTCTTCATATACCTGCTGTTGAATGACATTGATGATGGTTTGTGACACGAGAACCGTGGTGTTGAAGCAGCTGCTTGTCAAATTACTTCTCGATCGACGCCTCGATAGCAGCCATTTTCAAGTTGGATGAAGTTGAGTTGAGGTAGAATTGAGTTGACTGTCACTTCACGCTCTGTTCTATGATGATGTGTGGCGTAACTTTGCGATTTCATCGTCAAATGATTAGTACTTCCTGAAACTAGCCAGCCTGTTCCGATCGTAATTTCGAATCGAGTGCATGCCTTGGTGTCTGCAGGATGATGCGCCTCAATATTTAGCTTGAGGTGTACAGGAGCATGTATCCGCCCCAGTTCTGGTAAGGACTTAGGTGTCTCTCCCTCAAAATTTGACAAGGCAGCCCCTCTTCCAATCAGTCGCATGTCACATTAGGCCTTATAGTTTGAATTGATGTCTTTAATATACTGTATATTTTTCCAACCTCTCTCTTTTACTCACTTCTTCTAATGTTCGAACAAATGGGTTGAACTACATTTAAATCAGGTCAAATTTCCTGGTAAACAATATTCTTTATGATGCCTTGGCTTTTATAGACAGTGTGATACATACATAAACGCTTGGGGTAACTTCTGCGAAACTTATAATATCCAGTCTTATAATGGTGATGTTGGAGTCTTTATAACCTTCCAGAAAACAAACAAATTTTTAAAAGTGCTACCGGATACATATATTTAGACCGAAAAATAAATAGTCAAATTTTTATTTCAGGTTAATTCTAACCAGGTATTGAAATCTGTTGCAAAACTACTGAAAACCTTGTGGTATAGGATAGCAATTCGATCTTAATCTAAAATTCCCCAGTTACAACCGAGAAGCATCAGTTCTCGCGACTAGCACGTCATCATTTGACAGATGGGTTAGAAATAAACGATTAGAATCTTTTTAACCCAATTCTTGTTTCATCAGTGAGTATTTGACCATGCACCACTGATTTTTGTGCTAGATCAAACTCAAAAAGTAGCATAAAACTTTGAACAGAAATGTTTGAATAGAAATTTATTGCTAGGCTATCTTTTAGCGATCAATATTTGGGTGTTTTCAATAACTAATGTTTTACATTATTTCATCTTGAAAATAATTCATAAGGTCAAGATGTATTCATGATTCTTAAAAAGACAAAATTTTTAAAATAAGAAATTCACCTTAAACGTTTATCTTTAATTTACAGAAGCACTACACCAATACACAGAGCAGAAAGTTTGTCAATGTCAAAGGTGAGTTGGACTGAATTTTCCACTTGTCAGTTATACATTCAATTGAGATTCTGTAACTTGAAGCTGTTGCTTTCTATTAGTTTCACAACTTCAGATGCTCAATCCTAAGGTTAAATACGTCAGTCAAAATCTAAAAGCATGCCATTTATTAAAGAACAATGCTTTGTGGATAGTTTACTGTCTGATTTTTCTTTCACTGCTTTCTCTCCTTAAAATTATCTCACAAAAAAAGTTGGATGTTTATTTTATGACATCAATCAATTATGTTATTTTCTTGAACTGCCTTCAAGCCAATAAAAACAAAAAGATATCGTTTCTTTTGTGTGTTACTTAACGAGTATTTTAAGGATATAAGAATTTACATCTTTTATTGCTGACTGACTATGAGTCTACATTAATGGGGGGTTAAATTCACTTTTGTTATTATCTTCACTATATCTTTACAAGACAGCGAATTACTTCATGGAATGAGGAAGTGTATAGATCTGACCTGAATTTATAAACTGAATAATAAAGAATTGTATCCAATATGTAGTTGTCTTACAGAACTGTAATTAAATAGCGAAATAATTACAGGCTAGCATAAAATGTGAGCTAGTAGCTTACTGACTAGTCCACGAGAGTTTCAAGCACTAACTACTGTATTCATTTTGAGCTTCAAAACAAACTAGTTTAGAAGAGGCGTTTCAAATAAGTAGAAGGAGGGATATTACATCCTGCCACAAAACCAAGTTATATAGTGCCGTATGAAATATGTATTATGGGCTGATTGAATATCCAAAGGTAATTATGTCATCCTGGCCTATATCCAGTTGAACCACAGAAGATTTAGAGCACCAAAATACCCGATCATCAGATTTTATGAAGACATTTTAAATATTCCCGTATGTCTTACATAAACAGTTATTTCTGTCAGACAGAGTAGCTATTTCAACATATTTATGGAATAACTTGCGTTATTAGCGTATTGAAGAGTGCTCTGGATACATGAATTGCGTAATACGTGATAAAATGCATAACCATTGAATATTTAGAGCCATCTGACGACCACGGTTAACAGAAGAACACAAATACAAAAAATGATATGCTACGCTGTGACCTCTTTCACTTCTTTATTGCCAAAACCTAAAGTATCCAAGGTCTCTACTATGTATATATTCACTGGTAGGATAGCTATAAAGTCATTGAGGAACTTAGCTACATTAAAGATATTTTCAATAAGTTATGTAGCCATGTTCACTCCCCTGTAAGAATGAGCGACGTCAGAAGCTAAACAAGTTCGGATAATTTAACTTTAAATGGTCAATGATGGTGAATGTACAGCTGCACAACGTATCCCTATCAAATATTATACCCAAAATATCTCAGAACTGTGGGAACACGAGTAACTGTATTATTGTTCCACCAACTGTGCTTGAAGCTTAGCTTTGAGACCAAGCTTTTAGTTGGATTTCAAAATTCAACTTATTCAACCTTCATGCGGCCTTGATTATTGAGAGCTGATAAGTCTGTCCACTTATCAGCATTCTTAACGCTTTACACTTCTTTATCAGTTGGGTAAATTGATAGACGCATAGTACAGTTTACATTTTTTGTCTTAACAGTGAATATACTGTAGCTAAAATTAGTAACTTCATCCTCCTTTTTATTTAGAGCACTACTGTATCAGATATGAAGTCGATTAGTGAATTTCTCTTTTGTTCTAATATCCTAAATATCAGCCAACAATCAGCTACAGGCTCTTCTATATCAGATGTTATTAACCTATCAGGTTTACAGTCACCGAAATCAGCACAAAGATCATGGAGTGACATTGACCTACATCTACTAAATAATGGCAAACTTGTTGAAGTAAGATTGTTGAATGAACCAAACAAAGAAAATCAACAAGATGCCATCAGTAATGCTGTGCAAGAAATAATTATGCAATATACCAAAGCATCACGAAATTCCTCAACGTCGATCATAGCAAAACAAGATTGTGAATGTAAGTTATTTTGAAATTGTTAGACTGCAATTTAAACAAAATTATGCTAAAGTTTCCTCTACCTACTACTCTTAATCAAAGCATATTCACTATTTCATAATTTGAAGGCATAATGGTTGCTGCATTTGTTTTATGTCATATATTTTCAATATGTACCATATTAGGTAATGTCTTTGTTCCTTGAAACCTACCAGTTCAAATCAGTTTCTGTTGTCCCAATTCAAATGGAGTTTCACCAGAAAGAAAATTTTTATGATCAATTACTTATTAGACTATTTAAATCAAAATATAAGATTTACAATGTATCTGTTACATTCTTAAAATTTACCCAGCTTTAAGTACGTAACTAATGAGTAGTAGGGAATGAACTGTTTCCAAATATAGGGGTAACTCAACCTATAGAACATAGTTTGCTGACCTGTAAGCAAAAGGTAGAAATAGGATATCCCTTACTGATTAACTGTAATAATGTTTTCCAATAATGTATGTGAATAATTGTAAGAGGTTTGTTTTTGATTCATTTTCAGATAGATTTATAGATGACGAGGGCATCAACCATCCGGAAACAACTGTAGAAATACCGTTGAAATATAACAAGAGAAAAAACTTTGAAGAAGGGAAGAAAATGATTATCTACAAAATGAAACAGAAACTGTAACAGTTCTGTCTCCTTCTACTTTGTGTGAAGATGGAAAAGCGAACGATTTCATAAACTGTAAACAAAACAAGTTGAGTGTATCTGATTGTGATGAATCAGAGAACCATGTAATTCTTAGCTGTTCGAAAGTGACGTCGCATTCTTTAGTAGCAAAAGAAAAGGATATGGATGCACTTCTTAGCCCCGCTTACCAGAATTCATTGGCTGGAAGTGACGTATACAAACATAATATTCCTTGTAGCAACAGCAGTATATCTTATTTTCAGGACAAGTCAAATGACCAATCTTTAAAAAATTGTCAAGAAAACTCAGAATTTTACTCAACTAGATCCATAACAGCAACGAGTTCTGAACAACATCCACCTGAACCAGTGAAAAGACGTCCACACATCAGTTCAATACTAATTGATAAAAGATTAGGAACTTCATCTAGAGATAAAAACATCAATGCATCTACATCTTTGTCCAATATACTGAGTGATTTACCTGTCGATCCCATTGGTCAAACTAGGGTAGGCAAATCATCTAAATTTCTAGATGAACCTACTAAGAGGAAAGCCAGTGACCAACAACAATGCAACACGAAGATGATAAAATTAACTAGATCTAGAAGATACACAAAGAAACAGTACAAATTTCTTGAAAGAGAGGGTAAATCACTAATAGTTGACAAAAATGATAACATTCTTGAAAATGACAATAATAATCACATGAATCCAAGCATTGATAGTGAGGATAATTTTGCTGTTAGTGATGTAACAAGCAGGAGTAATTTACAAAATTTATATCCCAGAATTACATCTAATTCCTTAACATCTAACCATAAAGAATATAAGAATGAAGAACTCAGTATGCTTCCTAATTTTGATGAACTTGATCACAGTCATCAAAAGAAAATAAGTGAACTGATACAAAGATTTCAGACTTCTAAAGCTACTTGTATATCCCCAAGCAAACAAGTTATCTATCGTATTCCACGTTTAAACAAGCAATCAGAAAGTCTGAGGAATAATGAAGCAGTCGGAACAAATGAACCAGTCGACAGTACATTTTACAGTACTATAGGTGTAGATAATATGATTACAAAACAAATATTAAAAAATTCAAGTAAAACAAGTGTTCGTTCCAAAATTTCTTCATCTTCATCATCGTCAACATCATCCACAAGACTGTCCTCATTATCACAACCGTCTCTTCAACCAACCAACGATATATCTCCAAGCAATCAAAAATGCTTATTATCCTTTGCCGAAAATGACCTGCAAATGGATGCTTATCATGAGACGTCTCAGATGCAATCAGTCATACAACCGTCTGAAAAGACTAATCCCTCTTTGTGTCCCGCAAAAGATAAACAGATTGATAAACATGGCGATTTCGAATGTAACAGTACAAATAGTCAGATCAAAGGCAGCTATGAATCTGTTTGTTATGCCACTTCCACTGAAACTAATAATAGTGATGACTCAAAAATACACAACCTTTCTGTGAAGAAATATTCTACGTATTCACGTGAAGAAGTGAAACGAAGTCAATGTAAGGTGATCAAGAGAGAATCCTATGTAAATCGGAGAAAAATGACACCTGAAAGACAAACATCAACGACAACGATGATGATGGTGATGACAACGACAACAACAACAGTTACATCGAAACACTCATCAAAAAACCATTCACCTCTTTCTCAAAATGTATCAGACACAAACGGGACGTTAGACTCACTAAATGCGAAAACATGTGAACTTATTAAGACAACGTTGAAGCCAAGTATATCCAACATTTTGGAGGTGGAAGATAGCCACTATGTTAAATGTTCAAGTGAAATCATTTCATCCACCTGTAAATGTGAGTAAAATAATTGTAGCTGAAACGTGTTAACAATGTGCTTGACAGTCTGAAAACTTCAGAAAGTAAATATCAAGTGAGACTATAAACATAACTAAAGATACAATTAATAAACTAGCTTCATAGAAGTGTTTGATAACTTCTGTGTAGTACCATTAGACTGTAACGTTACATAAAAAAGAAGCTGAACTGTACTGTGTCCTTGAAAAATCACCCAGCATTTCATGAATAATGACGCTAAAAGGTAACTCAAACTAATATAAGTTGGAATTCTAAAGAGTTACCTATTACTGAAAATGCAGTCTCAGAATTCAGGAAAATTTTAGTACGTTGCAAAGTAGAGAAAAGCAACATTTTGAGTTGATGGAGAATATTTGTCACTCAGGAGGATTATTTAGATGGGTTTTACTTCTCTGAGTGGATCACTTGGCCATACAACTTTCGTTGTTATTCTAGACAACATCATCGGCACAAACTTCAGAAAGAAGTGAGCGATAAGGTTTTCTCTACAATATATTTGGTAGCTTGTCGTAATGGATTTGTGTGTGGTTGGTCGCTTCTGCTAAAGTCTTCTCCCTGTCTTCATGTTTATTTCGATTGGTCGTCCTGATGGCCTAAAATTTAACCTTCCTGTTGTTTCTTATGATGACGTTGTCTGAAATGACAACGAAAGCTCCATGAATAAATAATCCAGCTCAGAGAACTCAATCCAATCAAAAAGCGTCATTACCTACATTTTCAGCAGCTAGTTCAAATAAATCTCTGTACGTCTTATCGTTACTACAAAAATAACACTGGCAGCTTTCACTTCAAGCTGGTAAGTTTGAAATAACCAAGCTGTGTAGCTGACAACATAGTTTAGTCAGACAAGAACTAGAAAATGCAATAACACCTGTTTTCCATGATTTTTAATAAGCTCTTTCAACATAAATTTCACCCTGTTCTATGGTGATAAGTTTTTCTGATGTGGAGACAACAATTTACGTGAAACAGTTAAATGGCCATATTCACTATAGTGTAAACCCCGTAATAGAGTAATACTATACTTATAAGTAGTATGCTAAATTAAAAATATTCACTATTTGTCTAAAGTCAGTAGATTTACTCAAGCAAATGATAGATGCAAAGGACTATAGGTCTATATGGATTTTAACTGAATAGTTTACAGCTCACGACATTTAGTAAACAAATAAGAATCTTGCTTGTGCAGAAACTTGGACTTAACATTTACTGTTTCAAAGTTTTGATGGATCACAATAACCACCAACTATTTTTATCGGTTATTTTTATAGAACATAAAGGAAACTCTTATGCAACCGATGGGTGTTAAACGTAGTTCTGTAAAATAATGTAAATCTTTGCTTTATACATTTGATGCTATTAGCGCCAAAATTTGGCCTATTCATACTCACTATGTGTTTCAAAAAGGATTATTAAATATGCAATATAATTCACTCACATTTTCACTTATCAGTTAAACTTGGAGTCAGTCGTTCACAGCTTTTCATATGATGCTGTCCCGTGGGATCCGTTTCAAAAGGCGGTGAATCATGTGATTTCTGAAGCTGATCTACCTCGATCTAACCAATGTTGCGAACTATCGGAATAGTGAATCCTTGCCCTAGTGAGTATGGAAAGTTGGCAGCATAATAAATATAGGTTGACAATTAGTTAGCTTTTGTATTTCAATAAAGTTGAAGTTAGATATTTCTGCAAATGTCTCCGTTGAAGAAACTGCTCAATGATCGTTTTTTAGCATAATAAAGTCTACACGATTTAAACAGCTTCGATAATTTGCGTTTCCAGACTGAACATAGCTTCTTACTACCTTATCCAAATACAGTAACTAGTTAGCTAAACCATAAAGATTGTTTCCAGGTAAAGGAATGTAGGTTGTTGATTTTGTTGGGAAATTTCCATTAAACGGAGAAAAAACAATGCTTCAAACACAACTAAGAATTATAGAAAACTTTGGATCATTCTTCGACCTTCTTTATAAGTTGATTGCTTGAAACAAATGTCTTGTTTCTAGTACTATTCATAAAAGAATTAATTGATGAATTCAGTATGCTGTTAACTTGACCCACTTATCTTTTTTTTCTCCAGTGAAGTAGTAAAGGCAACAGAGTTATCTACGTTAGTAGCACTGCACGTTTTGCTAAAATCTCTCTTACAAAGGTAATTTTTTGAGCTTGAACATCCAGAAAACATTATTTTCCCCTAATGGTAATTCAACATCGATAATGTTCTCTAAAAGCTGCTTTTATTTTAGAAACCTTATGCATAAAATTGTCAAAATTATGACTAGATGGTAAATTTCTTTCAAAAAAGAAAACAAGTTCCTTTTGATAATTGAATAAGATGAGACGTATATTCACTGTCCAATGAGTTTTATATACAGGTAGACAAAATCAACACACAACCTTGTACATAAGTGCATTGGTTCAGTTTCGCAACATTTCACAGTAGCATCCAAAAAACAAGTGGATCTGAAAAGTCGGATTTCAGAATGGGCTTAGGTATATGGGAGGGGAATGAATAGGAAAATACAGGTTGGTGAAAATATTCAAGCTTTAGAAGACGTCAAAGAGGGAATTCATCACTGCCACTGTGATCGATTTTCAGTCTTAACAGTGTCGGCAAATAGTCTACTCTTGCTTAAAAGGCTCAGATCAACAGTCAGAGACTTCATGAACATGTTTTATATCTTGGTCTGTCCACCCTGAACCTTACAACCTAATTCAGCCTCTGCTAGTATTTTGCGTTTAGGTAACCAGTCATTTGAAATACACAGCAAATGTTCGAGCCACCTCAGCCGCCAAAGGTTCACAGCCTCCTCAACCACCTTTTCTTCCTTACGTAGAACCTTTTGACTAACATCGACATTTCCCAAGTGCTGAATCCGTCATAAGTGACCAATGTAATAGTGCAGTTATAAAGCAAAACCTTATACAGAATATTATCTTTTAGGCTCCAGTGAAGTATTTCTTTTTTTCAAGCAATACATAACACAAAATAGTTCATCAAGGTGTTTTATGAGTCATTACAGGTTAGCAGTATTCAGAAAGACACTGAAAGGATATTTTAATTATAGTCCATAAGCTAAAGTTAAGTGGTGCCAAAAAATATTCGTAAGCCAGGGTTCAGTAACGACTCTCAAGACCCTTGAATATTAAACTGCAAATTTATTTAACTGACACTGACCAACAAAAAAGTTCAAAAAAACTATAGACCGAAACCTAACATTATAATTGGCCAAACATAGTTCAAATCAATCTAAAAAGTTGTATTAGCTTAAGTTTACATGGACTGGATAACATGTTTTTTATATTTTTGCTTTTAACAAGTTCCTTAGGAAGGTCGACTTCATAAAATTAAAATGAACTTCACTTAATACAGTCAGCTGGATATGTCAGAAGGAAAAACTGATCAGCTTCTGGTAGAATGAGTTGTGAAATGGTTGTTATTTTGAACGACTTGTATTCAATTCAACAAATTCATTGAAGATAGTTCCATATCATTTGAAGTGGACATTTCTATATATGGGCTGTTATGCAGTTCATTGAGTAATTGGTAGAGTACAATACAATTTGTTGTTGATTTAAATAAGTTACCGTAACTTTCAATGGTATATAGTGTTCTTCTGTTTGTTTAGCCTTAGTAGATGAAAATGAATACATCGAATATCCCCTTAAGATCAGTACAATAAAGAACGTTAACCCATGTGATCACTATGAAGAGGTCGGAGTACTTGGTTAGTAAGTTTATTCAATTTTCATTCTACCTTTGTTTATCTCTTCGAAGTCTGTCACCAATACACTTTTTAACAGCAGTTTTTTTTACAAGGTATGATACAAACCTTTTTACTTCACGTGTATTTCAACCCACTGATGTTCACATATTCCCATGTGAAACTGGTTACAGCGGGGATGGGAAAAGCAAACCTTTTCAATAGTGTGAACGAAGTGCACAAGCTTTTCACTCAATAAAACCATGTTTCTTGTCCACTTATGAACAATAACAAATAATTCTAGACAGGTTATATGACCCATAAAAAAGCTACAGGTAATTCGTCGGCTTCAGTTGAAAATTTACAGTAGGGTACCCAGTGAATTCTGGGATCAATAATAAGCTTTTTGTGTAAAGCCAACAAGAGACGGTATTCATTATTGCGTTACAAATGCACTACCACAGATATTTGTTTGTGAACAGAAGTTACACTTAGTATGAGACCTGTATATAACAAAATAAACCTTATGCCGAATATACACATTGGGTATAGTACTTCAGAAAGGCCTATAATCTGAAATAAAACTGTCATTTCAGAATGCGCATTGTATATGGATATATCAGTCCCTTTGACATAAAACTGTGATTACTGAAAACTATGAAAAAAATAGTACTGAATTGCATAAATTATGCCAGACGCAACACACGGATAAGATTAGAAATTAGCATCCACTGGTGGTGCGTTATTGACAATTAATGTTGGCTGTTGCACTGAGAATTAAGTCTTTTGTGTTCGCAAGCACCTTTCAGCTCAGCTGAACACAATGATAATAAATAATGCAATTAGTTATATATGACTGCCCTATGTTGTGATTGATCATATAATTAATATGGTCTAGTCATTTTCTAGAGTTCATCATGTCCCCATCACATTTATGGAAGCAACTAGATACCCCATAAACTACTTGTTTTTCTTACAATAGTCATTTCTACTGCCAGCCTCTCTTTTAAACAAAGAAATAGTTTTCGGTTGAAATGTGTCGTTTCTCGTCCTTTCTTATAGCTTCTAAAGTGAAATCTGTTGAAATTAAGATATTTTTTATTCCACATCTGTGAATGTTTCTTTGTTGCCACCTATAGTTTACTGTACTCATTGCATTTGAACGAACTCATTTATTAAGTCAGCGTCAGTATGTGGTTTGGTATTGAGAAGATAAAAATGATTTGTAGTTCAGGATTAGGTTGATAGTGGTTTGGTGCCCTCTAAGATCCGTTATACTGTCGTTTATTTTTCATCATAAAATTTAATGATATCTTCAGCACCAACCTGATAATGAAGTTAAACATATTCGAATGTTACACGAATCTTTCGGTAGTCTGTTTTTTATTTTGAACGTTGTCTAGTTGTTATCTGGGAAGATATTTTATTAATACAGACCGATTGGACCTTACATTGTTAGACGACGGGTTCTTGGTTAGTTCACTGTCAGCCAGCCAGCCAGCCAGCCAGCCAGCTAGATTGAGTTCCTCGTTGCTTATTCTTATCGTTCTAGCCATCTGATCTTCAGTGTCAGTATCGAGTGAGCCTAGGCAGCAGTTGTTGATGAATGTCTGTAGTTTGTTCGAAGTACTTTCGTAACGCACCGAGTTTCCGAATCATCACGTGGGAGCACTGACTCACATGACTGAATTAGTGTTGCAAATCCAGATCTTGATCACTCTTTATACTGAGTACAATGCAGTGTGGTGCAGTACAGTGCAGTGCAGTACAGTAGATCTCCACACTCATCTCAGATAATGAAGGCCTGTCTGTCTTGCTGTCTTTCCAATCCTGGCTGCTTCCACATCCTCATCTGTGCCTGAGTCACCACCTCTACTTGAAACGATGCTGCCTTCCCTAAGCAGGTAGCTGAAACAAACAACTTCCTTGACATTTCTACCGTCAATGCTCATTCATGCTTCTTGTCGATGTTCTTATGGTAGTTGGTTGTGAATCTTCATCACCTCCACCTCTGTCTTCTCTACACTCACCTGAAGTCCCGTCCTCTCTGCCTCCCTCCTCCTCTCTAACTTGTTGGTTTTCGCCTGCAGATCTTCCAGTTTGTGCCACATTTGACATTTGATTCAAATCATCATCGATGGCGAAATCCAAATCTTCTCCTGACGTCTTTCCATCGGTCCAACCAGCCTATCCACATCTTCTCACTCCTCACGGTTTGCTGCATGATCCAGTCCACCACAATCACCAAGATCATGGCTGACAGTCAGCGGCAAATTTGTCTCACTCCTGTCCCCTGTCTTCACTTCAAAGGCGTCACTCAGCCTTCCATTGTCAATCACTCGGCATGTCGCCTCTTCATATACCTGCTGTTGAATGACATTGATGATGGTTTGTGACACGAGAACCGTGGTGTTGAAGCAGCTGCTTGTCAAATTACTTCTCGATCGACGCCTCGATAGCAGCCATTTTCAAGTTGGATGAAGTTGAGTTGAGGTAGAATTGAGTTGACTGTCACTTCACGCTCTGTTCTATGATGATGTGTGGCGTAACTTTGCGATTTCATCGTCAAATGATTAGTACTTCCTGAAACTAGCCAGCCTGTTCCGATCGTAATTTCGAATCGAGTGCATGCCTTGGTGTCTGCAGGATGATGCGCCTCAATATTTAGCTTGAGGTGTACAGGAGCATGTATCCGCCCCAGTTCTGGTAAGGACTTAGGTGTCTCTCCCTGAAAATTTGACAAGGCAGCCCCTCTTCTAATCAGTCGATGGGTACCTTTCCTCCTCCTTCCGAAACCCTCTGCAATAGTGGTATATTTACGTACGCTGTTGTCACTGCATCCATTTTCAGTGGCTGTGTGTTAATTTCATATGGCCCTCCTGCAGTCACAGCTCTCAGCAACTTTTTGCCGTTCAAGAATGCACTTCTGCTTTTATCACAGGGTTTGTGTCCACTGATAGTTCTGCAGCTGTGCTTCTGGTGGTGTTTCTGGACGAGTTGCAGGTGGTGGTAGTGGAAGTTGATTCAAAAGTTTCCGAACTAAGTCTCCTTTACTATCTTACATTGGTCTCACCTGTGTTGATTTCTTTTCTTCTGGACAGATGGTAACCTGATTATTTGATATAGTGTTGTCAGGTCGACCTGTCCTACTTGCAGCCTATTCTGCCTCACTTGCCACTGTGTTGCTCTGCATTGCACTGGTTCATCTTCTGATTCACCATCAACATCACCATCACCATCATCATCACTATCTTCCTCTCACTCCTCCATCAGCCTCCATGTGTCCATCGACATCCATTCCTTGTCCTATCTTCTTCATTCTGCCTTCCCAACATCGTTATACACATTTCCCTTCACGTCACTTCCACAGAGTTCCAGTGTTCTTCCCCGAAGCTCCACCAAAAGGAATGTTCTTCAATGTCTACCATTCCACCATCATGATTGCCTGACGTGAAGATTTCCTTCCCACTTGCGTCCTTCAGTTCAGTTCAGTTCAGTTGAGTTCAGTTCCACTTCTGGGTGGGTGTTCAACTTGAACTGTGGTCTATCATCACCAACTTGTTTGAAGACTTTCAACTTGATTTTGAAGGTAGGTTCCCTGCACAAGATAGTGGTGTGAGTGGTTTGAGTGGTGTGAACCTACATCTGCTCACCTCCTTCATCTGATCTCGAATCCAGTAGACTGCGTCTCCATCTCCACTTTCTTCACATTGAGATGAAGTCGATCTGATGTTTGGTATAGTGTGTGAATATCCTTGTGTTTGTACACACTGCCTCGTCTACAATCACTAAATCATTCATTGAATGCGCACACGTACACATACACTTCTCCATCCTCCTTCATCACTTCACCAAGTGCCTCTCGACCCGTCATGAGTTCTCTGCCTGTGCTATCCACTCCCAGTCTGGCATTCATGTCAACCCACTCATCACAATGAAGTTCGATGTCGCCAACTGTGGTGGGGTCTTGTCTATTACTGGTTGCAGTTGTCTGTAGAATTCCTCCTCCTTCTTCGCTTCATCTGCATTATTTGTAGGTGTGTAGTATTGGCATTGTATGATTGTGACTTTGCTCCCTTTCCAGTTGGATCTTGCTGTCATGATGTTGATTCTGTAGGAGGAGATTGGTTGGCACTGCATGAGAGAGGGAGAGTCTTCGATGCTGTTGGTGACATCATGATATACCCTCGATAACGCAGTTTGCTGTGCTGGTGATTGTCGTCTGGGTGACAATATTGGAGTAGATGATTGACTCTCCTCTCCAGTTGACAGTTTGGAGAGTCCGCTTTCATTCCATGTGCAGATTCCTCACAGATTCTCAGTCTGGTACTTCCATGCTATACCTTGTCATTTCTCTTTGGCAATCTGGGCATCCTTACCAGCCAGCTTCAAACATTGTGTGGACATTCCATGTGCTCATGTTTACTTTCGCTTTCATCGAGAGGGAGATGAAACATCGGCCAATTGGCTTCCCTAAGTGTTTCACCAAGTGGTGTTATTTCATCTCTTCGATTCCAGTGAGGAATTAGTTGATTTTTATTTTTTCTAATTTCTTTGTGCTTTGAAGTTTCTTTGGGGATTGGATTGCTTTTGCCTATTAAGGTTACTTACTGCATGTCGAACCTTAGCTCCTTATCCGGGCTTAGAACCTAGTAGTAACTAGCGAACTAGTATTCTAGACGAGTTACTGAAATGTACTCATCAAAAATTTGGCGTCAACCAACAAATATCTTCACCTTCCGATTTTGTGGGATTTAACATGAGCATTTTTGCCAGTACTAATAAAGTGTTACAACTGTCAACAATTTGTAACTTAGCATTTCGAAACCTGGGCTTAACACCCAGTAATAATATCGGAAAATATTAATAACTTAGGCGGTGGTTAAGCAAATGTATTAGTTTCTTCTTGAAGGACGATAACTAATAGTACTTTCGTTAGGCTAATTGCACTCTTAGAAAGCAGATCGTTGTGAAATATTTTCGATGACTCTCACTGAAGACCAATGGAAACTAAATATTTTAGCTGCTGATATTCATGATTTTCTTTATTTGCTAAGTTACATCAGTAATTTTAATACTGTTATAAACCTTCAGCTAGCTGTTTTTACTTTACTTTTTCTAAGTGGCACATATGGACATGTGATAAAATGCAGAGAAATAAAGACTGGTAGCATATTTGCAGCTAAAAAGTTTAAAATCTTACGACTCAAGCGACACAAAGGTGAATTGATGGAAGTAGCTGTATTACGTGCAATCGGAAAACATCCACAAATAGCCCATCTACATGCTGCATATGAACATAATATCTACTGTACTATAATTACTGAATAGTAAGTGACACATTACACTTAAATTCTATAATCTTAACTTATACAGTATGACACAAATTTAAAATATGCCAGGGATATGAAATACGACCGACTGAAAATATGACTTTATTGACCACTACCCGTTTTGAAGGCACTAACCCTACTCTCCCCCTACCCTGGCAACTATCTATATTTTACGGAGTTCTAGATATGTTTGTCAAGTAGGTTATCTCAAATGGAAATTCAAATACAAATAGATATTCTGAGAAGTATAAGAGATTTTATACATTCTGCTTGTCAGTTGCTACTTCTGATCAAAAACTATTTTAATTTCGCTAAACAGCTTTGAAATTCAGTAAATTTACAAAGTAAAGAAAAGTGATTTTTCTCCATAACAGATTTATTTGAGTATGTCTATTATGTGGCATAAGATCAAAGGAATGAACATGGAATATGGTTAATATAAGGATATGTGATCTCTTTTAAGACTCTACTAATAATGTCGTTCAGAATGCTAGTGAAGGGTCAACTTCTAGTCGTTTCAGCTCAAAGGATAAGTCATCACAGAAATCATATTCTGAGTTGTAAATATTTCTCAGCTTCAGAGTACATTTGAGTGAATTACACTTTTTACTTGGTTTAACAATGAAGACCGAATGTATCTGACAATTCCATTGTGTTCTGAAATATGCACTGGAGGAAACTGTGACATTCACTTCTCTATATTTTTTCTTACAATGGTGTGAGGAGAAGAGTGGTGTGATAAGCGAAACCACGATTACTTTGAATATAGGGCCTTAATCCTAGGTATCTGCTATATGGTTGTATAATGACTTTACATGCTTAGCTTATTAGTACAATAAAGTTTCTATTGTTTATTCATCAAACATTTATCAGATAGGGAAATTACTGAGCCATGATGGTATCTTTACTGATATTTCCTTTAGCTATTCAAATATACATAACGTTTCCCCGGGTCATTGGGATGCTATTGGTTAATTCTTTATACATTTGAGAGATTATTATGTATTTGTTTATTTACTTTTTATTGAGCTGAATGAATTATCTGAATTACCAGACACTCATGTATGAGTTTCTGAATTGTATACAAATGCATCAAAACAACTAATTATTGTGGCTTCCGTACAGTTTACAGCTTCCAGCTAGTACTAACTGAATATAAGTGTGTAATTCTTTTTCAAACAAAGAAGAATTCTCACCATGATTCACTGAAATTCTCATGTGTAATAGCTCAAGGTAAACACTTGGAATTTAAGGAATCAATTAAGTTTTACCAAGAGTAATAAGGAATTTTACTGCACTCATTTGTATTCATCCTAAATGCAACTCAGAATTTTATTATCGGGACGATGATCATAGTCAACCATTCGTAACTGTATAATGCTTGAATGTCTACACCACTTAAAGCAGTTATCAGTAAACTAATAGTAAAGCTGCCAAGACCAAATTAAATTCGGTATTTGGTCATCTACTACTGAATCATATCTGTTGCCTAGATGAAACTAATGCTTCTTCAAAAATATCAACCAGCATTATCTGACTGTCATGTAATAAATAATGCCAATAAACACAAAAGCTGGGTTAAGGACACTCTAGTAACTAGCTAAAACAATCAGAATCGTATTGGTTGCACGATCATTTTAAATCACCTACAGCATTTCTTGACCAGCATGATCAACGCACTGGGAAGTTAACTTGTAGAAATGAATTTCCAACGATTATCAATTAAGGCAACCAAATAAACGGAAAGCGAACAAGCTTAACTATTGGAAAATAACACAAAATAAGAATCGAAATAAGATCATTTCCAAAACAGAGTCCACTAAATACATGCGTTGTCATCCATGAAACCACTCAATAAACGTGTGGAAGATACCAATGTGATTTGAATCTAAAAGACACTGATTAACAAAAAGGATTCCCTTCACAACTTTTCATCGTAACTGTTCAGATATACTGCAGTCTAAATATGAATGACGCCAACAAGGAGTAAAGATTGATGTCAGTTAGTAAAGAAGCGTACTAAGTTGTTAGACAGAAGATAAAAACAGTATAATGTAGTAGATAGCTAGTCATCTGTAATCAAGAAAATATGCAAATATACAGTTACTAATAAAGCTCAGAAGTCCTTGCCTTTTTTGAATAAGATGGGGTAAGAGAACAAGAAAATTACTGGCAAAAAGAGAGAGGGATTGCAGTCAATAAATCTGGACTGCAACAAAAGCATTTGAAGTAGGCTGGAGGGAAAATCATTCATTTAAAACCTTAAAGTTATGAAACTAAGACCATGGTAGTGGAAGGAGCTTAACAAAATGCTTATGTACAAACAATTCAAAATTCTCTGGGTGGATAACCGCAGCTACTGCTGAACAAGAATATTGTAGACGAAATCCCGATAAATAGTTTGGTTTCACCCTATACATCACTTTGGTTAAGCTATTTACAGTTGGTACATGAACTGTCAGAAGAGTATATTCTAAAATGAAACTGTTTGTCGGTTTGAACCTTGTTTTCGATAACCAAGCCACTCAATGTTCACAGGCAGGTCTTGAAATCGTCTTAAAGGTATGATCTGTGTACTTAGCCGCATAGGAGCAAAGCATTTATGTACATACATAGGTGCTCCTGACAACACAGACCTGTCTTAGACTTTTCAATTGTTGTTCACAGTTTAATGCACTTTGTTAACAAATAACGTTAATCCTTGATCCTTGTTGGTATTACTCATGATATATTTAAACTGTCATATAACTTCACAGCTACGATGAGAATTTGCTCAGTAAACGTGTCTCCCCATAGTGAAGGGTATCTATACATTGATTGGTCACTGGATGTGGTCAGATCGACAACATTTTCATCACTAGCTATATTTGACTGAAAAACGGCTGTAAACAGTAATTAATTTTCAAAAGTGATTTATGCTAACAGTTCTGAGTTAAGCGTCTCTTAGCTTGTGTCTACTCGGTACGATCGATGGCAGCCTTACACTTAAGTATTCATTGAGACTTCCACGTGTATTCATATGTTTTGAGCTACAATCTTTTTCGATTTTTATTGTTATGGAAGCTGTCAACCGATACCTGAAGTAATAAACTTACATCTTTTGAAATGAAAGTTCAGGCGCACGGTTGAACTCTGTTGTCAGTCCTTCTGTACACAGTCAGAGCGTCCTAGGGCATAGGACATAAACTCTGACGTGGTAACTGGGGTACATTTTACTCTGAGTATTTAACTATTGTAAATGTCATGTTATTAGAAATTGCAAATTATTTCTACTATCATATCACTAAAGATTTCTATTCCTAATCAATACGTCGATCGCCTTATTAAGTATGTGCTAACATTTAGATATTTTTGATCGGAAAGTCAGTCTTATTGTAAACATAGTGATTATGAATTGCTAATGAGCTCAGAGTTTTGATTACAACGTAGATTTTCAGATAATTTAAATCACCATTAGCATCATTATGCCTTAAAGGACTTGACAGAGCCGAATTTCAAAATGATAATTAAAGTTGAAGGATGTTTTGAAGACTGTATAAAAAAGCTGGTTGTACTCACGGTTCTGAAGAGACTATCCCTGACACCTAGAAATAAGCTCTCAAAAAACTATAAAATACTACTTGAATATCTGAAGTTCGGTAACGGCAGCATTCGCTTCCACCTTATCAACCCAATGACAGCAATACCGTAACTAGATTTAGTGATTCTTCATACCGACCTGAACGCTGAAAGAGAACATTTTCGATAACCCATTAACTAAAAAATGAATATTGATAACCACTGTGTAACTTATGTCTGTTCTAAATAGGTGTGAACTCATAACCATAGTTATCGACGTATTATTGGAATTTCCGGCGACAGAGTGATCTGAGAATAAATTGTCAATAATGAGTAATGACTCAAAGTGAAATAAAAATTTGGGTCACGGTAGGATTTGAACTAATGTCCTTTAGGCCACCGGCCCGATGATCTGAATAATGAACTATGACAGCTTCAGTCATTGCCCAGTATCAATATCAAAACTCTGCCAAACCGCAGCTACCTCAAATAAGCAAACTGATAAACAAAATGATACTCTGCCCTCTTTAAATCAGCCCTATTTGAATCGGCATAAAGAGTCCTGGCTAGATAGTCAACATGGATGCAATGAGCAGCAAGAAGTACATCACGAATTAACATGGCAGTCAGGCAAAACACTTAGTGTTTGGAGTAAAATTAGGTTCTGATCAGCAGCTCCATCATGCAGCTCAGTTGATTGATCACCAGACCAACGATTTGAAGGCCACTAGTTTACACCCTGATGCGACTCACATTGTCATTTCATCTCCATTTATCTCTCAGTAGCAGTAATACAAGTCTGCCAAACCATACCTAGCTCATACAGTCAAAATGACAGAAAATTATAATTTGAATTTTCATTTTAAAGTGATGGTAAAATGTAATTTTCTAGTTTATTTTGTCTGATTACGTTCCACTATACCTTTTATTTAAGTGTTCCAGGAGGGGCTCTGTACAACAGAATTGAAAAAGAAGGTTCATTGGATGAAGCTATAACTGTGAGTATTGTTCGTCAAGTTCTTCTTGGGTTGAAACATCTACAGGATTGTTCAGTTATTCATCGTGATTTGAAACCTGAAAATTTGATGATGGTTCAGTCTTCTGGATATCGACTGAAAATCATTGACTTTGGTTTGGCTATGTTTTATTCAGGTAGCCTGTGTCCTCCTATACCTGCTGGTACATTAACTTACATAGCACCTGAAACCCAAAACTGTGATCCACAAACATACACCACTGATTTATGGAGTGTAGCAGTTATTGCCTATGAAATGTAAGTATCAACATCACTGAGAGTTTTAAGAACCATATATTTTTTCTACTATATGATATTAGTAATTAAATACCAACTACATATAATTATAATACGGCTGACGAAGACTGTTGAACATCCTAAACAGCAGACGAAGTTTCTTTAAAATACATAATCGTATGTGGCTTTTTACTTTGTGACCTGGCAGTAGAAAGTCCGTTATACTCTTGAAAGAGTATTCCGAAGTTTTCTCAACTACATTCGTCTCACTGAATGGCTTCAAAGAAAAATCTAGCAATTACTGAAATAACCAGCTGTTTCTTACCGTTATAAGAACACCCCGAGAAGTAAAACAGCTAATTTATTTCATTACATGACAAAATGTACCCATTTATGCATGAATAAGAAAAACAGGGTATCTTTATCAGCTAAGAAATCTTTTTTCAGTGACTTTATTTCTTACCGGCAATCCTTCAGTTGCACTAGGCTGTTGCTCAGTCATTATACATATGATAAATCTAGTGATGATGGTGTGAAAGAATAAATCCAAGTGGACGAAACAGAAAAGGTAATCAATAATTCCAACCATGTCTATCTGATAGCAGTGACTTTTTCTAGACGTTAAATGCAATGAAACCTAGAAAACGTTTTGAGTTTTTAGACACTGAAATGTTATACAAACACTTTTTGTTCATGAAGTGGTTCAGTTTAGCTACGGTGTAGTAAACTAGTTGTAGAGGTCTCTAATATTTAAATTATGAGGCAATAAATTGGCCAACATGAGATTAGGCTAAACCATTTCTAAGCCAAATTTATTGAAAGGTGTGGCTTATATGTGATATTTAACGGTAAATGTCCTAGTTACAAACAACGAAAAATGAAGTATTCAGTAAAAGTCCTAAATTTACGATTGGTTTAGAGTTTTTAGTGGTTACCACGAGGTGTTTTAAACAATGAGTTTTTGGAGTATTCTATCAAGGGTATAGTTTCAGACGCGAGAATGAGCTGTTCGATAAGTTTAATTAATAAACCTGAATATTCAAAGCTTTATTCGAAAAGTCAGAGTTGAAATCCTATTTATCCAAATCGACATTCTTTAACACGTCATAATTCAAGTGACAAAATAAAATTCTAAGTGCCAGACTGGGAAAGTATGCTTTCTTTATTATCTGAAGTTTTTTGGCATCTCTCAAAGACCAACACGTAAATTCCAAAAACTCCGTCAAGAAATTATCAAAACGATGGTCAGTCTTAAAATGATCAAAACTTGCAAACCAACAAGGATAACGTTTGTTTCTTTTAGAGACGCCTGAGAAACATACATTCAGCTATTCCAGTGTTACTTTTACTGCACTTTAAATCCAAGTATTGTCCTTAGGTCGGAAGTTTTGCCATGTTTTAATAACCTCTAAAGCTGAATTTGAGAATCTGATGAATAAAACAAATAACTTCATGCCACCTTTAAATCAAAGTTTCGAAAAACCCAAATCAGCAGTTCTTAATTAAAGTCGTCAATATATCACTGCAAAGCCATATTCTCAATGGCTGTTATCTAAAGAATATGAAAGGAAGCTACATGATAACTTCATATATGATGATTAATTTCTATTAACTTTTGGAATTGTTCTCATGGGCCATGCAGATTACGTCACAATTCTGCTACCTATCTTATCAGATTAGAGCAGGTTTTCAAACTGACTAAGTCTAAGGTGATAATGAGGGTGAAATCCTGAAAGAGAGGTTTTCCAGATCTCTGAAAACCTTCTTTTCGGTTAAACTACAGACTGTTTTCTTCAGTTGTCAAAGAAGTTTTAAAGAGTAGCTGCTTCTTCAGGTCACATCAGTATGTGATCATTAGTTAACTTTCTTCTGCTGAACTAGTGGTATAAACCGCAAAAAGAGAATAATTTCCAAACGCATGTCCCAATATCACTTTGTATGGATGTCGAAAAGAAAATGCAAATAAATCTGTAGTTCATTTCTTGAACGCCTAATGAATTCTAGCCATCTAACTACATTATAGTCTGCCCTCTACATTACCTACAAAGTTGATTCAGGGAGTTCAAAGGGACTGCGATTCTATAACTAGTGCATGACAGAGGTACTAACTGTTCATCAGCTAAAACCAGACATCTATGTATAAAGTAAAAATCCTAAATCCCCCATGTTGCTAACTTGCTAATTGCGCTTGACTGCTCCAATGGATCAGAATTAAATAGTTCATTATTTTCCGTCTTTTTTTAATCTTTTACCACAATTATTTACTTTTCTAATGTCTATCAAGCTGACTCTCAGCTTTCCTAATTCACATCTATAAATGGTTCTTACCTCATTGAATTTCATACTTTTTCTAGCACTTTCAGCTTTCTTTGCATTATTCCATATTTTCTCATATATACAGAAAAAATTAATCACCATTTTAATAATTCAGTGCTGTTATACATCTGTCACAGATATAAATACTATTGCACAGATTTGAAAAATGAAATTTTCGAGAAGCAAAACTTTCTTCGCTGATTTGCCTCTTACTTGTGTCATAAGGATCTCTTAAAGGAATTCGTATTCCTTTCGAAGACTAATTGTTCTATCGCCATCTTTTCCCCTTAAGTCTGTAACTTGGCTGGCATTTTCCAACTTTCTCAAATGTTTGAGTTTGACTTGTAGCTTTAAACAGACTTAGACCATCAAAGTAAAGCTGCGTAATGCATACCGCTGCTTCATAAACTTAAGTTTCTTATGTTCTGGAGTCAGAGACGCATCCACTGAGCTATTTGAAGTAATTACTGACCAGACTTAGGGTACCACAGCTAAAATGACACATAAGATCACTGAACTTAAAAAAGGTCACTTGATATGCCAAAATATACTCTGTCGGTAACGAAAAATCCCTGAAAACGAAAATATTATGTTACTTTGATTACTTACAAAAATGTTTCTCATAGTAATCCAAACGGTGTGTGGCTATTCAACTCACTGATATCTCATCTAAAACAAATGACATCAGAAAAATTAAATCACGCACATTACTTGAATGTGAATTCAAACAATCCGAAAAATTACCGTGTTTGTGACTAACTGGCTTTGCTTTCTAAAAATTTTTAAGAAGTATGTTTCTTTTTTAATATCCGGAAAATGTACCCAACACAGATGTGTAGTGCAACTATTTTCAACCACAGGACATAAACTGAAGTAATAAGATGACCATCTCCATTCTCAGCTAAAGATATTACAGAAATTAGTCACAAAATAAATGTTCAAACAGTTTTCAAAGTTTTATGTTAAAACAGTTAGGGGCGTATACTGACTGAACTTTGTGAAAACGATAGATACACGTAAATTGAAACCACCTACATGTTCGAAAATTTGTGTATGATGTTCATAATTAACAATGCTATTTTTTTTGTGTTGAACATCATTAGCGTTGAATTGTCAGTACAATATTAAATTTACTGAATCATCAACCATCTCTCGTTAATCTGATTTCAAAACTGTCTTTAACTCTTTAATCGAATTATCCGATTTTGACGTGGAACAAGATAATAATTAAAATCCTTATAAGTCATTTTTAATAGACTAAACATTTATGCTTACATTTATTCAGATAAGCTGAGTGAAAATACTACTTCAAGTTGACTTATGTTCTTGTGAAATGGCTATTACTTTCCCAAAACTAACAAGTCGTTAGAAAAATTAGTTCAATAAATAATTTTCTACTTTTAGTAGTATGGTTGATTTAACAAATTTACTGACTTCAAGCAGTTGAAAGATGAATACGAAGTTGCAATCACTTTGATAAAAATATACAATTTCTAATCAAGTAGAATGACAGAATACATTGGGAATGAGTCACTTTTTTACTACGAAGTTGATAACACTTTGTAGCTGTTTTCAAAGTGGTCATAAAACTTCTTATAGTTCTTGACTTATTGCCATCGATTAAGTTATCAAACTTGATTTGGGATGAGTTATCAGATTCTTTGGAAACTTATTCATAGAAGTTGCCAAGAGACTATTTCTTTGGGTCACCGAAAGATTCACAATCATGAACGATTTGACAGTAATGTGTTTGTACAGTATTTATATAAATTCTTTCCCCCATGTCAAAAGTGGTAGAATTCTAAATACATCAAGTGGAATAGATTGATACTCCTAAAAAAAATACAGATGAGCAGACCATCCCACCAGTAAATTGTCTCTCGAACTGAAGAAAGAGTGCTCAAAACTGCATCTTCATGAACAATTCAGTTACGAGTAATGTAGAACTTCGAATTTTTCTCCTGATTTTTCATGAAAACACTATGGTTACGTAAGATGTAATCACAGAAAGACGTATATGAGATTATCCGCATTGCAAGTTACTTACCGGTACTATGAGGTATTTCAATTGTTAACAAAAATTTCACAGGCCTTACGAGTCTATGGACAGGAAACCAATAACCTTTATATGGCAAACCAACTTAGTGCTAAACATTCGAAGAACTATAGTTGTTCTTAGATCTGACTGCCATCATTCAAACTTTGTCCCTGAGAAACTATTACATTAGCATAAGATGACTACCAGAATCCACCAGAGATGATGTTCAGAACCTTAGCTACTTAGATATAGAAAACTAAATATTTTGATTCAGATTTGTCTGTAAATATAATTGTAGAGAAATGTGTATCAATATGACCATAGATAAAGAGCTTGTGATGAATTATGTTTAAGTGAAACGAGGTATTATAGGTTTATCAGTGTATAATACTTTTCAGAATCAGATATTCCAGTTTCCAGGTTTGCGAATCGGAAACACGATGCATATGTTTCTTCACCATAAACCATATCCAGATTACAACTGCATAACAGCTGTAGTTACTATCTTCCTTACTTCCTTACTATCTTCCTGCTGATATAGATAAAAGATGGAACTTAAATACTCAGCGAAGTGATCAATAACTTACAATACATTTTAAAATTTTCGCTGTCAAAACTTCAATAAATTTATTTCCATTCTTTAAATAACATAAATTTTATTTACAGACTTGCCGGAATTACACCATTTGAAATTCCACAAGATGGATGCCGTGATCGAACTCTTACCAACCATGAGATATCTTTAAATATCACACATGTTAGATATGATTTTGATGACCCTGGAATAGTTGATGTTTCAAATGAAGCTAAAGACTTTATCAAACAGATATTGGTACGCGATCCAAAGTGAGTAAACTCCACCAATATTCTACTGACTGACTTTTAATAACACTGTTTTTGTTGTTTGTGCAAAATAATTTTATCTACAACATAATAGATAAACTCACTCTTCATATCGTTTAGTTAACTTACATTTTTGCAAACGTATTTGCAATTTCCTGGGGTGACCTTTTCAAATTCGGAATCAGTTATTGATAAACTCTAATGAGAAGTAAACACAAATACTCAAGTATACGCTTTATCATTTTATTTATAAGAACTAAAAACACTTATTTCATCTTGTTTATTTTTTTATTCTGTTTGAGCAGTTCGGTCATCCTTATTGGTTTTCTGCATCATAGTGTAAACAAGTTGGGCAAACAGTTCAGATACTTAATAGGCTTTGAATTGATTGGTTCAAGTTTATTGTAACTAACAGTTTTATCCTATTAGTGTTAGTGATGTAAACTTGCGAACAAAATCAAATTTTTTTAAATGGAACTAAATCAACGGAATTGATATAATCGACGCCGAGAATTCTCACGAAGTTCTTTTCATTATTTCAGGGATACTTGCTTTTGTTAAATATTCATCTCTGAATAGAATTCAAAATGTGACTGCAATTTCATAGCACTTTGAGGTTTATGTGAACCTAAACCTGTTCTACATAAGTAAAACGTATAACTAAATGTAGTTGAGTTGATCTGATTTTATGACACATGCGTTTGAAGTAGAGTAGACAGACTACTGAGCCATATCTACAAGTTGAACAAAATCAGTCTATGTGAAAAAACTGGAACTTTACAATATCATCTTCGGTTTTTCAAGTGACGGGTGGCTTGTATTCTTAACAACAGGTAATTTTCTCCCTTATAAGTAATATAAGTGAAAGAAATTATCTGAATGTATTGCTTAAAATACACTGATCTACTGCCATACATGCAGTCTCAGTGGTGGAACATATTCGTTATTTCATGTTTGAGACTTAGTTTAGACCTTGAGGGTTAAAATGTAAATGTGTAGTGGATATGTTTTAAATAAGGTCTGTAACATTGAAATGCCTGTTTAGTTCTTTCAGGCGTAATGTTCCTATTCACCGTTGAAATTTTAAGAGACTATGAATCGAAAGACTTCACAAAGCATTTGTTTGTGAAACTGTCGTCCATCTGTATCACCCAAATCACCCAATCTTAGTATAGTTTCAAGGGATTTGATCATTCCCTTGATAAAACAGGTGGAAGTCAGTACGATGACTTCCACCAAAATGAGAATAAATAAGAAAAACTGAAATAGTATAACTGGTTTCTGTGTCTAACCATATTCCATAATCTTTCAACCCTAAACCCTGACGCTAAGTTCATACTGATAGACACTGATTAGTGGAAAAAGATTTCTTCTTATGAATCGTATTTTGCTACGAATTCCTAATAAGCTTCTTGTAGCATATTCTGGTCATTTTCAACGAACTACTACTAATGTTCACACGACTATAATGATGGAAACATTGAACACAGTTACACTAAGAATCGTAAAAGTTAGCCAAATTTTTAATAAGCCTTCCCAAAACTAGTGTTTTTGTCAGCTAAGTAAACTATGACTTGCAATTCATTCTATTAAAATACAAAATATACTGCCTATTCAATGGTCCGAAATATCTTGAAGTTCATAACTCCAATTTTGAACATTCTCAGTGAGAAATTTCTATTAAAATAGATCGTTAAATCGTTTCGTAATGTAACATATGTTTAAAAACCTTTCAACGTTACTAAATGAATTAATATACCAATATTAATCGTTTCGGATCAATTGTCAGTAGGTTTGGAGAATTCCGTCACCTACATCATCAATAAATAGATTCTGTTAGTGATCTACTTACATGAGATTCAATGAAAATGTGTTAAAATACGCGCTCGAAAAGATATGTTTCTCTATTCAAATGACCAAGTGTCTTTTTCTAGTAGTTTAAACTATTAGTGAGTTGTGTTTTTTAACGCTGAAAGCTTAATGTGCCCTCGAAACATGCTAAAAAGTTGTATAGTTATGAAATGAGTTACTGAATAGCAGCATTCTTTAATGCTCACTTCTTAAGCTAAACCAGACAACTGACGTCTGTCAAGCAACTGGGATGACTGAAAGAGAAGAATCTGTATTTGATCAATAGGACTGAGAAGATTCTTTGAGCTACTAGTACTACAATTCTTCACATTACTAGTGCTGTGGTTAAATGGTTAACCAGATTGGCTCTGTATTTTAGTTGTTATTGTGAAGCATTTCGCTTTCCATTTCCGTTTTAATCACCTATTTTATTGACACATTCCGTCAAGAGTTTGCAACATGCTAAATGATGACCCTGTGTCCACTAATTCATTTTATTTATTTCAGTACCTGAATCTTAAATCCATGCAGTAAAGGAAAGAAAAGTGTTCGCAAGCTAGGCTATTTATTAGCATGTAAATGTCGTACCAATGAAAAAATAACAGGGTTAATTGACTGATTCTAGATGTATACTTTATTTCGATGAAAACATTATTAAAATGAACCAGTAACCGATTAGGTTCGATGACGATTATTTATTACTTTTATAATTATTTTCCCTTGGGTTCCTAGTAGAACATAGGGCTTCAGTAGCTATATCACCCTCTTCTCTGCAGTCTTTCGAACCTCGCTCCACGACTGCCCACAAGCTTTCATTTCTTCCTCACATCATCTCCACGTCAACCTCGCCCCGAACGCCCAACTCGTCGTTTCACCTGTAGATTACACTCTAGGGACCGGCCTGATGAGTGATGTCCCCAGTCAGACTTCTCAATTTATGTCCAATCCAACCCATCTCCACTTGCTTCTGCATATTTGTTGAGTGATAAGTTCTTGGTTGCTTCGTTCCCAGAGTGGGTTCCCTGTACCTAATACTTTCCGGCCATCTGATCTTCACTTTCAGTATCGAGTGAGCCTAGGCAGCAGCTGCTGATGAATGTCTGTAGTTTGTTCGGAGTGCTTTACGTAATGCGCCAAGTTTCCCAACCATATAGAAGCAATGACTTGACATCAAGGTTGAAAATCCGGATCATGTTCACTCTTTATGCTGAGCACAGTAGATCTCCACACTGGTTTCAGACTATTGAAAGCCTGTCTTGCTGTCTTTCCAATCCTGGCTGCTTCCACATCCTCATCTGTGCCTGAGTCACCACCTCTACTTGAAACGATGCTGCCTTCCCTAAGCAGGTAGCTGAAACAAACAACTTCCTTGACATTTCTACCGTCGATGCTCATTCATGCTTCTTGTCGATGTTCTTATGGTAGTTGGTTGTGAATCTTCATCACCTCCACCTCTGTCTTCTCTACACTCACCTGAAGTCCAGTCCTCTCTGCCTCCCTCCTCCTCTCTAACTTGTTGGTTTTCGCCTGCAGATCTTCCAGTTTGTGTCATATTTGACATTTGACTCAAATCATCATCGATGGCGAAATCCAAATCTTCTCCTGACGTCTTTCCATCGGTCCAACCAGCCTATCCACATCTTCTCACTCCTCACGGTTTGCTGCATGATCCAGTCCACCACAATCACCAAGATCATGGCTGACAGTCAGCGGCAAATTTGTCTCACTCCTGTCCCCTGTCTTCACTTCAAAGGCGTCACTCAGCCTTCCATTGTCAATCACTCGGCATGTCGCGTCTTCATATACCTGCTGTTGAATGACATTGATGATGGTTTGTGACACGAGAACCGTGGTGTTGAAGCAGCTGCTTGTCAAATTACTTCTCGATCGACGCCTCGATAGCAGCCATTTTCAAGTTGGATGAAGTTGAGTTGAGGTAGAATTGAGTTGACTGTCACTTCACGCTCTGTTCTATGATGATGTGTAGCGTAGCTTTGCGATTTCATCGTCAGATGATTAGTACTTCCTGAAACTAGCCAGCCTGTTCCGATCGTAATTTCGAATCGAGTGCATGCCTTGGTGTCTGCAGGATGATGCGCCTCAATATTTTTATTGGAGTGGACAGCAGCATGATTTCTCACCAGTTTTTGCAGACTTAGGTCTCCCTTCTTTGCGAGTTTGATAATTAAGACTTCCTTTCAATCAGCAGGCACCTTTCCTTCCTTCCAAACCTTCTGCAACGGTGATATGAGCATGTCCGCTGTTAGCTTTGCGTCTGTTTTCAGCACTTCTGGTATGATTTCATCTGGTCCTGCTGCCTTCCCGGCAGTCAGCAACTTTATGGAGTTCAGGACATCACTTTCAATTTTGTCGAAGGGCTTATGTTCACTGGTAGTTCTACCGTTTCTGGTGGTATTTCTTGACGAGTTACAGGTGGTGGTTGATTCAACAGCTTTTAGAAGTGGTCTTTTACTCCTCCTTCTCGCTAACTAAGTCTCCATCAACATATTACAATGGTCTCACCTGTGTTGATCTCTTTTCTTCTAGACAGATGGTAACCTGATTATTTGATATAATGTTGTCAGGTCTCTGTCTCCCCTACTGCAGCCTATTCTGCCTCACTTATAACTGTATCGTGGAAGTGTCTATTATCCTTCAGCGCACTCCTCTCCACTTCTTTATCCAGTGTAGTATTTTATAAGTTGTGTTCAGTCCCTCTTCTCGCTGTTCATCACTGCAGTGCACTGGTTCATCTTCTGATTCACCATCTTCCTCTCACTCCTCCATCAGCCTCCATGTATCCATCGAGATCCATTCCTTGTCCTGTCTTCTTCATTCCGTCTTCCCAACATCGTTATACACATTTCCCATCACGTCACTTTCACAGAGTTCCAGCGTTTTTCCCCGAAGCTCTACCAAAAGGAATGTTCTTCAATGTCTACCATTCTACCCTCATGACTGCCTGACGTGAAGATTTCCTTCCCACTTGCGTCCTCCAGTTCAGTTCAGTCCACTTCTGGGTGGGTGTTCAACTTGAACTGTGGTCTATCATCACCAACTTGTTTGAAGACTTTCAACTTGATTTTGAAGGTAGGTTTCTTGCACAAGATAGTGGTGTGAGTGGTTTGAGTGGTGTGAACCTACATCTGCTCACCTTCTTCATCTGATCTCGAATCCAGTAGGCTGCGTCTCCATCTCCACTTTCTTCACATTGAGATGAAGTCGATCTGACTTTTAGTGCCTCCTGTCCTGGTGTCTGGTGAAATCAAATCCATGTTGCTGCCTTGCGAATATCCTTGTGTTTGTACACACTACCTCGTCTACAATCACTCAATCATTCATTGAATGCGCACACGTACACATACACTTCTCCATCCTCCTTCATCACTTCACCAAGTGCCTCTCGACCCGTCATGAGTTCTCTGCCTGTGCTATCCACTCCCAGTCTGGCATTCATGTCAACCCACTCATCACAATGAGATTCGATGTCACCAACTGTGGTGGCGTCTTGTCTATCACTGGTTGCAGTTGTCTGTAGAATTCCTCCTCCTTCTTCGCTTCATCTGCATTATTTGTAGGTGTGTAGTATTGGCATTGTATGATTGTGACTTTGCTCCCTTTCCAGTTGGATCTTGCTGTCATGATGTTGATTCTGTAGGAGGAGATTGGTTGGCACTGCATGAGAGAGGGAGAGTCTTCGATGCTGTTGGTGACATCATGATATACCCTCGATAACGCAGTTTGCTGTGCTGGTGATTGTCGTCTGGGTGACAATATTGGAGTAGATGATTGACTCTCCTCTCCAGTTGACAGTTTGTAGAGTCCACTTGCATTCCATGTGCAGATTCCTCGCAGATTCTCAGCCTGGTACTTCCATGCTATACCTTGTCATTTCTGTTTGGCAATCTGGGCATCCTTGCCAGCCAGCTTCAAACATTGTGTGGACATTCCATGTGCTCATGTTTACTTTCGCTTTCATCGAGAGGGAGATGATACATCGGCCAACTGCCTTCTCGAAGGCTTTCTTTAACCGGCGTTACTTCGTCTACCTGATTCTAGCGAATTTTATGTTTTTTTGCTTTGAAGTTACTTTGGGGATTGGATTGGTTTTGCTGGGTAAGGTTGCTAGCTGCATGCCCAACCTTTTTTCTTTATCCTGGCTTAGGACCTGGTCGTAACTAGTTAACTAGTTACCTAGGCGAGGTTGAATCTGGATTACTTGATAATCAAAATAAAAGGATCCAATTAGGTGTTATAAAGTTCAAAATGGGTGAGGCTAAAAGTCATTTCCAGTTGTTGAAATGTTCTGTGTGAAAATACTCATTTGTCCGTATTTCGTATGCACGTATCTTAGTGTGAAAACTGCTATCATAAATTCTTTTTGATGCAGTTTGACGCCTCACTTAACTCACTTCGATTTAGTGGCATCATTCTTCATCAATAACTACACTAACATCGCACATACGACATAGAATTGCGACCAATGCTTTTCACTCGAATAAATGGTATGAAACACGATTCCAGTAAAAAACTATGTGAATAGGCAAGATATGCAGGGAGAATACTGGAAGCACGCACATATGAGCACAGAACGCCACATCCTATAACAAGCACTATAACACCTTAGGATGATTTTTAGCCTCATCTGTTAAAAATGAAGCAGAATATTATTTTACGAAAACTAATAAACAGTAAATACAAACTAAGTAGAATACTTACAATTCCTGTTAGACATTTAGAAATTTCTTCAACCTGATAGTTGACATGAATAATACTTTTTTGATAAGTCAATATACAACTATTTTCATATTTATCTGATTTGTCGAATTCCAGTCTACAAGATCATTCTCAAACTTAACGAAGTTTATCAAGAGACTGACTGAACTCCAAACGACTTTAATGCGACAGAAGGATAGATAAACTATTGTTAACAGTTAATAATCCAATGGAAATGACACATGCTGCTGGTTAATCGGTTTCAGGAGACTGGACTCGATTATGTGACAGTTCGAAACACTTTACAGCCATCAGATAATTGGCGGTCTAGTAGTTAAGTCAATAACGTCACCCACAAGTTATCTTAGGTCATTACTCTGATTCTCAGTTTTTTTGAGTTTTAGTGCAAAAGTGTGGTCTTCTGAAACTCGTAAATTAATATGAACTGTGCAAAATTTAATAAAGATAACTATACCTTGAAAAGTTGGCTTTCCATGAGCTATATATCCTGTTCTCTTATTGATCAGCTTCCTGATGAAGTGTCGAGAAATAGTTGCACAATAAGCTTTTGATGATGAAAAGAGTAAGACCACCTAGTTCACTATTCAATCTCCAGAAATATTTCAAATTATCTCACGCAAAGCTGCTGTTCACTACCCCATTGACCTGCTTATGCGTAGAATGCTCTTAAAAGCTAGATACACTTAGACAATAACAACAAGCTGTTGTAAAGGTAGTATAAGACGATCGATTATATGAGTTTCATATGACTATTTAGATCAGCGTATGTAAAAGATAAATGTGCTTACTTGTATGAATGAACGATACGAAAGACTGACAGTGAAATCTTTTTACCTAGGTCCTCAAACTTTACTGAAAAATCATCAGGTCTATTACCCTAGTGAAAATAAAGTTTGTGCTGTAAATATCTTTGCTCTGTGTTCAGATGGTAATGAAAATCTTGTACATAGTTGTTCTTATATTTGTTTCTTACCTTCT